>LHCL01000006.1:709395-967422 GCA_001305275.1 Talaromyces verruculosus | reverse complement strand
ATATATGCATATTAGCAGGCTCACCACGTAGGGCAGTTGGACCGCCCTTGCTCCCTAATCTATGCTTCGTGATACGGATTATAGCTAAACCAACAATAACTATTGCGGCGGATTTGTAGTTTTTCCTCGACATACTCCCTCTTTGATTTCAGACTCTGAATCTTCTCATATTTTCATTTAGTTGCATCCCTTCGATCATCCCGTCCCCTTTGTCGGGATCGAGGGTGGTCGAGCTGGCCGTTTTACTACTTTCGAAGATGCGAATATTTTTCTAGGCCATTCAAGCCAGGCCAATCACGCTGGACATCCAACTGAGCTCTCTGATTGTGACAAGATGAGAAGCTCCATTCAAGTCTTTGAAATCCATGCCCCAAGCTCCTACGTGAGGGCCGCAATTTTGCCGGGATCAATCAGGAACATGAACTCCCAAGAAATTAATTCTTATCTATATTACCTGTTGGGTTCTATGAAACCAGATGCTTGCTATCAAGCGCTGGCCCGGTGTGTTGCTTTCATAAGTCAGCAGATGTTGATTGCCAACAAGAAGGTGAGCAATTAAGTCCATAGAGATCTATGAAACTGTTAATTTTACCGACGGCAATGCGCTGTTTATATAGCTCATCTTGGCCCTTCCAATCAGAATCGAATTTGACTATGATGAGCCGTTCAAGGCTGCACCGCAACAATGGGCCCTGAAACTTTCATTTGATGGTGGGAAGGAGGTCATACTTCCGCTAGCGTTATGCTTGAATGGATCGGTAAAAGATATAGTGGCACCTGACACACTGTATCTTCAAGGGTGGACCAAAGATCATGGCTTGCTAGCCTGTGATAAGGCCAAAAGGGAATATGGGAAGAGGGAGGTGGTGATCAAGCATATGCGCCATTACTACACGAGCTCACAGCCTATCTTTGACAAGTTCAAATTCAGTCCAGTGCTTCACGTCGCTGATGTTGACATGTTGTTCCTTAAGAAAAAATCGACATGGCGACCACGTCGGTTCGCAGCGGTGTGGATATTATACAGCACGATTCTTCACACGAACTACAGGCACAAGTCTCCGATGACCCCGGCGTATGGAGCTTATATGGACATCGCGCTGATGGTTGAGAAAGTCTTTGAAAAGGGGCTAGAAGTGACTTTCAATATTCCACCCACAAAGCCGTTTCAGCTTGTCAAATTGAGTCAGTTTACACTCGAACACGGAACGTCTGAATTGGACCAAAACCCGACAGACAACAATTCCGGCTTCTCGACAACTGAGCATATTGAGAATCATCTCGGCAGTGAGAAAATTGTATCAAAATCCGAAAAAAAGTTTCTTCAAGCATTACATCGCGCCTTTAAGTCGAACGCGGGACGAGGGCTCAAGTACGTGGATGACCAACGAAGATGCATGTATTATTCATGTCCTATGCCCTGGGAGTCTTCAAAGACCTATTACTGTTTTTATCACACTCGCGAACTCATCAAACATTTCGTGGGTGCTTCCGACTTGACTCGACACACAATCACCGCCCCAGCTCCTTTGCACCAATTCCGAACTGCCAGTGGCCTGGATTATCCACGAAGCACCCTGGAGAAGCTAGGAGTCATGTATTCTAAGCCCGAAAAAGCCTGGGTTATGGATTTTGAGTTTATCAATCCTTTTCATCAATATTCACCGATACCCTTGCAGGTAGCCATCCGGCAAATAGATGGCAAATTATTGTATTCTGGAAATGTGGACTACCAGCTGTCCATGCAAGAATATATTGATACTGCTTCACCATATGTCTCACAAAAGCATGGAATGATGGGCACAATATTCTTGAGATGCTATAAAGGATTACAGACCAACGGAGAGTCACCTTTGGCGATCAGCAATCATATTCGCAATGTGTGCGGATACGATGAAGAAGTCCAACTGTTATCGTGGGTTTCGGCTATTGACATGCAATGTTTTCTGCGAATTCTGACTGGAGGCAATGGCCTCATTCAGAAAAAGATCTCCTACGTGGACGCATCGAATTTTCAAACGATTGATGTGAGTAAGCTGTGCCGTCAATTGTTTCCTGAGCTGACATCAGGCACTCTCAAGAGCGTGCATAAATACCTTGGTAAGAACACGAAGGCAGCCAACGGTGAAACCTATCATCACGCATCCTACGATACTGCGGCAATGGTGGACATCATCAAAGTTCTAGTAGAGTTGCTTTGAGAGCAGTTGACAATGTTTCTTTAACTACGGTAACTACATCTTTAGATGATAATGTACCGATAACCAAACAAGCAAGATTTCGATGCCACTGGCACTCTTATCGCTTTAATGTGCAATGTAATGCACCTCAAACGAGATACATTGGTAAACTCTTCGTGAAAAGATACCACAAGCCGACTTAGTTGCTAAGGAGGAGGTACATTGTTGATGAACACAACCCCTCGGGTATTAGGGCTAGGGCTGATTTGTGCTTTCTCTCATTCTATGCTATACTAGACCCGGCCGTCCAATAGGAATCGAACCTATACTGAAGTAAAACCCAGCAAGACCCTCACAAAAGCGACGGCTGCTGAAAAAGGAAAGCCCCACCGGGCGGGGAAAATCAAGTTCGTATAGTGACCTAACTAGGTAGGCACATGTGGGTAATCAAGGGTCTCAACATCAATTGATTAATCATCCCTACGCCAAGCTTCAAATGACTTCCATCCTTGAATATCGCAACTCTAGCTTGTAAATGATTGTTAAGACAACATACCAATTCCTTCCAAGGTTTCATTCGCGTTGAAACTATGGTCTCGTGGCCCGGCCAATCCGGCAGTGACCGGATCTTTTAAACCGGCCTTTTTGTCATTTGAACAGAACATTCAGGGACACATGCATTCAGAGGTCGCCTACTCTGCGTTTGGATTGGTTCCTCCTTTTGTAGATACTAAAATCTGCCATGTCAAATCCTTCTACATACTACATACATACACATGCTTTCAACATAGGTTAAAAAGGACCGGGCCGGAACATCATCCTTGTTTGCCGGCCACCTGCATAAGAGGCATGAACACTGACGTAAAAATGCTACCTTTCAATCTCATTCAAATCACGGGGTAGTTTCAAATAAATGAGGCTGATCCTTCTTCTGCTCCGACATAGGTCACGCCCGATAGCTAAGATAGACCCGACAGAGGCAACCTGAGATGACAATGAAAAAATGCTAATTACCTACATTATTAGTGTTTCTGTCAAGCCAAGATTGAATTATATGACTTAGTCTTCCAGGACAAAAGATCTATTGATGACAAGATAAAGTTGAATTAAAGGAGGGACACTGTGGAGTTCGTTTTGAAATATGAAAAACTAGTTGATCAGCAGGCTCAAGCCGAGGCTTGACAGCTGCAGGGGCCATCAATACCCCATCGAATACGAACGAACCACCAGGGACTCAAGTCTTCCCCATCGATATGTCGACTTCTTGGCGAATGATGGGGGCCAACTCCGGGTGTCATCTTTCCCAAATAGGCATATGGGGATACTTTTTAGATTATCTAGATGCAACGTTGTAGATCCGAGATCATCCATCGGGTAGCAACTTTATTATAGCTTATATCAAGTTATATGGGGTCCCGGTGATCCTGATGGATTGAGCCGCAGGTCATATCTCGGAATTTGGCCTCCAATTGGATATCTTCTAGATCATGCATGTTTATTCGAAATAGTTATAAGCGCAGCTCGAATTTGAGCCCCGGCAATAGCCTTGAAACATTCTTCATTACTAATTGCCATCTTGTCGCAGGAGGAAATTTGTCTATATAAGATGCGACGACCACCCCCATATTTCAGATCTGCTCCTCATCTTCACTGAGCTACTCAAGAATCAAGACAATAGTCAGAATGAAGGCCTCAATCTACACCGGTCTTGCCATCGCGGCTCTCGCGGTGCCAGGTTTAGCCTACGATATCCCCGATAACGTACAAGCCTTCTACAACAAAGTGAAAAATGGGGGATCATGCACAGGTTCCGACCTACTCAAAGGTGGTTTCTACGCCGAGGAAGGCGGATCCAAAAACTTTGGCTACTGCCAAAAGTACTTCACCAACAAGGGCCTGTACTTGAAGGGCCCCAATACCCAGCTTGCCGACATGGACATTGATTGTGATGGCAACCAAAACGGCATTGACCATCGCTGCAAGTCATCTGACGATACACAGTCAGAGACTGCATTCAAGGACCAAGTCAAGAAGTTCGGGATCTCTGATCTCAGAGCGGATATCCACCCTTACGTTGTGCTGGGTAACTACGGCAGTTACAGCCCGACCTTCGACCCCGAACAACACGGTATCAAACCACTCAGTGTGGTGGCAGTTGTGTGCAATGGAAAGTTGGTTTACGGAATCTGGGGTGATACCAATGGTGATGATGGCCCACCATTGATCGGAGAGAGTTCTCTTGCTGTCGGCACGGCCTGTTTCGGTCAGAGTATGAATGGGAATAACGGTCATGAAGAGACCGATGTCTTGTTCATCGCTTTTGCTGGAGATCACGCTGTTCCTGGCTCATCGGCAGACTGGAAGGCGTCTTCGTACGAGGACTTTGAAGCTAGTATCAAGGATTTGGGCGATCAGCTGGTAGCTTCGTTGTAACTGGACGCGGTCTCATAGTGTCAATAACTCAAGGAGAAAGTCGGCCTGTGATACGTGGGTCTGCAGACAGGTTGACTGTGAAGGAATTGCTCAATGAATAGAAGATGCAACGAAATTTGAACTTGAGGAACAGTAGTGATTTATGTTCGTAACCAGCCCTAAATGCCATGATTTTAACCTAAAACGGCAATGGTGCCAAATGGGAAACGGCGCTCGGCCGCCGAATCCCCGCATGACCAATCCGGAAGGAGGAGGTGTTCGCCATCTCCGAACCTCCAACCTCATTCATTCATCCCACCAAACAACGAACACCTACACAATACACACATAGACAGGCGAATGCGATCATTGCATATTGTTCCCACCCAAAGAGGAGACTGTTTCGCTATATGCAAGGGCGCAACACGATCATAGCACCACAATGTAAATGTCTTCGACTCCCGAAGCCAAACATATTGATGTGTCAGGGACCAACATGTCGCTTCCACACAACAGCAGGAAGCGCCCCAACAATAGCACGGAAGAGCAATCGTCACGGGCTTGTGATCAGTGCAGAAGTCGCAAGGTTAAGTGCGATCGTCAGCAGCCAGAATGCTCTAACTGCCGCAAGGCCGGAGTGACATGCGACTTTTCTGATATGCTCCGGCGCGTTAACTATGCTAAGCGACTGTGAGTTAAGACACCACCTGTGAAAAAAAAAATAAGGCCGACCAGCTGAGCATCCTTGCAGCCATGACGAGTTCTCGAGCGTTTCAGCTCGTATGGATAAGCTTGAAGCGACTGTGGCCAAGCTTCCGGAGCAAATCGCTCAGAGTTTGTCGTCGTCTTCCCCAGCATCAAGTGCTTCCTCATTGAGTGGACCCGCAGGCCCACGAAGTCTTTTGAACAAAGCACAAGCTATGATCTTGAACCCAAGAAATGCAGAAAATAAATACGAAGAGACTTCCGAGAAATGGCAGCCGCATTTTGAACGAATTCAGATCGCCCAAGGGGGTGAGCGAATTGTTGGTTACCCAGCAGCACTGACACTTTTTGTCTCTATCAAAAGACACTTGGTTAGAGCATTGACATCAACTACGCGTGACCCTTCTCAAGATACAAATAGCAGTCACTACTTGTCAAGACTGATGCGCACTAAACCCTTTCTACAGCCTGAATTTCAGAAACACTCGCAAATGTTCCCCTTCAATGGGGCCTGTAATGACTCGTCCATCAAGTCTGATGGCCGGGCTCTCAGCACACCACCACGCACCTTATTGGTGCCAGCACTTGAGTATTTCCTCGAGCATGTCAATTCCTACATCCCAATCTTCGAAGAGGCATACCTTCGGGAGATGGTCGACGAACACTATGCAGATATCAACAAGGATCAGAGCGCTTCGAGACCTCTGATACTGAACTGCATTATTCTCCTCAGTCTGAACAACTCGGCAAGAAGGAATGGAATTACCGATTCTCACATGGGCACAATGGGAGAAGATCTCATTCAGACTTTTCGAAGAAATTGCGATAGAGCACTTGCCAACCTTTTTGAGTTCACACGCCCTGCTCAAGGCAACGTTCAAGCACTCATGACGCTGGTAAATGATTCCACCTAGGTTCTCTTAGAATCAACTAATATCAGTCATAGGCATTGGTTGCACGCGAATCCTACGGATCTATGGCCTTTGAAAAAGTCTGTCAGGTGGCAAGCCAGCTCGTCCGCTCTACCGGGCTCAATCTGGCAAGAAGACCCCCACCAGCATCCTGGGAAAAGATGAACCAACCAGAGAAGCTTTTCTGGGCAATGTATATGCTCGACAAACAACGAGTTTTCTTCAATGGACACCCGTGCGATCTTTACTTATTTGACTCCGACTTACAGCTTGCAAGCTGCCGTGACGACGCGACATACTCAGAGCGATTGAACGCGGCCACGGTGCACCTAACAGCTATATGGGAAGAAATATTTATCGCCTTGTACTCGTGTCGTGGTTCCCGATCGAGCAACGCCCATCGAAGTCGTCAGGCTGAAATGCTTCGAAATCTGGTCAATGAATGGGGCTTGCAGCACCATACCGTCATCAATCAACTATCTTCGCTCGAAGTACCACCGGGGAGCGATCCACTACAAATTGAACTGAAATATACCTATCACGCAACGCAAATTTTGATCAACCGGTGCGACTCGAGTGAGGAAAGTCAACAGCAAATCTTATTTCACGCACGCAGCGCTCTAAAAATCACTCACCTGCTCGCAAACGCACAGCCCTTGACTGTGAGCCATCTCGTGGCATTAGAGCGCATTTTCCGCAACTATCCAGCTGTTGCCTTTACTGATCTTCTTGCCGTTTGTCTGACTAAAGGTATAGTGGGCAGGGAAGAGGATTTACAGTTGCTCCGAGCCGCTCGTAACGCTTATCAGCTCATTCACGAGCCCAACATGTACTTCGGTAACGTTGAGAAACCCTACACGGGATTCAACTGGTGTATCGGATTGCTTGATCAAGTCGAGAGTGCAGAACGTGGGAACAACAGAACACCGATGACGGCTTCTTCATACCAGCCAGTAACCCATATACAGCAGAACTCTGATACATCCAAGAGCTCCTTCCAGATAAATGTGGCTCCTCAAGGCAATATTGTCCCGAACCAGCAGATGCCTCCTGCAAATTCCGTTCCTACTGGATTGCCAAATGAAGTGCCAGTAGTTCCTACAACTGGATCGCTCGAAACGGGGTTCTTTGACTTTGATTTTTATCAGGGATTATTTCAGCAAGAATCATGGGATTTGTCTAGTTCTCTTTAGCATATTTGATAGTTTCACGATTGTTTGGAGGAATGGATCCATTTTAGTTTAGTGTTAGGTAGTCTATTGGGTGGCATGCTGTGTTCAGATGATACCTGTCCTGGAAACAAGCATTGCCTTTATATCTATGTATGTAATCTATCTACAATTACCATCAATAACTAGGTATATCCTGTCTATTCTCAGCTCTTCCGAGTTTTCTTCTTCGACCATGCCCTAATCTTAGCCCCATACTTCCAAAACAGAACGGGAATCGGAATCATCGCAATACTAATGAACCCCAAAATACTTGTCGCCCAAGCCACGCCTAAATGGTGGTACATGGCCGGTCCAAACAGAGGGAAGCCTGCGCCAAACAGACTTCTGACAAATGTATTTGCGCCCAAGGCACTGTTTGCCATCGTCATGTAGCAATCGATGATGTAGTTGAAGCATTGCAAGAAGACGATATACAAGCCAGCGCCTACGGGGATACTGCCGATGACCATTCCGGACCAGTGGATTTTGGGGTTTGATGTCCACTGCAGAGAACAACTATCAGTAAGGACTTGCATATACCTTGAACCTGGAGGGACGGTATGCTATACGTACAGCAAATATGAACAGCCCAATGGGAATCAAACATGCACCAAAAATGGCGACAGGGAGTCTGTCCTCCGGGACAATGATCGGTTTCCCATCCGCGTCGAACTTGCGATGTTTGATCGAGCGATGAATGGTGAAGATGACAGTAGCACAACCGATGAGAACACCGATCACGATGCCCAAGAATGGTAGAGAGCTGATTCCCAAGTCCCAATGCCTATCCTCTTGGAATGCGATAGGGTAGGAGACGAAGAAGAGATAGGACACTCCGTAGACGAAACCTTGGTAAAGTGTGATGAATTGCAGAATGGGTTGGGTACCAAGGAGGACTGAACGAAACATGGGTTATTGATAGTTCGCAACGGAATTGTATAGGTAAGCTTGAGAATGAGTATACACTCACCGAAACCTCGGATCAGGTATATTCTCACCACGTCCTGAAATGACGAAACCTGGCCGTCATACTGAGATTTTGCTTTAGGGTTCCCATCCTTGCGTGCCTTTGCAGCCTTCTGGCGCAGAAGCAACGGGGTATACGTCTCCGGGAAAAAGAAGAGTATTATGACCGTGCAAACACCACCCATGATACAACTCAACCATTGATTCCATCTCCACCCAATAGTCTCGGTCATGAAATTACCCATGACAGGCGCCAGACTAGGAGACCAAAACAACGTGCCGATGGCACCGGTAACTGCTATAGCGCGTTGATGAGGGTTCCAAATATCCACTAGACCTCCTCCAATCAAAGCCAGGGGTACTGCGCCGAAGGCTCCCTGGAAGAATCGACCAACGAGTATGGTAGCTATATTCTTGGCTACAGCGACAGGGATGCTGAAGACTGTGAATAGTGTAATGCCAATGAGTAATGGCATTTTGCGTCCATAGTGCTCTGATAATGGCCCATAAAGGGGTGGTCCGACTGTGTATCCCTATATCATAAACACTATAAGTTTCGCCTCGACCAGAAGTCTGTATTTTCATTTGACTTACAACCAGAAACAGACTGACACCGAGTGTCACCACCGTCGTGCCAACATGATAATCAGCACTAATAACTTCAGCACCGCTGCTGAAGATACTACTCGCAACAGTGGTCACGAAACACGAATAGACCCAAGCCGCCGTGACCCATATTTTGTACTTGAAAGACCAATTCTGAGGGTTCTTGGGGTCGTCAGGGCCGGACCAAGTAATAAAATCTGGATCGACTTCAGGAGTGGGCTCTTCTGGTTGAGGCTCTTGTTTCTCGACGTCACTGTTGACTTCGTTGGTGGAAGCGGACGGGGATATCCGAACTGATTGTGGCGATTGCTCGTGCAAAATGCTCTGCGTACCTTCATCAGATAGTGAAGCAAGCGGCGGTGTGTCTTTCTGGATCATGTTTGCTATACCTGCCTGGTAGGCAGAGCTGTAGTTCACCTAAGACCTTGGAATGGAAGTCCTTTGGGGCTAGCTATGAGGCCTGACTACGATCTTCAAGGATCCGAACAGGTGCTTACATTCTACCTATAAATTTCTACAAGCGTGTTTATTGTTTTAGTCTATCACGATGACCAACTTAGCATTTTCAGCGTAAATTAAAAAAGGATAAAAGTAATTATGCCGAATGCCGGTTTGGAGTTGGCTTACGGCCACTATCAAATCTATCGAAGGGCGTCGGCACCCGAGCACAACAATCTATAATAAACGTCCTGTATAGTGTCAAGAATTTTTTCACGTACCCATGGGTATGGCTCAATTTACATGCTTATGGATCTTGATTTTCGGGTGTGGTCGTCACGGCAAGGGCTTTTCATGGAGCCTACCGTACACATAAAGATTTTGTCGGCAGTCGTGATTCAGCTTACTTGTTGACCCGCATTATGTTTCCAGTCATGGATATGTAAGTTCCGCTGAGCGATGCTCGGCATCCGATATCAATCAACATGGACGATCTACAATTCGACGATGCATCGAAAGACAATCAGGTCTGATGATTTTCTCACATTTCTATCGGAATTGGGAATATATGCGGGAACTATACCATCTAAGGTTAGTCTCTGTATTCTGCCACCGCCATGTCTACCCTGATCTATGTGCCCTAACCTTAGGGTAAGATTTTCTATCCATGGGCCGTTCTATCCAATATTCATGAAGAACATAGTACGACCTATCACATACGTATGGAGTCACCCCGTGCAGCCTACTAATAGCTTCAATGTAAGAATTTAGCACGAGTGGAACCTTCCAAGTTGAAACAGTCCCGCCTACTCGGTTACTTTCGTCCCCCAAACGCTCTACTGGAGGTTTTCCTTCTCGGCTCCCTCAGACTTAAGATGTTGTGCATAAAGTAGCATTCATAGTCTTGAAAACCGGAATTGGGACCAAAAGCTGCCATGAAGTCTTCGTTCCGGATCCATGCACAAACCATGCGTTTCTCCACTCCACCGCATCTCATGTGTAACGATCCTGTGGGACTGGTATCCTTCAGAAATTTGACGATCATAATAGCTAGTCACAATGACAATTCATCGGGAGGTGCAAGAATCTCACGAGTTATAAGTATTCTATTCTGTCGCCTCAGAGACGATAACCTCATCCATATTTTCGTTCAACCCAGAAAAGGACGTCAGATATCAAGCGATTTACTCATCAATCATGAAAGTATTCCCTTGCCTCATAACTCTTACATCCATTGCCGCCGTTGCAAGCATTGATTCTATACTTTCAATTGCCACAGGAGAGCTGCAAGGAAGACCACGAAACAGTGCCGGTATACTATCCTTCCTCAGCATCCCTTTTGCTGCTCCTCCAGTGGGTGACCTTCGGTGGAGGTCTCCTCAGCCGGTACTAAAATGGAACAAAACGCTCGATGCGACACAGTATGGAGCAAGCTGCTACAGTGCCGCGGCTGAATATCCTCCTCCGACACCTGCGAGCGAGGATTGTCTTACCCTTAACGTTTGGACGCCAGCCCTTAACAGCAATGAGAAACTGCCAGTCATGATCTGGATTTACGGTGGAGGATTTCAATTCGGCAGTTCCGCAATGCCCAACTATGACGGAACTGCCCTTTCAGAAATGGGCGTCGTAGTGGTCACGTTCAATTACCGACTCGGCGCTCTTGGATATCTGGCTTTGCATGACCTTGATAAAGAAGGGAACTCCTCCGGTAATTTTTGTCTTCAAGATCAGATTGCAGCTATCAAATGGGTCAAGGAGAACATAGCAGCCTTTGGTGGTGATCCAGAGAACCTAGCGATCTGGGAAGAATCCGCCGGAGCGCATTCTATTGGTCTTCTCATGGCATCCCCTCTTACGCAGGGTCTGTTCCAGAAAGTGATCATGGAAAGCGGAGCGTACTGGGATAGTGAGCATGGGTCTCTAGAGAGCTTCAAGCAGGCTCGAGCTAAGGGATCAACATTTGCTGCCAAACTTGGAGCTGATTCTGTTTCAACCTTACGCGTGTTATCAGCCGAAAATATCAATAACGCAGGGCCATGGAATTTCTCCATTGACCCGGGTTGACCGCATTTGCTCCTAATATCGACAGATACGTGGTACCGACTGAGCCAGCGGAGACATTTCAATCTGCAAAAACGCAGCAAGTTCCACTTCTCGCTGGCTTCAATAAAGGTGAAGCAGTGCCTTTTCTATCGCGAGTACTACCGCATAGCACACCAGAGATCTACACGCAGTCAGCGTCGGTATTGTTCGGATCCAAGACTTCCAGATTTCTTGAGCTTTATCCCGGTGATACTCAAGCGTTAGAAAATGAATCAGCCGAAGAATTGATCGGAGATCTGGTTATCAGCGCGCAGACATTCGACGCCATTGACAGACAAGCACTGGCCAGTGGCCAGCCTGTGTTTGCTTATTATTATACCTACACTTCTCCATACAGTCCAGTTGCTGCACATTCGGCCGAGGTAAATTTTGTTTTTGGGACCCTCGAGCCAGCCTCCGGTTCTAGCAGATCTCCTTCCCCTGCTGATGTGGCTCTTTCAAGACAAATGATGACATATTGGACTAATTTCGCAAAGACTGGAGACCCCAATGACGCTGGTAACACTGGTCTTCCTCACTGGCCTCAGTATACCGGTGAGGCTGCTGATTTCCTAGAGCTTGGTACAAATATCAGTGCAATCATAAGCCCAGGTAGAGAGCGCTATCACTTTCTTGCAAGTTTGAGACGCCATGGTAGGTTGCCTGTTACCTGGAGGGATGGCTTTAGGGATAATTGAAATGCACCAAAGTACATTGGTGTTACTACACTGAAACAGTCGATTTTGAAAATATAACCTTGGAAGTTTCGCTTTCAATCTCATCAATTAAATCACGATTACCTAGGTATATCTGTTGCTTTAGTGTAAATTACACAGCTTGGCTATTATGCCTTGCTTACCGCCACCCTACCTACTACTTATGGGCTCGACTTATCCTTTGAGCCACATATCCCCTTCATGGTAAAGGCTGCTTCACATCCTCCTTCACCTCATCTTCGGCAATAACATCCTCCTCGCCAACATTTGTTGAGGTAATAGCCCAGACTGTCGGAATGGCAATCAGTAGCGAACCGATGCAAAGACCCCAATCCATAGCAAATTGAGTCATGGCCGTCTTCTTCAAGGCGTTGACCCTCCACGCCATGGCACCGCCAGTAGCCTGGAAGGTCTTGTAGGCACCGACCAAGATAGCAGTTCTAGCGGGAGAGTTGGACTGCGCACCAATCAACCAATAGCAAAAAGACTGCCAGAGGGCATCATATGCTCCGTAGCAAATATACAGGATCATAGGGCCAGCCGAAAGACTTCCATTCATATAATCGATGTCTTGTTTCAGGCCATGTGCGATACGATGGGTAGACCACAGCTGGAACTTGTAGCCACCTCCCCAGACAACCATACCAGTAATGAAGAGAGTAACCCAACCCGCCACAGCGCGCCATCGACGAGTCAGCCATGGCATGTCGAGCAAGCAGCCCATGATAAGACCACCCAGCATCTGAGCCATCCAGTATAATGCGCCGTTCAGAGATCGGGTTCGAATGTTGAAGTTCATTCCATTCACTTCGTTTTGCTGGTATGAATAGAACACGTTGGCAGAGAAGAACAGGGGCAACATGCAAATAACCCTCCAGTCGGACATGGTGCGTAGTGCAAGTCGCGCCGTCTGTCGCCAATTGGGCTTCTCACCCGCAATTGTACGTATGCCTTTCACTCTTACAGCTGATGGAGTACAGATCAAAAGGCCCAACACCCATCCGACCAGCATAATCACAAGCAGAGCGATATATGTCGCGTCCGATACAGTGCCGGTCTTTGAGTGGAAGTTGAGGCCAAAGCTAGCGAGAGAGCCAACGCCGCCGCCAAGGTTGAAAATAATCCAAAACACGGCGATCGCTCGACCTTTTTGGGACTCGGGGACGTAGGTTGTCATGATTGCACCCTGGCTTACCCATAGGAATGAAGCGCCGACACCCAAAAGAGCACCGGACGCAATGACAAATGCTCCATTTTTGGTATCTGATCATCGCAATCAGTCAGTCATGTTTCCCGTATTCTGTGTCGCCAAGTCAAACCTACGATTGAAGTTCAACAAGCTACCCGAATACAAGGCATATGTCCATCCACCGAGAAGAAGGCAAACACGAGGTCCAACCCGCTCGAATATTGGTCCCACGACAAACAGAGCAGTTCCAGCAGTGGCAGACAATAGGGCGACTGTAGCATTGGCTGCTACTGTTGGGTCGACCTGACCGGATCCTCCCAGGCCGGAGAGGGCATTGTACATCTACAGCAATCATGTCGATCAGTATACAGTCAAATTAAACAATGTTAAGAAGGATTGACTTACACCAGGGCAGCAGAAGCAAATAAAGCTGATCAGAAGGATCTGAAACCAAGAATTGGTATAAACGCGTCGAATCATCGACGGAGACTTTTCGACAGTAACTGTCGACGACATGTTGAACAATGTTGTACCGTAGTCAATCAGAAGAATAGATCCGAGTGTTTGATGTGTGACAAATATGAAGTGTCATCTACCCTGGACTGGTCGATGCAGGGCATATTATAGCTCCATCATATCACTAACCCCAGGTTCTTAACCGTGCAGAGCCACATGGAACATGTGGTCGGTCCACTCGGAGTAAAGAGAATCAGAGATAGGCCAATTGAGGCTATCTGTACACGAATAAACAGAAAAATAGTCTGATCATGAGATAAGAAGGTTTCAGCGTTGCAAAAAGAGACGAAGAATTGGAACCGCAGAAACGGGGCATCGGCGTAGTGTGGGGCATGTAGATAATGTTCGGCGTAAATGAGCGCTATCAGTGGTTTAAATGTTCTCTTCTCTCCGACTCGGTGTCAACCCCGCAAAAAAAGGCCGGATAAGGGGCCGGCTATCGCGGGCTCGGTGTATTGAAGTTTTTCAACTCGCAATTTTCGAAGAGACAGCTGTCCTCGTTGTTGTCCTGTGTCAATGTTCAACCGTCTGGCCCACTTCAATGGGCTGAAGATAACATCTTGCCGAAGTAACACACCGGACAAAAATGTCGAAGATTCACGATGAACTTTTGATATAACAGCCCCCTATACGACGCTAATTTGTCTCTTAAGATCCGGAGATAAGAAAAACCCAGAGCAGTCGATAGCTCAAGGGCCTGCTTCACAAAGATGGCACAAGATGTCTTGGATCTTTCGGGCCTACAAACCGAGGCGATCAATGAGCGCACCAGCAACATCGACAGGGTTTCGACTCTGCAGATGTGCTCTATGATAAACGATGAAGACAGAACAGTGGCGGATAGTGTAACGGCATGCTTGGAAGATATTGCACTTGCAATAGACTGGTTAGTTCCTCGTGTACGTGTGGGTGGGCGAGTGATATACGTCGGAGCAGGAACTAGTGGCAGGTTTGTATTTCTGATGCGCATGATGAGAGTGGTTCTTAAGTCTTACAGAAAATGTTCTTTTTAGGTTAGGGGTTCTTGACAGCTCCGAGATTCTACCTACCTTCGCAGCACCCCCAACACAATTCGTTGGCTTAATTGCCGGAGGAGATGCAGCAATCCGAAAGGCACAGGAAGGAGCCGAAGACAGCATCGCAGCAGGCAGAGATGACCTCGCTGCAATGAATTTAAATGGTGAATTAGACAGCATCATTGGAATTGCAGCATCCGGCCGCACGCCTTACGTTCTCGGCGCACTCAAATATGCGAAAAGCTTAGGTTGCCTTACACTTGGAGTTGCATGCGTATCGCCGTCCGAAATGAGTCAATCTGGTAAGGTTGATGTTATGATAGCACCTTTGCCTGGCCCAGAAGTCGTCACGGGGAGTACAAGATTGAAAGCGGGAACTGCCACGAAGCTGGTATTGAATATGCTGAGTACTGGTACTATGATTAAGGCTGGAAAAACATACGGAAATATGGTATGAGGTGTTCAATCATGAAGCCAGAAGTCCCAAGATTCATGCTAATATATATTCACAACACAGATGGTCGATCTTATCGCATCAAATCAAAAACTGAAGCAAAGGTCTCGAAACATCCTTCGAAAAGTCAGTAGACAATGTTCGACCATGACTGATCAAGCTCTGGATGATCTCCTCGCCCGTTGCGACGGTAGAGTGAAAGTTGCACTTGTCGTTGCGGAGAAAGGAATTTCGGTGGAAGAGAGCAGGGAACAACTTGAAGCGGCTCAAGGTGTGCTTGCAAAGGTCATCGCGACTGAAGATGGGATCGAAATCAAGAAGCCTTTGGTAAATGGATTTAAACATCATCGATCAGTTCTGTGTATTGATGGTGGGGGGTCGAAATGTGCTGCCGTGGTAGGAGATTCAAGCGGCAACATAGGAAAAGGCGTTGCTGGACCTTGCAATTTGTGAGATCTCATACCCTTCTATTTGGTTCTGTGTGCTAATAACAGTAGGACGGATGGCAATTTCGAAGCCTCAGTGAATGCAATAGTAACAGCCGCGCGTGGAGCAATCAACGACATTGGAAAAGCAACGAACCAAATTAATGGCATCAATGACATCAATGGTACAACACACATGTTAATCAATACAGAACACGACGTGTCATTTGATTCCATCTGGATTGCTAGTGCCGGAATGGACCGTCCTGGGATGCGAGAACGTGTGCAAGCAGCAGTGACACAGAGTCTGAATCTGAATAAGCCTATTCAAATGCAGATAACCAACGACGTTGACCTGCTAGCTGCAGCTATGGCACGACACCCAGAAATCTCTTCAAGTCTGGTCGTCATAGCTGGCACTGGTAGCATCGCCATCCGCTATGCTTATGACAACAATCATATAGTACCAAGGCGCGTTGCACGCGCTGGCGGATGGGGCCATCTCCTTGGAGATGAAGGTGCTGGATATGCAATCGGAAGACAAGCGATCCGGAAGACCTTGTTCTCACTAGACAATATCCAACTTGCTCAGCGAAAATTCGGCCTCAGTTCACTGGAACTGAAGATAGTCAACTTCTTCTCTAATTCCTCGTCTGGAAGAAAAGATGATGCTCAGAGCATTGATTTACTGAGCAATGTCCTGATGGCAAACGACGACAAATCCGCCAAGAGTCGAATCGCAGGCATCACGCAAACAATTCTAGATTCAGCTGGATCTGGAGACGCCGAGGCAGTGGACATTATTGCTCAGCAGGTATCCGATTTCGTCGACAACACTTTAAGTCGTCTACTTGACTCTCAGTCGCATGGGTATGTGGACCCATCGAAATGTGGTCTCATCCTCTCTGGGGGAGTGATGCTTCATAGTGTGTATCAAACCATCTTTCAACTTGCCCTAGCCAAACGCAAGATTCGGTTTAACTATACGGAAGCGGTCCCTAATGCGGCGCTGGTCGGAATTGAATACTTACTAGCATCGGACACTCTTCAACCTCTGCCGAATGGTGTATCTTGATAATCCTGTGATATAACGGCCGAGTCCTGCACACCTAATATAGACGAAGAAAAATTTGAAGCCTCAAGGCGGCTAAGAAGGGCGTAATCTTAGAATATGTTGTATAATATATTTAACCAATATGATCTAACAGCTCTTCTTTCGAAAAGCCCTAAGATGCCCAATCCGCAAGAGTCCGTTCTTCCTTTTCCATAAGCTTCCTCTGCACGAAGCCATCAAGGGCATCTCTCTCTTCGACAGTGAGCAATTTCAACCTATCCTCTAAATCACCATCGCCAAAGAATCGACGGTCAATTTTTGCCCAATACAACTTATCACACGCCCAGCTTCTTCTCGCAGCATAGCATACCCAGAAATCCCCATTCTGCCAGCTTTCTGGCATATGGTGTGAAAGTCGATTGTCCTGGGTCAGAATTCCCCGCTTGATCAAGTTATCCTCTGGCTTCTGTATTTCTTCAAGGAATGCTGAAAGCCTTTTTTTCGTACGTTTGTGTCCAATCAACGAGACCCTGGTTCCAGTACTCAGGCCGCTCTAGAAGTAACAATGGCGATGGACTATACACGAATTGGACTGGGGCAGCATACGTGAATTCCCAGTCAATTGCTCCCACTACTTTGAAGTCTTTTTGAGAATTTGCGAGTACATTGGCTGGTCGAAAGTCATCGCAAAACAGTTTGAAAGGGCCTCTATCGTGTGACATAGACCCAAGCCGACTCTCTCGTGCCACTTTGCGAAACAGACATCTGGCAATATATTTTCGTCGGCAGCCTTCAGCAGACTCTATTGCGTCATTGCGTTGATAAGTTAGATGAATCATATGCATTTCAGCAAGTGCCAGGAAATATGCAGATGCCATTTTGAAAGTGGTCTGCGGTAACAGATGAGGTGGAATATTCCCAGGTTGAATAAGTTTGTTCATATTGATTGTCAATAGACGGTGAGTTATAGCCCATTGATCATCAAAGTCATCATCTTCCTGGTTTGTAATGCAGCCAATCTCTTCGGATAATTTCCCGGCCAGCTGAAGCAAGAGGTCCGCCATGTCACTATATACCGATCAGAGTCGGTCTTCGTCAATATCAGGGTCCAAAATGCATCGTTCATCATCTTGCAGGCCCGGCGTGTGTAGTGCGTCAACAAGATCCGCATCATTATCAATATACTCCATGACGATGAAAGGACCAAATCCAGCCAGACTTTGGTCTATCGTGCTGTAATGTAGAACATGAGGTACACATATGCTTGTGTGCCGCTCGAGAAATCTTATACAGACACTTCTTTATGACCTTTTCTTCAGGAAAAATAGAAGACTTCAGGAATTAGAAAGCGGATAATAGCAGAACCACTATCCATAAGTTTCATACGAAACATCAGGTTGAACGACCCTTTTTATGGCTTGAAAAACTCTTCTGCCGTGCCTCCTCTATACTTGATAATGAACCGCCCAATTTCTCTGAGGACCTTTTCATCAAAGAGCGCATCTTTCCAAGCTTTAGCAACATCGTCGCTTCTACCCCATGCGAGATCGTCAAATTTCATGCGCTGCGCTGTAGCAATGGGGCTGACATTATTAAATTGCATTACGGATACAAGCTAGAAGCATGGTCTTGAGAGGTTATCAGGTAGTCGGTGAGTGTCGTATGGAGGTGCTGTTATCGCGGGGTGTTCTCGGGGTAAAGACGGTCCCACCCAACATTAGGTACGTACCATTCCCTCGAAAGCTTTTATCGGCGATCGAACCTCCTCATTTTAGGTCTGGAATGGCCATTGCTCACGGTTTGGAATAAAATCCGTGCGGTCCAGTAATCTGTAACTAGCCTAGGGCTACCTAGGTATATAAATGTCAACAAACCCATACGGATATTCGGAATCCATACATGGCCAGATACCCAGATATCATTCAAATATCCTCAATATTTGAATCGAGCTCTTTTTTTTGTTGGTGATACAATTTGGTAGCTTCAATGCTGCACATATTCGAGATGAAGGCTCTCACTATATTCGCCCTTCTCACGAGCGTGGCATGTGCTAAACACACAGTCAAAACTGGTCTAGATGTTTTGATCGAAAGCAATTACACACAGCTGGCAGGCAGAAAAGTCATCGTACTCACCAATCCGACGGGGGTGACACCAGACTTGGATCTTGGAGTTGATGTTATGTTCAACTCTGGAGCGGTCGATCTTGTTGGTGTCATGGGTCCCGAGCATGGTTTCAGGGGCACAGCCCAAGCTGGAGGCTCAGAAGGTACTTTTATTGATCGAGAAACTGGTCTGACAGTTTATGTGCGTCTTCCGTACCAAGTCTGTTTTGAATTGTGAATTTAACCATTTTCCCTATCTAGGATGCGTACAATGTCAACACAAGCACGCTTGTCAGCTATATCAAGGAATCTGGAGCAGACACTGTGCTCTTTGACATACAAGATGTCGGAGCTCGGTTTTATACGTGTTAGTCCACCTCGCAGAAATGTAAAAGTGTCTCACGGACTGATTTCGAGCAGATACCTGGGCCATGTATGACACAATGGTAGCCGCAACCATTGCAAATGCTAGCTTTGTGGTCGTAGACCGACCAAATCCAATCACAGGATTGAATGCATTTGGTCCGGTACTTAATGAGAGCTATGCATCTTATGTTGGACGGCGTCCTATTGCACAAGCCCACGGTATGACAACAGGAGAATTGGCATCAATGTTTGTTGGCGAGCATTGGATCCAGGAAGCTGCAAACGGTTCGGACCTGAACTTAGAGGTTATTCAAATGAAAGGGTGGAAGAGATCAATGACCTGGAAGGATACTGGTCTTCCCTGGGTGATGCCAAGTCCAAGTAAGTTATCGAGCTCCCTATCAGCAGTAGAGCACTACTTACATGCGACATCATAGACATGCCCACCCCGGACACAGCTCTAATATACCCCGGTGCCTGCATGTTTGAAGGGACTAGCCTCTCCGAGGGACGTGGAACTACTCGACCCTTTGAGGTACAGTATCGCATAAGCACACGAGCGTAACTAAAAGCTAACCGGCTGTAGTTACTTGGAGCAATCTACACGAACGATTCTTGGGTCGACAAGATGCGAGCTCTTGATATCCCCAATACAAACTTTCGTCCTGCTTGTTTCAGCCCGACAACATCAAAGTTTCAGTCGCAGACCGTTTGCGGACTTCAAAGTTATATCTTTCTCGATTCCGTCTCCGACCACGAGGAGTTCGATCCGGTCTTCCTTGGAGTATCGTTGCTCTGGAGCGCCAAGAATCTTTACACAGTCGGCGGTAACGACACAGGGTTTGGTAACACAACGCAAAGCTTCCATTGGCTTTTCAATGGCTCGAATAAGAGCCTGTATGATGTGGATGTGTTGACTGGTGGCTCTCTGGTTCGTGAAGGTATTGAGGCTGGGCTTTCTCCGGATGAGATTCGCTCACAGTGGGAGGCGGACTTGCATGCTTTTAAAACGAAGCGATCATCGTATCTTCTGTATTGATGAGTTTGATGAGTCGGTAATTGAAGTGCTGGATGAGGGCTTGATCAAGCTTGGACCTTGTAACCTAGGAGTTTGTTAGTTGAATTGAGGTGTCATTGGTACTATGAAGAAGAAGAAGAACGCTTGTAAGGAAAAGACGGAACTGCATCCCCGACATCCCAAACAGGAAGGAGGCACCTTCCCCACAGAATGCGGAGAAAATGTATCTGATTGGCTGCTGTTGTGGGCAGATCTTATCTACTGCGCCAATGAAATATCATCAGCGGCAATTTATCGCGGAGTAATCGGAGTAATTGTTCATCTTCTCATCTTCATACGACACACCAGGCCACAATTGTTTCGATTGCTCGAATGTCGTGATATGACAAATGTCGACACCATCAAGCGCAACTAGGCGAGCAGTGGAGAAGAATCGCATTCGGATCCCCTCGTGTGAGCCCTGCCGTTTATCCAAACTTGCTTGTGACCACAAGCGACCAGCATGCTCCCGTTGCGTCAATCGTGAGATCACCCAGCAGTGCGTATACAGAAAGAATCCATTCAAGAGACATAGGCCAATTGTGGTTTCTGAGCAACATCATGCGTAAGTCCCTAGCATCATCACCGGAGTAAAAAGGCTAATCACTAGTAGACTTCCAACGAGCGCGCCGAATGGCATGTCGCCTGAAAGACCAGTGGCTACTTTTCAGATGAAACCGTATCCAAACCCAGGCTATCAAGGATCATCGTCTCTCAAGACAGTGTTGGATAATCTCGGTGACCACCTAGCCGTCAGGATTGACACCTCCCGACCTCACGTTAACGACCAACAGTCATCCCGAGATGCTGTACTGCGGGCAGACAGCTCCAAGATGGTTGATGAAGGAGTGCAGCTTTTAGAAACCTTTCTTGATTATCTTGCTGACGGCGCTTTTCGACAACTTTTTTCCGAAGCGAAAGGGAGTGGATTACAAACCCATTTGGGAACCTTCTTACTCTTCCCATTCTTTGAAAGCCTGGCGAACGAGATTGATATAATACGGCAATCACACAATCGGCAGGCGAGCTTGTTTGCACTATCACAACGTCTCTTTGAAAAGGCAAACCAACCTGTTGAAATCCATAGCACCATGACTCTTGAAGAGTTCGCAGCCCAGTACACTGGACTAAATCTACGATGGGAAACGGTGGGGTTGATCATAACATTGGCTGGGTAGGTGTTATTATATATCCAATCTGCTACCAACATACTGACTAGTCAAGGATTGCTTCCACCGAAATACGAGTTCCGCATCCCGCCTGCAAAACAGAAGAGGAACGTCAACTGCTCAGAACAAACCTTGTTCATTTGACCAACAAGTGTGTGGGCTTCTGTGATTCTTTGGACACATTGAATGATATCACTATGATCTTCATATACGAGAGCTTCCTTCTTGCTTCGATATTTTACGGTGATCAAAGTATGGAAATAAGAAACTTCTCACGCCAGCTCAACTCGATTGACAAGTATTATAGGTTTCAAAGCATGGAGAAGGCTAAATCATGCTTCCAGCGCGCTTTTCGCAGATGGTCTTCACGAGACCGTCAAAGAGAAAGAGTACCTTCCATTCTTCCTAACTCAACTACGGCAGCAAATCTTTGCTCGAATATATGGGTCCGATATTAGTTTCGCTGTCTTTCTCGGTCGGCCTCCGCGGGTGAGTAAGCGGTTCTGTTATACAAGTATGCCTCTCGACATTGAAGAGGATATATACAGTCTAGTAGGAGAATCTTTGGCCCAGGAATTAGCACACTTGGACCGAAACGGCTGGAACACACTCGGCCAGATAAGAAAAAGTGCTGTCATCCGATGGACCATGATTACCTCTATGATTCGTGAAGATGCTTTGGAAACATTGCTAGGACGCAACCTTACCAATGTACCACAGCGAATCGGGTATGTTACGACTCGATGTATGTTCCTGGTGCTCCTACTGAATTCTCTTAGCGAACTCCAAGCGAAGATTGATCATGCATGGAAAGATCTCCCTCCATTTCTCACTATCCCAACACGGGATCTGTGGCTAAAAGGGCGCTCTTGCCATGAGGTAGATACGTTGCATCAAATCCGTTTACTCTATCTCAATACCACTTTTTTGATCGAATGGGCTGCTTCGCGGCATGGCCTTCAGGATACTGGTGCTTTGTTTGTCAATGCTAGTGAACTGCTCTCATGGGTCATTGAAGCTCTAGTTAGGCGTGAGCAGTTATCCGAAATTGGTCTGATTTCTCTGGCATGGAGGGTATGTCGCAGTCAAATCATGCTCTTCAGTGTTTGTCCTAAGTATTGATATGTCTTAGGTTGCTTCGTGTGCTCTACCCGCCGCCGGTGCCATCGCCTGGTACTTACTACAGCCATCATCCCGTGTAGGGTTCAATCTCGATTCACCATCAAGACGACGCAGCATAGAGAACCTCTCAGTGCTCATCGCTCACATGGGTATTTTACACGATCCTGGCGACGGCAACTATCAGCTCTTTTGCCATGCAAAGAGTGCCCTACAATCTGCAATGGACACTATTCTCAGTCCTCCAGATCCCGCTCAGCCTGAAAATTCTTTGGATATGCTATCCTCGGCTGCACTGTCTCCAGACTGGATTTTCTCGGATTATCTAGGGCTCGGTGTTGATTCCTGGTGAGCTATCCTTCAATTTGCAATCATTGAAGAGATCTTGACTAATTTCTTGATAGGATCGGCCTTCCGGATCGTGGCTCTTTCATGAGGATGGATGATAATATGCCGTATTAAGTTTATTGATATTGATGCGTTGGTATGAAGCTTCCAATTTATCTGTACCATATACAATATCTGCAGTTATACACACTTCTATGTATCTACAAGTGTATCGAATTATGAATCCAGGATATCACTCGGTACGTCCTCAACTCAACTTACAACGGAGGAAACGCAACATCCAACCCCAAACTCTTCCCAACCCAATAACCCACAGCCTCTCTCACAATATTATTACTAGACCACCCTCTAGACGGATGCACACGATTACTAAAATGCAACCAAAACGCATTATACGTCCGATCAATCACCAACGTCGTCCCCGTAAACCCTGTATGACTAGCAGTCTGCAAACTCGCCATCGGCCCCGCAGTATAATACTGATCCAACTCAAACCCTAACCCATGAGCATCCCCCGGAAACCGAGCATTGAAATTTGTGAAAATCAGATCGACGGCTGTTTGGGAGAGGATGCGTTGACCGGCATATGTGCCGTTGTTGAGGATCATTTGGCAGAATGCTGCTGTGTCACGGACAGTCGAGAAGAGACCTGCATGACCTGATACGCCGTCTAGAGACCAGGCGTTTTCGTCGTGGACTGTGCCGCGGACTGGTTGTGGGCGCTGTGGCTCTTCTGGTCCGAGGACTGCGATCTGGAATTCTTGTGTGGCTGTGCGGTAGTAGTTGGGTGTTTGGGGTGTAGAGCCTTCGATGTTGCCGCGGTTGAAGAAGGTGGATGTCATTCCGAGTGGTACGGTGAAATCATAGATAAGATCATTCAAGGCGCGCCCAGTGACGGTCTGGATAACAAGGCCAAGAGACATAAAGTTGAGATCTGAATAGAGATATGTGCTTCCAGGAGGATTGATAATCTTCTGCGTCAAAATCGCATCAATGCGTTCCTCGTAGGTCGTGTAGTTCGCAGAAAAAAGTGATGGCGACGGGTCAGCATCGAAGCCACTTGTATGCGTAAACAGCTCGAGAATAGTAATATTCTCCTTCCCATTTGTTGCAAACTCCGGAATATAGGTTGCAACAGTTGTGTTGAGCTCAATCCGACCAGCATCAAGTTCCCGTAAAGCAGCTACGGTAGTAAACAGCTTCGTGAGACTTGCCATGTCGTACACTGTGTCAACAGTGGTATCTTCCTGCAGATGTCGAGGTAACTCAGTGCCGTTGACATCGGCATAGAGATTTCTCTTCCCCACGGCAAATTCACTGACGATGACACCGTCGCGAGCTACTAGGGTGACAGATCCGGGCTCAATTGGGTGGATCTGCTGGTACGAGAACTTGCTATAGTTGGCAGCATGTGTATATGCGCTGACGTTTTGGACCATCTGGTGCAAAGGCGCTGACGACATGCCGACGGATTCTGGTGGGCCGTATACCAATATCCCATCATTGTTCCAGGTCGGACCGGCAGAAGCGAGGCCGATTGAGGCCATTGCCAATGCAAACCGAGTAAAAGAAATGGTAGTTCTCATGATGGAACGTGTGGGTGACGTTGCTGATTCGAATCTCTCTTCTCGACTTGTTATGCCAAGTCTGGGGTATTGATGTCTCTTGGATCATACCCCAGTATTTATCTACACAAACCCAGTGAGCGCTCTAGCATAATCTCGGAGTACTTGAGATGGTGGTGCATGCTTCCCCGCTTAGTTTTGTTGTTTCGGCGAAAAGACGTATAGTTTACTCCGAGAGAGATAAGAGATAGACAAAATGCGGAGTACAATGTTCTCACATAAAGGCTGTAACCGACATTGCTTATTGCTTGAAGCTTATCGTTCTAAATAATCATTCAAATGTAACTCTATCGATATTAGTATGTACACGGACCTGCGGATATTTGTCTCTACATAGGCAGTTAGGTATGGGTACGAAGTCGTCATGATTCACTCCGATTGATCGCGACTCAAACCATATTGGCGAGCACCATCGTTTAATCTGGGAAGTCTAACGAAGATGAACTGTGAGATTTCTTGGTGCTCTTCGACTGCGAGTACGTTGTTTTGTGGCTTTCGGGGGTCATACTATGGTGGCACCGATCAATGGTAGCACAATGAAACAGAATCCGACAAGAAGAAATAGGTGGAAATATTTCAGACTTACATATATTATCTCCCTGCATTGTCAGTCATTTCTGCAGGGGGTTGTTTATAATAATCAATATATTGGCCCTCCAAACTTCCAAAGCAAGGGGAAACAAATTAGGGTTAGGTTTATTATGGGGGTGGCGGCAGCTTAGGGCAAACCCCGCCTAAATCATGCTGCCTGCAGTATTTGATCTATGATAGAATTAGGGATCGCCTTCAAGGAGCAGTTATCTTATTCGAGAAAGAGATGTCATCGATGCCTGAGTATTCTGTTCCTTGCATCTTTTTGTTGATAGATCAACTAGGGCAGAATAATGAGGTTGCCTGATTCTGCTTAACCTATATCGCACGATGATACAGATGTTCTTCGTCATTGTCTTGTGAACCTATATATAGACGGTCAGTACTTGAAACTGTTAAGCAAACATCAACAAACCATTACAATCCCTTTCTAAGACCAAGCTCAAACATCCAGTCCACGGAACAAAAAATGGCTATTACCGCTATCACCGTCTGCGACAAGGTCGAAACCTACCAAGCAGCTCTCATGAGCCTGTTCTCCGGCAAACCCGAAGACACCGAAGCAGATCTGTCAAAGCTACTCCACCCTTCTTTCACTCAACGCGACGATACCACAACCCGCGACTTTGTCGGCTTTGTCGCACACATTAGCCACCTTCGCCAAGTTCTGAGCCCCGGCAGTGTCGAGTTGAAGGTTACCCAATTCCTGCGTGATGGTAACCAATTGGCGGAGAGACATACCTCTACGATGAAGATGCCGGACGGGACCGTTCGCCAGGCGGAGACTTTTCAGTTTGGGGAGCTAGCGGAGGATGGACGTATTGCTTCGGTTGTTGAGACCGTTAAATCGAGCTAAGTCATTGTTCAGGCAAGATCATCTTTACGATAGATATCTGGTCGAAAATCTGCTTGTGTTGCGATACTATTAGACCTTGGTTGGAGGACTAGATGGAATATAACTGGATTCGCGTTTCGCTCAGATTGAAATCAATCTTGTTCGGGCTCTTATGTTTTTTCAGCATGATCGAGCATTTCAATATAAGAACATAACAGGCAGTTATCCTTTGGGCGTAGACTTTTCCGTACGACCTTGGAACTTAAATGATAGCTCGAGAAGACCTACCCGGACTCCGGGTACATATACTTCGCGACTCCGATTTCCTGGTTAGGGCATACTGATCGATAAGGCCATCGATTATTTCTGTTATACAAAATCACAACGGAATGTTTCATGGATGGTAAAAGCTTCCTTGCAATGTTTTCGTATTACCGTATACGGTACTGAAACCTCGTATTGAACACCGAAAGGCTGAAAGCATACCAAAAGAAGACTAATGCAGGGTCCAGCTTCATCATGGTAAATTTTCAATTTTTCACGGAGCGTGCACTGTGAAGGACGAATTCGTGTGGGCTCTATGGAGCTAAATGCGACTCTAAATCAGTAGTTCGACCTAGAAAAACTCAGGGGTTAACTCGCTAGAACTTAGGTACGTAGAAACCAATTCTTCGTTCGTTTTTTGGTTTCGTGTGAGTCGTATCCCAGAGACTCGGATGGAGGCGGTTAGACCCGACGAATTGTCAACAGTCAGCCACGCGCTAAATGGGCTTGTGGCAAGCCTTGTGCTATACGCATCAAGGAAATTTTTTCCAAGGCTTAATAATAGCGCCATTTTCTCTCTTTTTTGCATAGATTGGCCCCTAATTCGTATACTACGGAGTCGAGACTTTGCAGAGAGAAATGCGCATTGACTACGGAGTATCAACTCCTCTAATTCGCGCGTGTGTACCTTGGAACCACGATGGACCACTCCACAATCGCACTGTCAATCAGATTGAAGCCAAAAAGGAAGCACCTGTTTCCGTCGAATTTGCAGACGGGGATTGGTGGGCTATGGATAAGGATGGTCAATGCTCAAGATAGGAGAATTGATTGCCAGGAAAAAAGTTAATGACTGAGAAAGTCTACATTTAGCCGATTTCTGCTTCGGTGAGGTCCACTACAGCCTTACCAGTCGAGAGATATGTAAGTCATATTCAACTTTGGAGATAACTCTTGCTTGTATGCGTGGATCCTGTGGAGGTATCTACTAAATTCTTATCCTTAGAGTAAAACGGAAGAAGTTGAAGGTCATGATCTAGATTTCGTCTATTTAAGTCTATTAGTCTTAAAGTAAACTCTATAAACATTTCAGGTATATGCGGGAAAACCTTAAAGTGTAGGTGCTTCATGACCCTTCACTTCCCACCCATGAGGCTGCGAAATAGCTGCCCTAGCCGATTCCTGTCGTTCTTCAGCCTCGATGGTCACCGTAATATCTTGCCGAATGCGCAGAGCGCGGTCCGAACCGTCGTCGCTATTCAAATCGGCACTTTCTGAGTCTGCTCGCGTAATACTCAAGCCGCTGGCATTCTTCTGTGACTTTGTTGCAAACTCGTTCATATCGTAGTGCGGAGCTGATTGCACCTGGCTGTTCATGCCATAGGTACGCGTTGCTTTGGATTTGTTTGCAGAGCTGAAAGGCATAGATGGGTAGTATCGTTCTGCTCCTTTCCTTGAGCCACCAGTCCAGCTGTTGAGTAGATTTGGGAAGATGTCGCGCAAAAGAGACCAAATGAGCGGTAGGTTGGTAACCAGCAATCCAACTGTTGCCTCACGAAAATACCAATTCATGTAGACGTAGGATATCAGACTCGGTACCAGGCAGTAGATTTTTGTCAGGATAGCGGCCACAATAACGAAGGCACCCATGCCGAAAAGTAGGACCAAAATCATTTTTTGTCTGAGGGGTAGCTGAATCTTGATCAGTAGTGGAATTGCGACTAGTAGCATGAAGATGTCGGCGGTGATCGAGAAGCAGGCTTGGACGATTTCGTAGTGTTGGTAACTTGAGCATTGTGCTATGTCAAGTGTCAGTAATTCAATGCCGCATTTCTGAGAACGAATTCAATATAACGTACAGTTCGGTGTAGGAACTGCCCAATAATTTTTTAACGGAATACAACTTAGGAAGAGACACAATTCCACGGCAACGAAACCGGCGGCTACATAGGCAGCGCAATAGTATATGAGTCGTTTTTGAGATAGTCCGTCCCTATAGAAAAGAAAAATTAGTATTCATGCAAAAAAAAACACAAATGCAGTTGATAGTACATACGTCAGACGAGCATATATGACCAACATGCACGACTTGCAGCTCCACACACAGAGAATAAAGGCATGTTCAGAGACAAACACCCATTTACTCCCTCGAACCCTTTCTGCATAAGAGCTCGGTGTCAAGTTTGCAATATCCTCATCTGTCATCAAATTTGATCCTCCTCCGTTTGCGACTTCGTTAAGCGCAACACACAATATGGTGTACCAAATTACGCTAAAGACCATGAGATAGTCGTCGACTTGAAGGTTGCGGATTCCGAGACGTCGAATACGAGCGATGCTATGACATTGAAAGTCAATAACAATATTCTGACATTGCAATACCCCTCATGCAAGGATGGATGTTGACTTACAATCGTAGTGCAGCCCCTAAGACACCGACACCATATAGCGCCCATGTTTCCTTTGAAAAGTCTTCCCCAAACGCTCTTGAAGACATCTCGAATGACTGGTGAGACGACCGCAGTCGACTTTGTTTCTTTATTCCTTTTGTCGGGTTGATGTTGACTTGGCAGTCTCACGAAGAGTTATATGCAAGTCGAGACAAATTAGGCCATGGGTTCTATCAAAAATGAGACAAGAGGCTGGAGAATCAAATATATCGGGGTGTAGTTATAATTCAGACACGCTAATGGTAATTTTTCATGCCAATATAGGGTTTAGTCAATATATCGTGCCATTCGTTTCAACGGTCCAAATCCCGATAGGCCAAGAAAAGAAAAGATCTATGCTTTGAGACTATCGATTAAATCATTAAATCTTTCTGTAGCTAAAGGCAGACTCAAAAAGTTCGCTAAGTCAATAAGCCAACCTTGGAAATCGTCCCTCGACATCTCAGTTCCAGGACCCACAAGGGTTGATCAGGCTTCCGATTCCATGGTAGACCTCACGGGCCATTTGCCCATGGACTATATCTCGGATCAATCACATCTAAAGATTTACAGTAGTTAGACCACAATAGACGACCCAGATAATACTCGTCCCAATCAAGGCCCTCAATAGCCGTCTAGAGGCAAGACATACTACTACAGTACTACTGTAGTACGTACGTAGTCTAGTACTTGCATTCTTGCAAACGAAGCGCTGATCTTGGCACTATCCACTGACTAGCTGGAAAAACGTAGTGAGCGAATTTCGCTAGCATCGGCTTCTAAGTTCCAGTTTTAGTCTGCTCCGTTCCTTGCAGTTGCATGATGTATCAGGAAGCCTGCGCGTGCGACGTCGCCAAGCAGCCACATTCCTCGTATTTTTGGCTTTTCTAGAACTTATTTTGATTGCTTCGAAACTTGTAAACTTTTACGACGTACTGTATGTATTGTAATATTACGTATCTCGAGGCATCAATACGCGACGCTAACATGGATCTCGATCGCCCGGATCGACGGTTGGCCGAACCTTAATTGTTGAATTTCCTTCTACGGACTAGTGCAATACAGCATTGGCCGAATAGGGATCCATACATCCGAGCTTCTTATCAGGCGAGGGATTTTTCTTCCTGTACGTATTGGGACTATTGGCCAGAGTACTTCTTGGCTACATCGCAAGTACATACTATTTGGGTTAGATAACGCGTGGTACGTACGTAAACTGGTCTTAGCACATGCCTCGTGAAGATTCTGTTTCTACTATGCAGAGTCATAACGGCTTAATAACTTTATATTTGTCGAAAGACTGCACGTAGCTGTAAAATCTCCTACGTATCTTTGAGATAAACTCAGGGTGTATGATTCGTCGTAACTCGCACCTGGTCGTTAACATGGGCAGTTTGTAACCAAGGAACGCATACTACGTACAACTTAATTGCTCCTGACTGATGTTCCGGCCATTGATGGCGTTAATGTACGTAAAGTCTGGGCGCAATCTCCACCACGGTGACCGGCAACTGAACTCGGCACACCGGAATCGGAGGATATTGTCTGATCTTTAAAGTGCATATAATTCTTGGAGGAATATTTCGTTGCTACCGTTCAATTGAATGGGACAACTCTTTGTGTCAATTGGATGTTCGTTCCATACCTTGAATATGCTGCTTCATACTTCCAAGGTGAGGGCTTGGCCGGTGTTTGAGCGAGGGTGATTCGAAATTTCAAACCCCCAATGTTGATCTATGTTATATAATGATCGGCTCCCTTTCTTACACGATCGTAAGGACCCAGGGTTCGTGACGACTGACTACGTGTTCGGTCGTCAAGTCCGTCGCATGGCGACCCATGGCCTCACCAGGTATGATGTGTTGTGCAGTAGCATACTGCTAGTACATATTCCGTACGTACATGGCTACATAGATGGTTTATTTACCACCACTCAGAGTGACTTTCTATTAATCACACTGGGCCAGCGGAGGTTTTCCCAAATTAGTATGGGGAGAGAACAGGGATCATTAGCATGTGGCAAAGCGAGTACATGCTCCGTAGTCCGCACATCTAGCGAGCAACATTGATTAAGAGGCCCTTTCTAAGTTTCTCTATCTTGGGGCGTACTAGAAATAAGTACATTTCATCATTCCATGACCACTAGATATGACAGATTCTATGTCTTTTCCTCACGTATCCAATGCTCTATCTGTTACACGGTACACCATGTAACAGAGACAGCCAAAAAGAGCCATCTGTTGAAAATTCCCTTTTGGAACTAGCGTGACATCAATAATCCTAGCGTACCCACCGTATCCCGCCAATCATAGACCATCAAAATTGGCCACCGCGACCCTGCTCCATTTTTTGTACTCAGCTTCACACTCTTCCATTCTTTCGTCTCATCCTTTTCTCAGCCCAGAATGCTCCATGGAGACTACGAATCCCCAGTAGAATTGTGGCTCTCGTCCTGTGGTCGTATTTTCAATCTGTGGAAACGATATCATTGGTTTAACTCCCCCTACGTTAACCTTTCCTCCCCATAACGGTACCAGACTCAGTTTAGATACGGGAACTCCAGGTTTCGATGTTTATATTCGAGCACATCTATCGTCTCGATTATTTGCCTGTCCTTCAAATCTCTCAGTATCTTTGAGGATCTTGTGCTTTGCTACGGTCGATTTGGCCTAGTTTTCCATTTACGTCGACAGCCTGACGTATTGAAGATTCACGGGTTTGCAACATGTCGGCTGATATAACGCAGAAGAACTTCGACACCGAGGAGTCCCCGGTCGACGACAAGGCTGTTGGGGATGTTGTCAATGCTTCCGGCCACAAGCAGGAGCTTCAAAGGAACTTCGGTCTCTTGAGTATTTGCGCTATTGCAGTGACCACGGGTAACACCTGGATTGCTCAAGGTGGTAGTGTTGTGAGTATTTGACTATCTACGATAATTCGTTTAGTCTCAAGGACTTGTTTCTAACGGCCTGGCAGACTGTCAACATCGCCAATGGAGGACCTGCCGGTATCATCTACGAGTTGTATGTCTATCCCTCATCTTCCAGAATTGACATGAAGCTGTCTTAACATTCCATTCAGTATTGCGGTCTCGATATGTTATTGGCTAGTAGCTGCTTCAATTGCTGAATTGGCATCTGCTATGCCTTCAGCAAGCGGAGGTATGTTCATGGTTCTCACCAGATTGCAAGGATCCCAAACTAAGTTTATTTTCGTCCAGTGTATCATTGGGCATCCGTAACTGCAGGCAAATATGGCCGACCCTGCGGATGGTTCGCTGGCTGGTGGAATATGCTCGCCTGGGTCTTCGGAGCAGCATCCATGTCCTCCATTCTCGGAAACCAAACAGTGTCGATGTACGCCTTATTTCATCCGGACTTTGAGCCCAAAGCATGGCACGTCTTCGTCAGCATGCTCATCTGCACTTGGATCTGCTGCTTGACTGTTATGTTCGCGAACAAGGTTCTTCCTCAAATCGGTAACCTCGGCATGATTCTCATTCTTGGTGGTGTTTTTGTCACCATAGTTGTCTGTGCTGTGATGCCACATGTCAATGGAGTGGGATATGCTTCGAATGAGTTTGTGTGGCGTAGCTGGACGAGCGACACGGGATATACCAGCCAGGGGTTCGTTTTCGTTGCCGGTATGCTTAACGGTGCATATAGTGTTGGAACCCCTGATGTTACTTCGCATTTGGCCGAAGAGATTCCTCAGTAAGAGACTTACATTCCACTTCCATATACTGTCTCGTGCTAACTGGTCTTTCCTTTACAGCCCGAGTAGAAACATCCCGAAAGCCGTGTTGGCTCAGATGTCAGTTGGATTCATTACCGGATTTCTCTACATGATCGCCATGTTCTATTCCATTCAATCCCTCGATGATGTCTTGAACAGTGTTTTCGGTTTCCCTCTTGCCGAGATCTACCGTCAAGCCACTGGAAGCAGGGGCGGTGCTCTCGGACTTCTTATTGTTGCATTCTTGCCCACCTTGATTACTTGCATTGGCTGCTACATCACCGCAGGTCGCACCCTCTGGACATTGGCTCGAGATAATGCGACACCTTTCCCTGGTTGGATTGGACACATCAATACTCGCTTGCACAATCCTTTCAATGCTACATTGGTATGTGGCTGCATGATCACCGTCCTTGCATGCATCTACGTCGGCTCGACTACTGCCTTCAACGCCTTCATTGGATCCTACATTCAGCTTTCTACACTATCATACTTCACAGCCATCTTTCCCCACGTTTTGACCCGCCGATCATTGATTACTCCCGGATACTTCCACATGAAGAACTCTGTCGGCTACGTCGTCAACATCCTAAGCTGCATCTACATCGTCGCCTTTATCATCATTTTCTGCTTCCCTTACGCTCTTCCCACTGATGCTCAGTCCATGAACTATGCCAGTCTGATTACAGGTGGTCTCACCATCTTCATCGCTATCTGGTGGTTCGTTCGTCAGCGTGACTATGTGGGACCACAGGCTATTCCGCTCACTGATCGGAAAGTCGCGGATGATGCGAAATGAGGGTACGAAGCCAGGTATCCTTTGATCTTGGAGAATTTGAGTATCCCCGATGCACAAAAATAATTTAATCCGTTATTGGGTCCTAACCCTTCTGATAGAGCCTTTAAAGCTTCTGTACAATCATATATATAGACACCACATAATAACTTTGTCACTTCAAATTTGAATAATAAAGTCCACCAAGAACTTATCGAGCAGTTATCTCAATCTCTTAACTTGTTACAAGATAAAGCTTGCATAGTCATTCTCAAGAGGACTCTTCCTTAGTGTCCTTGAAAATATAAGATGCAAACTGAGGCGGCACAGTACCACCAAGGATAGTAGCCGAGTCAAGAAAGGTATCGATCTCTGCTTCCTCGTCATCCGAAAGAGAAGCATCCTGAGCAGCCCAGTTTTCTTCAAGATACCTGATCTTCTTCGTACCCGGAATGGGGAAAATATCATCCCCTCGCTTCAGCAACCATGCCAGAGCGAGCTGTGCAATTGTGCAGCCCTTCTTGTCAGCAAAGGCCTTGAACTTGTTCACCGTCACCGTGTTTGTGGGTGCATTTTCAGCCATGAATCGTGGGATTGCGACGGGTCTGATGTCGGGTCCCTCGCCGATTGCTTCTCCTTTGCTGAAGGCGTCTGTGATCAAACCTCGACCTAGCGGTGTTGCGACGACTACTGCGACGCCGAGCTCGCGGCAGGTGGCTAGGAGGTCGGTGCCAGCTGTGCCTTCAATTTCGCGTGAGAAGACCGAGTATTCGGTTTGTACGGCAGCGACTGGTGCGATCTTGCATGCTCGGCGGAGGGTGGTAGAGGATATCATAGACAAGCCGATGTGCTTGATTTTGCCTCCTCTTTAAGCTGACATATCAGCGAGGTGGTAGTAAATAGGTTTGGAGTACTGACTTTTGTAGCTCTAGCAAGGCACGCATGGTTTCTTCAATTGGCGTCTCGAAATTGGCACTATGCAAGTAATCTAGAAATTGTTAGTATTTTTTTTGACACGATCCGCTTGTCAAGACGGGAAACCTACACAGGTCAATCGTGTCTACACCAAGTCTTTCCAGACTCTTTGCACAGGCTTGCTTGCAGTACGCCGCTGAACTATCAGTCTCGAATGCCTTGCTATGCTCCACGTAACCAAACTTCGTGGCAAGGAATATCTGATCTTTCTTTCCAGTTCGCTTGAACCATTTACCAAGCAATTCCTCGTTGTCACCGTATTGACTTAAACAAACACACTCTTAGAGACCAATGTATCAAATGCATATACTGAAAGAGGGTCAAACTCACTCGGCAGTATCCCAGAAGGTTGCCCCTAACTCGACCGCTCGATCGAGCAGGGCAAAGCGCTCCTCGTCACTTGGAAGTGCTCCATAGTGAGGTTGGGACATCCCCATTAAGCCAAAGCCTAGGGCTGGTACAAGAGGGCCATTTTTTCCAAGGGGGTGGAGTTTGGTGGGCATATTTGCTGGTTAAACGGATCAACAACGTAAAAAAAACAAAAAAAAAAGAAAGTAGTCGTGGGATATATCTGGCGAACCAAGTCCAGAATCTTGATAATTTCAAAACCACTCTAGACGGTCAATTTCACTCTTTATATAGGCATTTCGGCCATGGCTGTCTGCAAAGAGCTCTGGAAATGGAAGATTACCGAATATGGAAATAGTGACGCTGAAATCATCGTAGCCAATCAGCTTGCACAAAATCCGAGATGGTGACTCAGCCCACCAGCCAATCAAGGTGTGGCCGGTCCGAGGCAGCCAATCAAACACCGGCAAGGAATGAGCTGAACATGATAGGGCACGCTAGGTTGAAGGTTCTCAACTGTAGTCTCCAGCCAGGTACCGCCAAATATGATAATATAGAACATAGAAGTAAAAGACGAATTGCGCTAAAAAATAATTGGTACCGGTCCGGTTGATGCCTTAGTGCCTGGGGTATCTCTTCATTACCTATGTCTCTCACCTGCATGCTACTTCTTATTTCTTATCACTTACTAAAGATCAAGAGTGGATGGTGGATTGAGCAGGATGAGAATATTCAAGAAACTTCGTCATACCCAAGGCAACATCTAGTGTCGGATCGATATGTCGAGATATAAACCGGAAAAGCATAGCAACAGCTTGCTACTTCTCTTTGATATAATCGTCAGGTACAGGATCAACTTGCCTCTTCGCTTGAGGCACAAAGTTAAGATACAATGCAAATAAAGCCGATGAACTCCAGGACGCAATCGCGACACAATAAGACCAGGGTTCGTTGTGACTTGTAGAAGCAGCATACTGCGCAAAAGGGGAAATTCCACCACCGCATATAGCCCCTGCCATGAGAGCAGCAAATGTTTTTGCATGCTGCGCCGTTCCACGCATTGAAATTGCAAATATAATAGGGAAAATGCCACTCTCAAAGAAAAAAATCATTGTAGACATGGTGGCAGCAGTCAGACCCGTTGTGTGCATGCAAACAGCTCCAGAGATTATTGTACCAAGGTATAAGATGAGTAGTATCCGCCGAGGCTTCAATAGTCGTGACATTGTTAACGCTGTTAAAAGACGACCGACAACGAATAGAGCATTTCCAATGCCTTGAAATTCGGTTCTAGTGAGAGGCGACCTTGAAAGCCCGAGAGGCCATTTGTCAATAAAAGCAACTATAGCGACATGTGGGAAAATGAGAAAGATAGTCGACGAAAAGATGTGTGACCTACCTTGGTCTAGAATAGCTCACATAGTCGCTGAAGCTAACAACATGTGCTTGTTGCCCCATTTGATAAAAGAACTGTGACCAGATTCCCACTCCACCAGTGACATAACAGGTCCACATGCCCCAGAGTTTGGCACGATTTTCAGGACGTTGAGCAGCCAATTGTCTCAAATCGTTGTTTGGTGCTTCAGGTAGAGGTAGGTAATAGAACAGAACTGAGAGGAGCACAGAGAGAAAAGCGATAGCAAGATACGCCCACTGTGAATGAATCGTATCAATAACATCGACGTGGGTGGTACTCTTGAACAAGAACCTCTTAGCAATTTCCTGAGCACAGATGTTGCCAACACCCTGGAAGGACTGGGCGACACATAATCGTACTTCCGAGTACTCTAGCGGCCCACAAATAGCAACAAAAAGGTTTCCTGTTGTTTCTAATATGGATAGTCCAATTCCTGTCATGCAGTTGGATACGAAATAAGTTGGTAGAGATCTTAAAACTGATGCCGGCCAGAAAAGGAGTGCTCCACAAGCATATATATAGAGACCAACAATAAGAGCACCTGCAAAGCCCAGGTTTTTTAGGAATGCTCGGCCGAGTATAACGCCTCCTATTAGGTAACCTCCATAATAGGCTGCATGGAGTCCCCTTGTCGTCACCGGGGTTAGGAAACCGCCGGTTATGAATGTAGGGATCAGAAGAAGGCCATATGCAAACCCCCATAAAAAGAAAAGAGTGCAGTATAGCACGTTAGGAGGGAAAGATTCCCTTTTACTCAGCTTCGGAACCGATGCCGGTCTTTTATTGAGCACGTTGATGATTGGCAGTTCTTCTTGAGATTCATCCTCCATTTGTCTCTTAGACGCCTGTGCAATTTCTGCTTCTGCTACCGAACGAGATGTGACGACATCCATCATCTCACCCGCAACGCTTTGGCTTCTGGTGGAGGTCTGTTGGATATCTCCAACCCACCCCTCCACCTCACCCTCCCTCTCTACGCGAGGCATTTCCTGTGCTTTTCGGAGCAGAGAAGGACTAAACCGAGTCGCAAGAGGCTTTAAGGTTGGAACGCAAGCACAGATTAATGTCATATTTACTTCCACACTGGACCACATGAATGCGAACGCGGCGTTCCCTATTTTGCGAAGATAGTCAATACATCGAGCAAAGCTGACACGGGAATATTGCTTAGAATAACAAACAAGTATAGTCTTCATTGCCAAGCGTCGCTTGACTAGCGTTTGGATCTCTGAGCTGCAATATGACGATATGTTCAAGAAATCCAATGCGAGCGATATCCACCACAATCACAACGATAGCGACACCAAAAGTGATTACAACTATTAACTTCTGTCGAAAAGGTAAAGTCATCCGAGTTAATTGCGGGATAGGAATCAGCAGGATTGCCATGTCTGTCATAATGTTATAGGGGGATGAAGCTAAGAAGGACGGAAAGATGCCAACACAGTGACCAATTTCGGTCTCAAACCTGAATCCTGCTGACACTGGATGGCAGTGGAAAATCTGATGCAGTGTCAAGCCTATGCCCCCCACAGCAACCACAAGAAGTATTAGATAATTTGCGACATGAATGGCTTTCCGTCCATGAGTTAAAGAGAGGAAGAATATCAGAATGGAGCTTTTAGCAGTCATGGACGCCGCATCCTAAGAGACTGTAAGTTTATATACATTATTCAAGTAAGTCAACTTACGTAAAATATTTGGAACGTATAGGTCGCCTTATTGAGAGGCATTTCATCCTGCGGCTTGACTTCATGTTCATGAAGCCCAAAGCCCTTGCCAATTGCGAAGAACAAAGACGTTGCCATGCCGAGATCACACATCTGTTTTGACTATGATTAGCGGTGTACTGACTTGCTTGCTCTTCCAGGTGGCCCCTATTACCCATGCCAGAAGCATCAGATAGTCAGCTAATCTGAGCCTCTTCACCACAAAAAGACAGGTACACAAGTAGAGGCCCACGAAAGCGGTGCCTATAGAGAAGAAAATGATTGATACTACCAGAATGGTACATTTGCGACTTTCCATTTTTCAAGACTGACAGAGCTGGCATGAGGGGTTTCCCTGGGATTGATCGATAGCGGTGAGTATACAGAAAGAAAATAACGTTCATAGTAATGGCCATGGCAAAAGCCAGTCTTAGTTAAGCATGCCACATTGACGTTTCAAAACGTACATGATGGTGGCGTTGAGTCTCACCTGCACGGAGGCTGAAGGCAAGAGACTTGTTCGGGGCATTGGACGATCAAACGAACACAGACAACAACAGAAAAGCTGAGATAAGGGGAGACTGGAGGTCAGTAAGCGAAGTCTGGGAGCTTGTACCCTAGATATGGAGAAGGTAAGAGGAAGTCCGGTTCGGACCAGTGGTCGTCTTAATATACTAATATATAATAACCCTGACCCTAAGTCGAGAGACTATAGTGGGGTAGTCTTGGCTATAGCTAGATATGATTGGCCACTAAGCAAGTGGACCTCCTTACAACAGCTGAATCTCAGTCAATTCGCAATTTCTTGCTTTTGATTTCTTTGATCATCAGATTCTACATATGTGTTGGACTCCCTATATAAGGGAGAAGCTCTGCCATGGCAAAAAGTAAGGTTAGGACTGGCTGTCGCACTTGCAAGTAAGTCGTATCACGCACATCGGATGGCTAAAGTCCCTCCACAACGCAAGCCTCATGCAAGAGCAGGATCCGCAAAGTGAAGTGTGACGAAAGCTATCCCGTCTGTAACCGGTGCTCATCTACCGGGCGTACTTGTGATGGCTACGGAGTCTGGGGAGGCGGCGGCGATCGATCCAAGCAAGGTAGCCGTGATGAAGTTATGATAGCCCGGACTCCGTCATCTCCCAATGAAGCCTGCAGTGTTATTTTACCTCGACCGGGATACATTTCGTTCTTTGTGGCTAGTCGAGAAGACAAGGAGTGTTTTGATTGGTTTGAACGTCGCGCTTCGCCTAAGCTAAGAGGCTCATTTGACTCGGAATTCTGGTCTAAACTTATATTGCAGGCTAGTATCAACGAGTTGGCAGTCCGGCATGCAGTCTTGGCCGTAAGTTTTGTTCACCGGAGAGGTAGCCTTAATGTTTTGGATACACGTCTAGAGGAAGAAGGTATTGGTCAAGTGGAGCAAATTCCTCTACGATATTTTGCTAGATCCATCAACAACCTTCAACGCCATTTGTCCGCCAATACACAGGCATCTTTGCGCATCGTCCTGATTACATGCATTGTTTTCACCACATTAGATCTTCTTCGAAGTCACTTTGAAACAGCGCGGGTACATGTCAGAAACGGTGTGTATCTTGTGAGAAAGTTGAGGTCTTTCTCAAAAGTGGATGACAGGCTACATTCAAAACGAATTTCCGAGTCAACAGACAATTGGATTGTGGAAACCTTCATGAGACTTCATGGTCAGGTAGAGGTTCACAATCTCATGAACCGAGTTAGCTGTGAATCCCTTCTCCTGCATCCTGGTCCAATACCCTCGATACAAAATCTCCGCTCACTCAAAGAAGCGTGGAATCATCTCGATAAACTACTGGAGCACATACTCCATCTGAACAATCGAGCTCTTGAATGCGAGGCCGCGTGTCAAGCTCTACGCCCCCCTCCCCCTTCGCTAAGAGCAGACCAGCAAAATATTCAGATCGCACTCGCATCATGGTCGGAAGCTTATAGATTTTTAAGATCCTCGCCCATTATACAACATTACAAAGCCAACTGGGAGAATAAGGGCTCAAGACTACTTCTTCTACACCATCAAATGCTCACCATAATGATTGATGTATGCTTGTCGCCAAGAAATGAAGTGATATTTGACGCCCATACTGAAAGCTTTTTGCGGCTGATCAACGACGCCGTAGATTTATGGAACTACTCTCTCAGCACGAACTCACCCCGACCTAGCATACTGCCGGGCCAGTTCCTGAACATGTCCCATTCAATCACAGACAAGGGATGGATCACAGCTCTATATTACATGGCTATAAAATGTCGCGTGCATAGAATCAGATTTCAAGCCGTCCGATTTCTTGAGACTAGCCGTCATCGTGAGGGCTTCTGGGATTCATCGATAATGGCGGTTGTTGCGCGGAAAGTAATGGAAATCGAGGAAAGAGATTACTATCAAGATATCAATCCTCTTGACAATACCTTTTCTCTTACGAGCTCGCCTACCCCGTGGGATTTGTCGTTGCCGACTTTACCAGAGTCATATAGATTACGGGGAGTTGAAACAGTTCTATCGGGGTGTCCTGTAAACAGACTTCTCCTGCTGTGCAAGCAAAAGCAAGGCATGGAAGATCGAAACATCCAAATAGGAGAATATGACATGCTCACACAGCGGTGGATATATGCAGTCGATCGTTCACCCGAGGACATCTAACGTACCACAGCATATTCCTTCAATGTTATATCCGTATCCTCTATAGAACAACATGAATCTTACGTCATTTTGAAGACTTGAATGTCAAGTTAGATTGACATCTGGAACCTTGGAAGCTGGACATCCCCCGTTCCGTATCTTGCCTAAACCACGAACCAGCAAGTATCCAATGTATGTTGTAATTATTATACTTCTCTTCTGCAGAAAACATTGGCGGAAAATGTGCTAGCCGTAAGTCGTCAACAACCCTAACCCTTATCTATCCGCACGTGATTTCGCGACAAAGGCGCGTTTCAGCCGCGCGTCTGATAGTGTCAATAATTCTTGAGAAACATCAACCGTAAGGCGCATCACCGTTCGTCTCGATCATGCCTTTCAAACCGTTTAAGCCGCCTCTCATACGAAAGGATTTATCGAACGATAACTCCAGCGCTCCACCGCCGTCCAAACGACCGCGTGTCAGCGTCGGCGAAAATGAGACTGAGAGCAACTATAAGGCAAAGCCGGTGGTTGTTGATTTGACTTTGCCAGACGCCGGAATAGTAAGGAAGAGCTCTGTGGGAAGGCTTCCCTTGGTCAACGTTAAAAATACGCCGGGCGAGATAGAGACGTCGTCGATCGATAATGGCAGCAACAGCAACAGCAATGATGTGGAGGCATACTATAATGTGCTTTGGTACGTTCACAATAGTACACTCGAACTTACACCGTATCTGACGAAATCAGGCGCAAGTTCACAGCAAAGAAACACAAAACCTGGGATGGCGACGGAATCCTAGTAATCCGGGGAGGCTATGGGTATCTTCGAGATGTATCCGGCCGCGAAATGGGCAGAATTGTGATCAACAAACTCCTTGAATGCGGCACGAGCCTGACGATAGGAGGGAAGGATGTGGAGATTGAGTCTGCTATCTCGAAGAAAGACTACTTGTCCGGAAAGGAGTTTCTGAATAGCGCGAGGAAGCCTTCGTCTTCACCTCCATATCGGGTCAAGCCAACGCCTTTGGCTTCTAGCAAAATTGCAAAGTCGAATGCGTCCGCGAGAAACGAAGGACCACTAGACACTCTTTTGAAATCGAACACTGTGAACACTCAGGTTGGGCCGCCAAAGTTATCAGTGAAGCATTTAAACGCGGCAGTCCCTAGAAGCGGTGCCGTTAGCACAGCTTTCAAGAATCCATTGAAAGAAGGATCGGGCTCCACACCTCAGCCGAGTGTCAAAGCCATTCCCCGTCATGACCCCAACGCCCCGGGGGCTTTGGTTATGAAGCGCCCAAAGACTGCACCTAAAGGACAGACTATTGTGGACGTTGTGGTCGATCCATTCTTAAGCAAACATCTCCGTGAGCATCAACGTGAGGGTGTCAAATTCTTGTATGAATGCGTTATGGGTCTTCGAGATTATAATGGCGAAGGTGCCATATTGGCTGATGAAATGGGACTTGGGAAAACTCTCCAAACAATAACATTGCTATGGACTCTGTTGAAACAAAATCCTGTGTACGAGGCATCACCGGTGATAAAGAAGGCCTTGATTGTTTGCCCGGTCACGCTGATCAATAACTGGAGGAAAGAATTCCGCAAATGGCTAGGCAACGAACGAATTGGCGTCTTCGTCTTTGACGATAAGCGCAAGAAATTGACTGATTTCACAATGGGAAAGGCTTATAATGTCATGATTGTCGGTTATGAGAAGCTTCGTACCGTACAGGAAGGATTACTTAACGGACATGGAGTTGATATCGTGATAGCAGATGAAGGACATCGACTTAAGACTGTGCAAAATAAAAGTGGCCAGGTTATCCAAGCCTTGAACACAGCAAAACGAATCATACTTTCAGGGACACCTATACAAAACGACCTCAGCGAGTTTTTTGCAGCGGTAGACCTCGTCAACCCTGGGATACTTGGCACCTACAGGAACTTTATGAAGGAGTTTGAAGGGCCTATCGTTCGCAGTCAGCAGCCTGAAGCAACCATGAGAGATATAGAAAAGGGTGAGGCACGAGGCGAGGAACTTCGAGAACTCACGTCAATGTTTATTCTGCGAAGGACGGCAGATATCCTTTCCAAATACCTCCCTCCCAAAACAGAATACGTGATATTATGCAATCCTACTCCGGTTCAAGCAAGTATCTACCGCCATGTGCTCGGATCCCCTATTTTCCAGAGTGCACTAGGAAACACGGAAGGAGCATTTAGTCTTCTTACTATTTTGAAAAAGCTCTGCAATAGCCCATCCCTGCTCACTGCAAAGGCTGGCGATGAGCCGCCAAATGCCACCATGGAAGCACTACTATCTACTTTGACACCAAGCCTACGTCGACAATTCTCGCCTTCGTCGAGTGGGAAGATTAGAGTTCTGGACCAGCTACTCCACAACCTACAAACAACCACATCTGAGAAGATTGTACTTGTTTCTAACTATACCTCGACACTCAACTTGCTTGGCATACTTCTTACCTCCCTCTCCTTACCATTCTTACGGCTTGATGGCTCTACACCCTCGGCCAAACGACAATCACTAGTGGATGATTTCAACCGCGCTCCAGCAAGTAAATGTTTCGCATTCCTTCTCTCCGCAAAAGCCGGAGGCACAGGACTCAATCTCACCGGCGCCAGTCGTCTTGTCCTCTTTGACGTAGACTGGAATCCAGCAACCGATCTTCAAGCCATGGCGCGAATCCATCGAGACGGGCAGAAACGGCATTGCTACATCTATCGGATTATGCTCAAGGGTGCCTTAGAAGAGAAGATCTGGCAACGTCAAGTCACGAAAATTGGGTTGGCGGATAGTGTCATGGAGTCTAAATCAAGCAATATGGCGCAATTCTCGCGGGAAGAGCTCAAGGATCTATTTCGACTATACGAAGACAAGGCATGTCAAACCCATGAACTGCTGAATTGTAAATGTGGCGGAAGGGGCATATCTCCATCTCCACTACCTCCTGCTCCTTCTGCTCCGGTCCACATATCGCTGTTAGACGAAGACGAAGAAGACGATAACAGTGATCTGCTCGAATCTCTCGAAACAACCCCAGAGAAGGCGCGAAGCATATCCCCCTTCTGGAAAGACGAGGAGTTATCCGACAGCGAAGACATTGACTTCCCGGACCTGCACACACTAACAAAGGCCTCCAAAGTCAATATTGAAGAGCAAGAGGACCAAATCCAGCGTGGAAAGCATGCTCTGCAGCAAAAGTCCAAGGTGAAGAAGACGAGTACCAAGACAGCTGTGATGCCATCATCCACAACAACATCAAAACTACTATCAAGCCGCAAACGAAAAAGCAGAAAAGACGATAACAGCGACGAAGAGGAGGAAGCAGGCTCAACCGAACAAAGCAAAATCCAGCGCTTCCTCGCTGAATACGCACACATCGATCCTGCCGCGTTTACGCCTAGTAGCGGAGCAGATGACAACGAAGATGACGATATAAAAAACCACATCGACGACCCCATCTTACAAGCTCTTCTCGCCGACGAGGATCATGGGATTGGATTCTTGTTTCAAAAGACTGCTTTTCCGGCTACTTCCAGTCCTGCTCCTATTGACGATGATAAAAAAGCTTCGGCTTGAGGAAGCAAGTAACTATATCTTTCTGCTCAAGGAGTTATTGTATTTCCGTATCAGGATTTTCGGCATGTTACTATGACTGATGTATTAGCATAGATATAGAAGTGGGCATATATAGATGGATGGTTTGTCTATTGTATTTGCGGGGGGGGCAGCATGACTATATACATATTTGACAGTGATTGATCGACTGACAACCGAAGGGGACATTATTCAATAGAATTGCATTGTGCGAATACTAGCAACTGGTAAGAGAAAGAAAAAAAAACGTACATACACGAAAGACAAGGCTACATAAATCAGAGAAAACCAATCCACAAATGCTAAAAGACAAGGATAGGAAATGGACGCACATCCAGAAAATGTGAAAGCAGTGACAATTGGATACATATGAATCGCAGATTGGTGGGTATACAGGAGCAAACGGGACACAAGTCTAGTAGATGATGGGAAAGCATTATATGCAACATTGTCAACAAATGAAGATGAAAACGAGAATGGAGATCTCGGGACAAAATGCAAGTCAATCAGTAGGAAATATGAAAGGAAAGAGGAAAAGAATAGTAAATCATGTTCAAATGACGGGCATTTCAGGAAAAGGTAAATAAGAAAGGGGTGTGGTGGTAAGTGGACGAAGCATCTAGTAGCGCAATTTCCCAACCAGTCCGAATGTATATGCAGCTTCAGCCTCGGTCTTCATCTGAATCATATAAATTCTGAAGGCGCCTCCGGTTACTCCACCCTTTTGCTGTATGGTTCCCCCAGAATGATTCTCCCATACAGAAATGGCAATACCGGTTCGAGCGACTCTTTCAAAGGAGCTTTCGCCAAGGCACACGTCCAGTAAGACTTCGCCTGCGGTCTTGCCCTGTATAAGGATGCGTTTTTCTTGCGACATTGTTACTCTCCTAGGCGATGCGCCAGGGGTCGGTGTCGTGGCGCCGTCTGGTCTAGGCTCATCGGCGAAGTCATCGGAGTCTCTTTCGGGATGTGGCTCATTGCTATTAAAATCTGCTTCGTTTGCGTCCACGGCTATTTTCGCACTATTAGCCGTTCCAGGTCGGGATGGTCTGGGAGTCGCGGGCATGATTGTCAATCGGGCTGCACCCATGTCGCGCCATCGTGTCGTACTTTCCCGAACATAGAGTCTAATCTTCGCGTTCGACAACCCGATCCCGTCTGCCCCCTTAATGGCCGTCGCTAGTGCTGCGAGACCAGAGCCACCTCCGGCGCCAGAATAGACAGTGCTTCCATCACGACTTCCTGTGCGCGAAGTAACGGTCGACCGTGCGATACTGAAAAATTTGCTTCCGGTCCCAAATCGTTTTAGGGCGGAAAATGCGCTGCTCATGGATCCAACACTGCTTTCGGATACCATGCCCACGGAAGGTGCATGCTTTGCGGCTCGATAACTGTTCTTTCTTCGAGGGAAACCAAACCAGCTGGTTCCTTTGTTTGATCCAGTCGAGTTGTATCGCGCGAGAGATGCAGGCTGATAAGGACCACGAGCGTTTTGTAGAGCAATGTATGTTGGATTATTGATGCGGGAATGATTGATGAAGCCATAAAGAGTATCACATTCATCAACGTTCTGTGAGCGGAACATGATATTATTGCTGGCCTTGATTCTGGATCTTTCTGTTGGCGGTGATCGGATACTGATATCGATTGCTGTGCCACGTCTAATTGGGACTAGTGGTGTCAGCTCTAGGGCAATTAGAGGGCGATCCTTGCGCGGCTGATCGTCTTGATGATTGCCAGTGCCATTTATTTTATAAGCTTCAATAAGCCCAGGAGTTATCACTAGCTCGCATTCATCGGGATACAAACTCTCCCACTTTCCTTTGTCGGACCAGAAGAACATTGTCGCAATAGCTTTAGAAGATTTGGAAGGTTGAGAAGGAACAGATCGATAGGGGCCTTGTGATGCCGAGTTGGACGGCGACAAGGTATCATTGTCTAGAGCAGAAAGGGAAGCGGGTGGCTGCGGTTTGCGCTGGCGATGTACAGGAGGTAAATCATCCTCATCTTCGAGCTCCTCATCGGAAGTGTCAGATGTATCCGAGTCGGAGTAGCCCATGTCATAATGTCGAACAGTAGATGTATCGGATTCAGCGGATGAATCAGAAGCACTTGAAGGCTCATATTCGTGCTTCAATGGTGAGGATGATCTTCGCTTCTGTCTATTAGCCGACGGACTTAATACTGGAGCACTTTTGAGCGCTTGACCATGGGTTCTATGGGGAGGCGGTGCGGGTGCTTCGTCCTCTTCGTCGGAGGCAGATCTCTGTGATGACAATGCTGACTGAATATCTGGCCAGGTCTCTTCATCATTGTCGCTCATATCAGCAGACAATGGACTATGGGTGCTGTTGCCGCCCTTCCGTAACTTGGGGATTGTAGGCATTTTCATAGTAGGCACGGACGACACACGTGCTTCATCGTGGAGGTCATCTTCTACTGATTTCTCTCGCCTGGGCTTGAATTTCGCGGATGAAGGACTTGATTCCACAGTTTTACCGGCATAGAAACGGCCGGCTGCTTTTGGTGTTTGCTTTGGTGATTCGACTTCCTGTTCCTGTTCGGGGGCAGGAGAAGCTCTTGGCGTAGTTTCTGTTGGAGTGAGTTGTTCAGCATGGCGAGAGCGTCTTTTTGCTTTTGTTCTTTTTAGGCCTGGCGATGCTTTTCCATCGATAATTTTCCTCTTATCACTAAGCTCTTTGGCGGACGGTAGGGTCGCCCGAGCATCAGGGGATGTAGGTGTCCGGGGACTATCAACAAATGCATAGTCCGATGCTCTGGTAATATCTGAAGCCAAAGATTTCCCGGAGCTTGCTTCAGAAAGTGAACTCATCGTGCTTGGACCGGAGCTATTGGTGGTAGAGCTCTTTCCAGCATGGCTAAGGACGCTGGATTCACCAATTGGCACATCAACTTCACTTGGGCTTGGCAAACGCAGCTTCAACTTTGTTGGAGGTGAAGTATCGGCCTTGATGTCATCGCCTGCCTTATGCCTTCGACTCTTTGAACGTTCAACAAACTTCTTGCTTCTAGGTAGGGCTGGAGGTACTGGATCCAAGCCTAGCATGTTGACCCATTCAAATCCGATATCCTCGTCGTCAATAGTAAAAGATAGTAACTCCTGCCATTCGCCGTCGTCTGTAGACTTGCCCCGAATCATAATCACGACTTCGCCTTTAAGGTCGCCATTTCGTGCAGAGACGTAGTTCCTTTCGATCGGAGGAAATAGAAGCCAACGATCAGTATCGTCAATCTCACATATTAGCAAGTCTCCTCCTGTACCGGCATCGGCGGCGTTGTCTCTAAGCAGCAATTCTGTATGGCAATCAATCATTTGGCCGCTTGAATGCATCAGTGACAGGTTGAAAAAGTCACGAGCAAGCACTCGCCGTGTTTTGTCAACGACCACATCGGAGAGGACTGCCAAAGTTTCTAGACTTCGTGCTCTGGTACTATCGATATATGCAGCAGATTCATCCTCTAGTCGAGCTCGTTCTTCGTTTGAGCGGCGGCGTGCTTGTTCAACGAGTTCCTGATATGTTTCCGCCACTTGTTGGGTTTTCGGTGAATGCGCTACATAATCGATTCCTTTGAAAGTCTTTGATAAGTACTTCAAACGCACGAGAGGTCTTTTCAGTAAATAGGCAACGTCTACTTTCTCGCCATCTGCATCAATAACATCGCCGTTTTCGTCTCGTTCCATTCCTTGATCCAAACTATGCGTTTCCAGTTTGTCTGACTCCTCTTCGTCAGGGGGAGCAAGATTCACGACTACATCCTGAAATCCCATGCGCCAAGCTTTGAGGTAGTCGCGATACACCCTTTGGGCGCCTTGTGCCCAGGCCAAGAGAGCCTCGGATTCATCCAGAGGAATGCGTTTGTGTAATGTCTTAAGACGTTCTAGAGCAACTCCCATGTCGACAATTGGTCGGGTGAAGTTAATGTCGTCCTTAGGGTCTGCTGAAGGTCGGAAGAGCCCTGCAGCAATAGCGGAGTCGGATCGCGAAAGGACGCAGCTCAAAAGTACGGGGATGACGCCTCCAACGAGAGTCCGGAGTTCCCGCATATACTTCGTTTCATCAGCGGAAAGTTCCAGCATCAAATCAGTCATTGTAGCTGTCTCCAAACGTGTTCGGTTGCTCCTTATGCTTCGGGAAGACCGTACACTACGTCTCGTAGACTTGGGGTTGGATAGAATGGACATCAGATCGGAATGTTTTGTCAGCCGACGTTGCAGTCCACTCTCAAATTTCGGAAGCGAGTCTGGGTCGAAATGGTCGCGTTTTTCGTCGTCTATTTCGCGGATTGAACCTGTCTCGGATCTTGACACGTTGGTTTCACTTCCGATGACCGACCTATCGATCAAAGTGCTACTCAATGTTTCCTCTGATGCGATAGTAGAGAGCTGGTGTATGCCAGTACTTGGGAAAGGCCGTCTCAACCGCAACGGAAGAATCATATCTCTGTCAGACACTTCCGAGCCATTGTCAGACGCATCATATTCCTTATTTTTTATGGTGTCTCGGACTTGCGAAGCTTTGGTTGGCGTGGATGCAGTCTTCTCGAATGATTTGGTCAAGTTCGCTACTGAGGTTTCCGACTTGCCTCTTCTCCGAGTCGATGGTGTCCGTTCTTTTTGCTTCGGTGTCAGAGATTCCCGGTTTTTATCCACACTTAAGTGACGTGGAGTATCTGATATGCCAGTTGCTTTGTCGTTTAGCGGCTGATCATTAGTCGCAGCAGATATTTCGCTCATTTCCTCTGTAATTCTAGACTCTGAGTCTCGAGATAAGCGTCTGGTTGTCGCTGTCCTCGACCTCATTTTAAGCGGCGCGGGGATTTCCACCGGTGCATCGTTATTGTCATCTAGAAACGGATCAGGCTGAGCGGACAACCACGCCGCTATTTTGTCGCCCCTATTTGCAACAGGAGGAGGGCGTGGAGGAGCTGGCTTTGCAAACATCTTTCGAGACTCATCGAGCACTTGAGTCAGGATTCCAGCCTTAGGCTTCCGTGCGTCGCGTAATGTCTCCCGAAGCGCGGGAGCACCGCGCCGTCTTCTTCGAGACAGCTCGGAGAAATTGGCTTCGCTGCCAGCCCAATCATCATCGTCTTTGGGCGGTGGTGTAGTCCGTCTCATACCTTCAAGCACGCTTTCGGCGGGTTCTTCGACGTGTATGGAGACTTCTGAAGATGTGCGGTCGTGCAAAGTCTCTTTGTCGGAAAGCAACCCATCCTCAGTGTAGATGTACTTGGTAGTCTTGACCGCGCGTGGTTTCTTCTGAAAAGTCGAGGCGCTTGTGGATGATCTTAAGTCCTCTGTGTCTGTTTTCACACCACTTCCCAGATCCGAACCATTGTCTCTTCGATGCGTCTTCTTGCTTGGTAGGGAAGTCGAAGACGAGTTAAAACTCTCGTTTGTCTTATAGTTTGTAATTCGATTGGGCGCTGGTCCTTTGGTTGTCTTGGAGCTCGTAGGCGGACTGCGCTGAGCCCGCCAGTGTTGATCGCTAATCACTCGTTTCCTCGGCGTACTCTGACTTCTTTTTCTGATTCCACCACCATTAACAATGGGCGTTGTATTGTCCACCGCCTTGACACGTGTTGTAACTTTCCGAGGCTCCGGCGTTTTCGCGGGCTTGATTCGTGGAGTTGGGGTACTGCTTTCATCGTCTGCAACATCGGCTAAGGGATCCTTGACAGTGGCAACACCTCCTCCTTTCTGCTGCCACATTCGCACCTTTTCGCGCACCGAATTGGAGTCATGAGGCCCTAGGGCCTTACCGATATCGAGGGACTTTGGTTTTGTCGGACTGGACCTGGCGCCGTCGCGCCCAGGACCAGCATTTTGGCGCGGGGTAACCGGAGGGGGCATTTGTATCTATGATTTGATATCAGAAACATTCTTCATATCCGGAGGTTATTTCTGAGCATGGTGGACTGGATATCAGAGGAATGCTGGGGTGATAGTGGACTGTTTATTTCCTTGGCCGGGAGCCAAACAGAATGACGAAATGGTGGAGCGACACAACTTACAACAACAATCAGCACTGGCGGACAGAGTCGCGCATTCTGCTTGGGAATACTGTCAAACTGCCATATACTGGATATTGAATCTGAATAGAGCAAAGATAAAAGAGTCAGCAGGAGCAGAGTTATTCAAGGAGCGTGATGTTGTCAGCTGCGCTGTCGAGGGGAGCTGCTGTGGTGCGGATCGGGAAGGCCCGCATCTGGACCACTCAAAGGGAAGGCGCGACTGCTGCCCCGGTAACCGATCGCCCAGCCCAGCCCAGCCCAGCCGCCACTTGGAGTTACAAGTTACAAGTCACACTCTCCCTGACAGCCCTCTTGATTTGCTGTCTCTGTCATCGTATCACGCTTGCAGCTGCCACCGCACTGGCTGAACGAAGCTTCCTCAGTTTGAGACTCGTCTTAACGGCCAAATGACTATTTATAACCGGCCTGACAGAATTCTACCTAAGGCATTAGGGCATATCGTACGTCATTCTGAAGTTGTGTCAAGTGGAGATGGCTTCGTGGCTGGTTTGAGACTCTGTTGAGTGTTTACAGATGTGGGTATATCCAAGTAAGACCCATGAATATCCTTGATGTGTTGCGGTGAGTGAGCATCATGCCTTCAGGTATGTAGCAATCCGCGGCCCAATCAACTACGTAGTATGCCAGCTTTGGAAAAAATATATTGGCCCAGACCTCAGCTATCTGCCGCTCAGCTCGGAATAGCACTCTCCATCTCCAGAGAGAACAGTTCTATTGCTATCGCATCTTCTTCGCCCCAGCCTCCCCGTCAAATCTCTTCATGGCCTGAGATATTAGGCAGAAACTGTTGTAAAGGAGATCTGCGGACATCGTTAGTATCATTACCAACCAGCTGGTGGTGGCAGACTCACAAGCAGGAACGACAATCCAGACAAAATTCATCAGAAAATAGTACACCCAGAAATACAGCGCTTCAGGCCGACTGTGCGATATACCATTCACATAGTGGTCATAGAGGCTCGTGGCATAGTACAAGGTATCTCCGTACAGATGAGCCATACATATAATGATTCGTAGAGGATGTTTGAGCGAGTGGTTGATGGTGGTCAAATATGCCTCATAGAGGCATAAGGGCCCCCAAAGGAGCTGAGTATACATCATTCTTAGTGACTGATAGGTTTGCTATTCATTCTCAGCCGAGTTGACTTACCACTGTAATCGTCTCAATGCTCACAACAAAGGAATCCGAGACCAAATATCGAGAGTCGCATTTGGCATACTCCTTCCAGAGCTGACCGAACATGTCTTGCGCCGGACCCATGCGATCATGATGAGTGACAAAGTAGCCTTCGAAGAAACAGTGAAGGATGCCAGCTATAATTCCGTTAGCTACAGCAATTTACATTGGAAAAAGTCAATTCTGCTCTTACATAGTGCGAACCATAGTATGGTCAACCTATCCCTCAAGCTCATTGATGGGCGTCGGTATACCGCCAACCCCAGAATCACACATAGTGGAAGAGTCAGTCCAATGGAAAATGTTCCCACTATATTCAAGAGACTGCTCTCATTTTCTTGATAGTCTTGGATGTGTAGTCCCAGGGGATAGTAAGGGTGTGAATGCATCTTTATGATATAGGTCGTCTAGCTAGAGATTCAGCCCAGGGATCACTGGACGCCTTCAAGTTTAGGGGTTGATCAATTGAATTTCCCGGCAAGAGCTCAACGACAAGGGCTATTAGGGTCGTGTTAGGGTTAGCACCTCGGCCAGAAACGGCTTGGTGGCTCGGCATCTCCAACTCGCGGAGACTCCATCGCATCATCCGCCATGACGACGACCCATCTGTCATTCTAACACCCATCCATTCCATGGAGCCTATCTGTACAGCTGATAGGCCATGGCTCCGAAACCAGGTCGCAGGACCTCTCTGAGGCTTGATCTGTCTCAGGGCGCTCCTCTAGAGTCGCCTCCAGGCATTGCGGCGTTGTTCTTGATCCGCTTCGATATCAAGAAAGGGTGCGTGCGCTGACATGATGCTTCACTTTATCGATTGCGAATACTAATTCTTCATGTTTGACATTCAGATATGTGATTTCATGGCAACAGTCGATACCGGGTAGTAAGTTTGTTCTTCTCGGCAATCTTTTGTTCAGAATTGTTAAGTGTTAATCATGCGATTGCTAGTCGGCCTCGAAGGTGCCGTCGAATACAAGTCACTCCCGTCGGGGCTACACAACGTTTCGGAGGATCTCATGTGAGCGCGATACAATCAGCAGTCAAGTATTTGGATCAAATTCCTAATTATCTGAAGATACTTTGTCCACGAGGAATACGCTGGAATATGCGCCTTTATAAACCAGCCCGCCGCCGAAGCCGAGCGCAATGCTCTGATGCTCGCCGTGGGCGTCCTAGTCCCTCTGAGCTTTGGAAGACTCGGGAAGAGCTGGAGACATGCAGCAGGACTCAAGAAACTTGCAAAGTAGGTCTTGCGACTGGCGTTCAAAGCTTCTGCTAATGAGTTACGTCAGACAGTGCGCGAACAATATATCCGATACCCAGGCCTTAACAGAATATTGGGATAAGCACCATGTCCGTGATAACGAGCCCCGATTAGAAGACACCCCGCCCGACTCTCCCGCCGTCCTCCGCAGATCGTTGAAAGCAGATCGTCCAGAAACCTTACAGTCGAGGAGCTCCATCAGCGACTCAACAGGCTTAGAGACAACGAAACCGTTCCTAGCACTTTATCACCCTGCCCTGTCACTTCCGGACTTTGTCGAGAATTTTGGTCCTCTTATATTCCCTCTGTACAGAGCTTCTCTTCTACGAAAGAGAATATTGATTGTGACCGAAGCTCCGGTCCAAACATCCTGTGATTATGGTAGGTCTCATGGCTTTGTATCTGCAGCTCTCGCTAATTGCTGCCAAGTATATGCACTTGCGTTGTTATCATCTCTTCCCCAGTCTTTGTCTCCTTTCTTCGACCAAGATGGAGCGCCACCTCTCCGTCCACGACCAATCTTCAACGTGGGAATCCACGACATTCCCTTCCTCTCGACCAACGCCGATACAGCCTCAAGCTGGATTGCCTGCACAACAGATAACGTGCTAGCAACAAAGACCGACCTGTTTGATATATTAGTTACTCTGCCGAGTACACACTCACCCCACATCCCGCAAAAGGCCTTCCCCAAAATCGAAATTGTGCATCGAGTCGACGCACAGGCCAGAGCTGCCAAACTCGTCACTTTGAAAGCCACGCAACGCGATGCCCGTCGCTTCGTCTTACTTCGAGACGGACTCCGCCGTTTGAGCCGCGCCGAATCAGAACTAGACCAGGAAATGAACGACAACATAGACGACGCCGCATCAACATTCTCATCATCCTCAATCATTGAACCATTATCTTGGCCAAGATTAGCATACACATCCTTCTTATGGTGGGCTTCCGCAGGCGAAAAGCGCACTGGATTATCCGAGGATGAAGAGGAGCAAGACGAGCAGGATACAAGCCTCTTGCCGAATAGTGGCCAGGCCCGACTGTCCCATCCAGGGCTGCAGTCAAATGAAATCGATCAACCAAGGGAGATTGCGCTGATAGCGTACTTCCGCCGCTTGACTACCCTCATATTCACGACGGTAGCAGACGCAGTTGCGCGTCAAGACGCAATCGATGAATCCGACGAGATCCTGCCAGCAGGCGAATACCGCGACGACCCCGATGGTGACGACGACGACGCCGAGATCGAAGCTGAACGCTTCTCCGTCGAGCACGACACAAACCCTCTCCTCCCTGCCCCTAGCAACGACAAAGCAGAAGACCTGCCTCCAGTCTCAATAACGTCAACAGACATATCCGAAATGGGTCTCGACATGTGGAGTGCCACTGATCGCGTGTTCATGGAAGAATTACTGCAGGTATGGTGGGGGCGCAGAGCGGATGTAAATGGGGTGAGGATTCGGTGTTGCGGTATACCGATATTGTAAACTTGTTACATATATCTTACGTTGTATACGCGATTGTGAATTGAATATGTGTGAAGCGATGAATATAGATGTCTTGAATTATCTCTGTAGAAACTAAGAGACGCAATGTATATACATCCAAACAATATAACGCCATGATTCAATCAACGCCGTGGTGCAAAGTTGGTAGTGAATGTCCTCAATCCAAACCGAAACAGGTATTATGTAGATATATGTACAGGAAGTGAGAATCAAACTGAAATGTTTAGTCCATGTGAGCGGGATAGAGAATGACCGGAACGAACACAAATCGCTGAGTAGCTGAGAGGGAATGAGTCGCAAAGTACAATGCCGAAGAAGAAAATCGCTAAGCCCAAAAACGCCAACCATGACGCGTATATGAAGAGTCAAATGAGTGGGGCCGTATTGTCGTCACAGAGGAGTATATAGATATAAAGGTCTAGTATCTTCGTCCAACAGGTGCTGATCGCCGATCTTTGACGTCCGCCTCGCTCCTTGTATCTGAGTGCTTTACGCCGGGTATACGTCTTGCGGGTCCTCCTACTTTTACGCTTGCACCACCGGTACGAGCCGTTGTTTCGTTGGCGCTGACAGATCGTTGTGTGCCGCTTTGGGTTCGGCCTCTGCGTGCTCGGATTTGGGCTAGTGCTTCTTCGCGAGTTAGGGGTGTTCCCGGTATAATGTCCATTGGGTTGCGGTTGTGGCGAGATTCAAATTGAATGGGCACAGTTTTTGTGATGGTTTCTTCTTTGATAACAGTGATTTGGTCGATTGGTGTGATTGGTAGTCTTTCGGATGACCGGTGTGGTGGTAAGATAGGGTCGCGGGTGATGGTAGTGGCCATTTTAGCGGTAGCCTCAGTCGGGTGAATGGTTTCTGGAGGTTGCTTGTAGGGAATCCGCTCCTCATGCTCTTTGACGGCAATCTCATAGGGTTGATGTGACACGACCTCTTCGGTCTGCGTCTGCATCTGTATATCCATCACTCTGACTGCAGGGCTTCCATGCAGAACTTCGGCGTCGTCCTCTTCTTCATTCTCATCGTCGTTATCGTCGTCAGCATTTGGAAGAACGAGAGGTCCTTCGCTTGGTCGGTCATGCATATAAGCGTGCGGCGACGAGACCTGAACGAACGTCCCTGTCTCTTCATCAAATGCAACTGATGACTGCCTTGCTGGTCGAGCAGCTTTTTCTGGGTCCGCCGACTCTTGGTAATGTGGTGTGGGTGGTGTCATGGCAGATACCGGGCTCACCAGTGGCGAGTGAGCCGATGTTGCTGGCGTTGATTCGCGGTTGTTTTGTTCTGGCTGTCCTGCTTCGACATGTTCCTCGATATATTCTTCAACGTTTTCTTCGATGGTTTCTTGGATATGTTCTTCGATATGTAGATCTTCCTCTTGCATGCCATCGTCCCATTCTTTGTCGTGGACGTACTTTTGACCCAGGCTTTCGGCAATTCGGCATGAGCAACGCTTGAATTGGCACTCCATCTTCATAAAAAGAACCATATCCTCGGCCTTTTCTCTTCGTCGTTGTTCTGATTTTATTTCTGCCTGAAGATCGGCGATGAGATCTGCTTGCCCTTCTAGATTTTCCGGTTGTAGGTTTTGTTTATTCGAAGCGCGCCGTGATAATCTCATCTTCTTTGTAGGCGTTTCCTCGGTGTGTGCTTCCTGTTCTGTGCCTTGGGCAACTTGAAGAAGCTCCAATGCATCCGCACTTCGTTTCGGCCTCCTTGATGTCGGGGTCGTACATGTTGCCTGATCGGTATAAGCTGGGTTATTCACGCTCTGTTCTAATTCATCGACTTGAGATTCCAAGATGCTTTGTTGATTGTTCGACTCCGTGGCGCGCAATTGATCCTTCAAAGATTGGACCTCCTCTGACACTCCAGCCAATGCATATGCGCGCTCGAATGCTTCTTGTTTAGCTCTTTCTTTGGACTCTCGCTCCGCTCGTACTTCGTCGCGTAGATTTTTGATTTCTCCCTTGGACAGTTTCAATTCCTCCTGCGCCTTTACAAGCATCGACCCAGCGCGGAAGGCTTCTTTGCGCGCTTTGCGAACTTCTTTTTCGAAGACAGCTCGTTCATGCGCTTGTCGTTCCCGGGTAGTTTGTAATTCTTCTAGTAACGATTCGAGTCTCTCGCTGATACGTCTTTCTCGGGCCTGTGCATCGGAAAGCATGGTGTTGGCGTTTGCAAGAGCTGATTCTGCCTCTTCGCGTCCCAAGATCGCCCTTTGCAGAGCAGCAGAGCTTGATGACATGGTGGACGAGACATGTTGTGGACTGGCTGCCGGGCTACCCGCTCGCGACAGATTGTTCAAAAAGGCGATTTTTTCTCGCACATCTGACGCTTTCTGACTGAGGTCAGACGGCATAGAGAAGGATGCTGCTAATTTTTGTTGGTTTATTCGTTCAGGAGATGCGGGAAAGAGAGGATTTTTTGATGGAGAAAGAGGTGTTTTTGTCGGAGAGAGTTGGTGTTTGGATGGTGACTCCATTGTGGGATAGTTCGCGTCGTGGACGGCCGGTTGCAGGTGATGTTTAAAGTAGACACATGATACAGCAATTGATGATATTGACGGTCATCCAGATGAACTGGTTAGTATAGGCCTCGATGTCGCTGAGTCGTTGAGTTGGTGAATGTGACGTTGTGTCTGACAGACTGAAACAGTTAGTGAAGTTAGAGGTGAAGTGATTAAACCCCGTCGCTCTCGGGTGGAGCATATTTGTTGAATGAGGCCTAATCCGGACTAGCGCAGAGCTATCTGTTGCTCTGAGCAACCGCCCCGCTATCGTCCCAAAATGGTATAGTGTCTTATCGCGATAAAATCATGACATCTTCACCTCTCCATCCCACCATTATCAATCTTTTTCCCTACTATAAAAGGAGAATATTCTTGTTGAGATGACTCTTTTACAAAATGCATGAAATCATCACTTTACAGCTAGGTCAACGGAGCAACTACATTGCAACCCACTTCTGGAACCTGCAGGTCGTTACAATATATCTTTATTTCTCAAGCATCATTTCTCTGACTTGTTGTAGGAGTCTTATTTCACCTATGGAGAAAATGAAGAGCCATTAGTAGACCATGATGTACATTTCCGACCTGGACTGGGAGCAGACGGGACCGAGACTTTCACGCCGCGGACAATAATTTATGATCTTAAAGGGGGATTCGGCACTCTTCGTAAATACAATGCGCTGTATGAAGCAGAGGATCCGTCTGGCCATCCTCAAGGACAATGGTACGTCTGCTGCTCGAAAGGTCTGTAGTGTTGCCATGCTCCTAGCTGAGTGTATATATTAGGCAAGGAAACGAGGTGGTGCAGAAGCAACCTCCTATCCCTCTAAACGAGTACCAGAAAAGCTTGGAAGCTGGACTTCCGACGCCCTCATTGACCTCTTCATCTGTGCGATATTGGTCTGACTTTAACCGGCTTTATTATCACCCTCGTTCTATAGTCCAACTCAATGAGTATGAGCTCAACTCCTCGCTGATGCCTTTTGAAGACTGGACAGTTGGAGAAGACTTGTTTCGGGATCTAGATAAGGAGCACGACCTGCTAGATCGAGATGTTCGTCCGTTCGCAGAAGAATGTGATCAACTACGCGCACTTCAGCTTTTTACAGGCTCCGACGACGCTTGGGGAGGGTTTGCTTCTAGATATGTGGACGCCCTTAGGGATGAATATGGCAAGACAGGCATCTGGGTGTGGGGAGTGGAGGATGGCACAAGGCTGCCAAGAGTAAGACCATCTTGTGCACGATCAGGATACATACTGATATCTCGTACAGCATAAAAAGATGTCGAAAATGATCAACACCGCCAGGACCCTAAACTCCATCGCCCCCTTGGCAACATTATACTGCCCTATCGTTGACGTTCCTCAACATCTTCCCAAATATCTCAATATCGAACTGCAGTCTGACTGGTATAAATCTGCCCTGCTTGCATCTGCCATTGAGACCGCGACTCTACCTTCTCGTCTTCGCACTTATCAGGATTTTGAGACGTCGTTGTTGGGACATCGCGGAGGATCACAGACTGTCTTCGAATTGCAATCATCAGTCATTTCTCCAGATGCTGGCGAGAAAAGACCTCCTTGGGCGACCAAGAAAGAGACAACTCAGAAATCAGACGACGAAGCGAAGCTAGACTTTGATATTAACTTCACCATTCCTCAGTCAATGGCTGATGACACGGCTGTTTTCACCCAGGTCCAAGTTTTCCGAGGAGAAGAGCAGGAAGCAGCTGACAAGGAATCAATGGGTGTTGACGATATTGGTCTAAAACGGAAACTCCGTCTGTATGCATCGAAGCCTGCAGTTGAAAGGTAGGCCTATTTACAGATCCTAACGTCAAACCCAAAGATTGACTGGCAACTAGATTCGCCTCAACCCTTCGATTCCCCCTCCCTGACAGCTATCCCCGCAATATGTTCGCCGGTTCCGATGCGAAACTAGGTGTAGAGTTGGTGGCCGCGTTGTCTACAACATCCAGGCTTGCCGATAAATTGAGGGACTTGCAGACTATTGCAAGTAGAGGGGTGGGAGTGGACGAACGAGAGAACTTGACGAACGGTCTGGGAGAACTTCGGGAATTGTACGAAAAGGATTGGATAAGCGAGTCAGACTCGGGCGATGACTGATAGAATTAGATGATTAATGAATTATACAATTGAAAAGTTCTCATCAGACGATAATGAATGGTGCATCATCCAGGCAAAAGTGTAGGAAGGCGGTCTAGGCGGTACCTTCCATACCTGTCACCTTCCTGAACATCCTCACTTTCAACAACACTGTAATCTACCGAGCCAAAATGCTTCTAGTTCGTCAAGTTCGATGCGCTGCTCGACAGTTTCCTCTCACGTTACACGAGTCGACTTTCTTTTCGGCACTTCATAGAGTCACAGGGGACTTTATCAATATTGACGCTCAAGGCAACTTGGCCACCACTAAAGTGCCTATCATCATTGGCAATCCTGAAGAAAGTTTATGTTTTGACTTCCCCGAAGTTGGTAACGCCTTCCGTGCTGGAAATATCATTCATACCCCGCCTTCCTCTGGAGACGGGTGCAAACTCCTGTTCTTTCATGACTCGCAGCATTGGTTGAGGTAACCGGAAAGTGATCGAATGAAATTAAAGGTTTTTTCTAATGTACTTTCCGTTCAACATCATTCTAATGGCCCTTGTAGCACAATTTGCCGAGCAACAAGGTGCCACTGGACGCAATCTGGGACCTGTATTCAATCACTTAAAAGACATGTGATGGATTATACTCCGGAGTATTGGTGTTTTACGAGTCCGCTGCATGATCATCTTACCGCAAACTGGGTATACATTCCAAATAAATAAAGAAAAGCTGTTGTCAATGTATTCGTAGAATAATTCTTGATGGAGACAATTTAAGCTCAAGCTGATTGTCGGTGCTGATGCCGCTATCCCCAATCAGGACGGCAGTGGGGAGCTGATGCAAAGTGGCCTCAAAGACTCAACCAACGGCAAACTGTCCAGATCACAAAAAGGCCAGCTTTCGAGTCATCGCTCTCCACCTGGCTTGAACTGGACACCTGGCCCTGACATAACTCATCCGTTTCTATATTACATTTACATCGTTCATCAACTTCACTGTTGCTGATACATTTCATTCCCTTTTGTTTGACCTATCAACTCTACCGTTTCGGAGATTCGCACCTCAAAGTGCTTCTCTACGATACTACGAATCGCGCTACGGAGATTGAAACAAACTTACTGTGGTCATTCCAGCTCAGGCAGCCCTTTGAGGGCCAGTCCTCTTCATATTAGTATTCTTGCTAGTTGAGCATTACTACGACATTCACACTATGAGCAGCACATTTCGAAGGAGGAATATGCCCTTCTCGGCATATTCCCCTCTCCTCACTTTTGTTCTCTTCCCATCCCTACTATTTCTCCTCTGTCTACCCGCACCTGCTTCGGCTGCCGGCTCAGCCGTCCTCGGAATCGACCTTGGAACAGAGTATCTAAAAGCGGCTCTCGTGAAACCCGGTATACCCCTCGAGATCGTCCTGACCAAGGACTCGAAACGCAAAGAATATGCGGCCGTCGCCTTTAAGCCTTCCCGAGACGGAAACGCGGCTTTCCCCGAACGATTTTATGGCAGTGATGCCCTCGCTCTCGCGGCTCGTTATCCCGATGACGTCTACTCGAACCTGAAAACACTACTTGGTATACCATTCTCGGATGACAGTGACGCGGTCAGGTTATATACCGGACGGTATCCCGCTTTACAGGTTGAGGCCACTGAGGGAGATAGGGATACTGTTGCGCTACGCAGCCAAAGATTGGGTGCTGCTGAGGGCAAGGACGCTTTCTTGGTTGAAGAAATTCTTTCCATGCAGCTCAAACAGATCAAAGCAAATGCCGAAACTCTAGCTGGCAAGGGCTCTACTATCACGGACGCTGTCATTACTTACCCCGCTTACTATACGGCTGAAGAGAGGAGAGGCATTGAACTGGCCGCTGAATTGGCAGGCTTACATGTGGAGGCTTTAATCAGTGATGGTCTGGCTGTCGGCTTGAATTACGCAACCAGTCGAACTTTCCCTAGCGTATCGGATGGTGAACAGCCAGAATACCATCTGGTCTACGATATGGGTGCAGGATCTACCACAGCTACCGTTCTACGTTTCCAAAGCCGAGCTGTGAAGGATGTCGGTCGTTTCAATAAGACCGTACAGGAAGTTCACGTCTTGGGAGCTGGATGGGACAGGACCTTGGGAGGTGACGCTCTGAACGAGTTGATCGTGGACGACATGGTCAGCAAATTGGTCGAGAGCAAGAAACTCAAAGCTGGAACGACAGTGTCGGATGTTAGGGCTCACGGAAAAACCATGGCCAAACTCTGGAAGGACTCCGAGCGTATTCGACAAATTTTAAGTGCAAACACAGAAACCACTTCCACATTCGAAGGCCTCTACGAAGAAGATGTCGTTTTCAAGTACAAAATTTCCCGATCAGAATTTGAAAAAATGGCCACGGATCAGGCTCTTCGCGTTGGAAAGCCAATCGAAGATGCTCTGGAAGCAGCTGGACTCAAGCTCGGTGACTTGGAATCTGTCATCCTCCACGGAGGTGCTATCAGAACCCCCTTTGTTCAAAAGCAGCTAGAAAAACAATGTGGTAGTGGTAAGCTGAGAACAAACGTGAATGCCGATGAGGCCGCAGTTTTCGGTGCGGCTTTCAAAGGGGCAGCCTTGAGCCCTAGCTTCAGGGTCAAAGACATTCGTGCCGTTGACTCCGCCAGCTACGCCATGAAGATCAAGTGGACGTCTGATGAAAAAGAACGACAACAAAAGCTTTTTACTCCGACATCTCAGGTTGGTGTTGAGAAACAGGTTACCGTCAAGAATCTAGAGGATTTTGAATTCAGCTTTTACCAGCAAATCCCGGCTGACGAGGACGTGATTGAAACTCCTGTTCTCAATGTGGCTACACAAAACTTGACGGCGTCCGTCAGCAAGCTCACTGAGAAATTCGCTTGTGCGCCTGTCAACATCACCACGAAGCTCAATATACGCCTAAGTCCCATTGACGGACTACCAGAAGTGACCGGCGCATCTGTCAGTTGCGAAGTTGAAAAGAAGGGAAGCGTAGTTGACGATGTCAAAGGATTCTTTGGTCTAGGAAAGAAGGATGACCAGAAGCCCTTGAAGGCAGACGATGAGCCTACCGAGTCTGTCACGCTCGAAGATGAGGCTCCAACTTCATCGGCAGCTGAATCGTCGACCACCACTACTACAACAGCATCGGTTAAGGAGACACCCAAAGCGGAAGCAGGACCTCGGATTGAAAGTATTGCTGTCAGTTTGAAGTCTACACCTCTTGGCCGTCCTCCTTTATCAACAGCGGAATTACAGCGGATCAAGGACCGTCTTGCCGCGTTCGACGCATCTGATCGAGAGCGTGTGCTTAGAGAAGAGGCGCTGAATGAGCTAGAGGCATTCATCTACAGGGGCCGTGATCTGGCTGATGATTCAGAATTCCTCAAAGCCGTCAAAGAAGACCAGCTCGCTGTTCTCAACGAACGTCTCGAGGCAGCAAGTGAATGGCTCTATGGTGATGGCGCGGATGCCAGCACAAAAGATTTCAAGGAGAAACTTGCATCTTTGACTGAGATTGTCAACCCAGCATTGAAACGAAAGAAGGAAAACTCCGAACGTGACGTCAAGGTACAACTTCTACAGGAGATGCTCAACGGAGCAAAGTCCATCCAGAGCATTGTAGAAATGCAGGTTCAGAGTGATGAGGAGATATTCTCTTCTTCGCAAGCGGCTGAAAGCGAGTCGTCAACCAGCGAGACTTCTACATCTACCCCTACCACTGCCTCCGCTTCTGATGATCTTGAGGAGGATTCTTACTCGTCATCCAGCAGCTCGTCCACTAAGACATCGGCAACCGCTAAACCCACCGCACCCACTTACTCCATCTACACTCCACAAGATGCGACCTCCTTAAAAGATACTCTCGATTCAGTGAGCGCCTGGCTCGACGCCCAGCTCGAAATCCAGAAAACACTCACTGAATCCGACGACCCAGCCATCACCGTGGCAGACATCGACTCACGCCTCAAAGAACTCGAGCGTGTGTTACAACGTATATACACTAAGATGGGAGCCAAGACCGGCAGCAGCGACTCTTCCAAGAAGAGCGAAGGAAAGAAGAGCAGCAAGACGAAGACCAAATCAAAGACCGAGAAGACATCTACAAAAGCGAAACCATCTGCCAAGGATGAGTTGTAAAGCTAGTTTTCTATCCCCCTTTTGCATTTTTCTTTTGGCCTTGTTGACATGTACGTGTATCGTCATTTGTAAATGATAGATCTCGAAAGGCGCATATTGTTTATGTTAGATTTATGTGATGAATGATATCTTGTTTTCAGTTTCCCAACCTCTTGTTGACACCACTCAACAATAGCAACAATTGCTTGACCTGAACAGCAGTCTCACTTCTGCGACCAGATGCCAATGACATTATCATCCGGATCAACAACATGTCCCACTACGCCCATATCATTCGGAATTTCTGTCCGGAAACTGTAGAAATCAGCATATAAACCCATTCATATGTTCGAAAAAGGGAACATACGTCTTAACACCCCCACCAAGCCGGTCAGCCTTCTCAATAGCCTCCCCAACATCACTCACAACGAACGTAGGATACACACTCCACCCTTCCTTCCCAGCTGCTTTCGGTGATGCACCCTCTTCAAGGAGTAGCAAAGCACCCTTGATTGAGTTGGAAGCATCGCCAAAGAAATATAGTGACTTGACATTATCGGTTCCCTTTGGTAGTGCGTTTGGAGCGAATTGCCAGCCGAAGAGCTCCGAGTAGAACTTTTGGGAGCGCTCAAGATTCGTGATGGGGATTTCGACGGCGAAGAGGCTGCCGACGGCGGGCTGGTTTGCGGGTTAGTTGAGCTAGCCCTAAACATTCTTGGGAGGAGGATTACCGGTGCAGCCATGATTGCTTTTAGTACTATGATTGTCTTGATAGTCAAGAAGGTATCTAGGTATTGTGATGGCCACTTTCTATAAATGCTTCAACAGCTCATTGATATGGAGCAAGAGTTGGAGCTTTTGTAGGGCAGCGAATGTGGGCTGCTGATAATCTCAGCCTGCGCATTGAGGGGTAGTTCAGCTCTTCAGCTCTCACTGCCACGCTAGCAAGCTCCGTGCCACATTAATTTGTCTCGCTCTTTGTCTTGATTCTTTAGGGTTAAAATTGATTCAGGTCTCGGCGACTATCCGAGGCGCTTATGCATGGCACACTTCTAGCGCTGTGCATCAGCCCTAGCTACCACATAGGGTGTAGGTACGTAGTATCACAAAATCTAATCAATTGGACTGATACATTGAGGGGAGGTTGGTGGTATTTATAGGACATATCGAAAATCCGGATTCTCAAGTTCGGTCAAGTCATGCATACCAAGACGAACACCATCTAAAACCTCACCCTCTCGACTTTCTGCAGTGCCATATTTCCTGTCTCTGATACGATTCGACATGATCATGTACGCTCGCAAACCAATAGATATAAAAATGCACAGGCAGACTAACAATCTACTAGTCAGCACGAGAAGCGGAAGACCAATGAATCAGAACTTACAGCAAACCAAGATGATAGTAATAGCCAACACATATTTCGGCGCATCCTGAGACCGAAAGAAGAACGGACCAGCAATGTTTCCCGCCGAAAAGAAAATCAACAAGATCGCATTAGTGACTGCACGTTTGGTGTGTCCGGCAATGTTCTGACCGATAATGGTGAGCGTAAACGGCCAGGTCACAGCGTAAGAGTTGATGAGCCAATACGCCACTAAACGACCCCATTTATTGGCACTGGGTACATTCATTGTACCGTATACGGAGGCGATGCCTGTAATTGCTGGGATCATGGGTACAATCATACCCCAAGTCCGGAGCCCTTCATACCGAGTACTGAAATAAGCCCATACAACCATCGATCCAGCCGAGACCACCGAGGAAGGCAAACCAACAAGCAAAGTCTCGAACGCACCAAACCCCAGACCGGAAATGACTAAAGACCCGAAATTGGTTAACCCTCCATTGGGTAACATGGAGAAAAACACAAAGGCCACCAGGAACCAGGTCTTGGGGTCTTTGATGGCGTGCCAGATCTGGTAGCTTTTCCATTCGTGACCCTTGATGCCTTGCATGTTGCCCGCTACACGGATTACGGCGACGACGCGTTCTTCTTCGGTGAGAAATTTGGCGTTGTGTGGTCCTTCGGGCATGTAGAGGATCCAGATGATGCCGATGCTGTGGTTGAGGTCAAGATTTCGCTAGCCAAGGGGTAAGAAAGGTGCTCGACTTACAGCAGTGAAAGACCACCCATTACTAGGTAGATGTATTTCCATGAAGGAATTGCCGTATTGGTGATATGGCCAACTTCACATTTATCAGTAAGTTCAGTGGCCGACTAATGATACGGTGTCGAATACTTACGACCATAGCTCAATAACCCTCCCATGATACTAAAAGTACCCTGCATAGCACCCCAAGCCATAGTCCTCGACACCTGCTCCTTTCTGGTATACCAATGCGACGTATACAACACAAACCCCGGGGTTGCAACAGACTCAGCTACACCAAGAAAAAATCTTAGAGCTAGGAGACCCCCATAGTTAAAACACGCCATATGCAACACAATAAGCGCACCCCAAGCAAGAACACCGTACGCCAGCGTCATGGAAGTGCTGTACCGCTGTAGTATAAAATTTGCCGGGTACTGAGCACCCAAGTACCCGAAGTAGAAGATACTCGATGCCCAGGAATAGTCCTTGCCGACTAGATGCAGATCGGATTTGAAGGTGAACAAGACGGCCCAGCCCATGATTACTTTGTCGACGTAGTTGAGGCCGTAGAAGATGCACATTATTGGGAGGAGGTGGCGGTCAAGTTTGTGGGCTATGCGGCGCGATTCTTGAGGGGAGATGATGCGGGTTTCGTTTGCGGCGAAGACATCATAGCCCTCGTCGGCTGTTGAACGAGACCGATTAGACAATTATGTTCTATCGTGGTGGGTAATAGAAGTGAACGTACCCTGCAGTCCTTTGGTTTCGTCTACTGCTAAAACCGAGATAGGATCGACTCCGACTGGAGCAATATCTGGAGTTGTCTTTTCACCGGCCATGACTGGATATTCTACAATGATAGCAAATATAGGCACTACCTAGGTATTCACTTCGGTGATATCCCCATCCGTTTGGCCCAACAAGTATGAGGCAATCGACACGTCTATTTAACGTATACGCATTTAAACTATCTACCGGCCAACGACCGCATTTATTCCGAGCAATATACTGATATCGGATCAGCAAACGAATTGCCTATCGGTGATTATTCCTATTCTACCTCAAATACGCTGTATAACATCAGTTAAAGCAAACTGATTGGTTGGCGACATGTGTCCCCGCCTTCCTCAAAGTCAATTGTACGTACTTTAATAAACTCTTATCAATCGCAAATGCAGATCTGCGCGCCATGACTCTCTTATCTCGTTTACTCTTTGCTTCATGCGGAGAGTCGCGTCGCTTTGAAGCGCTCCTTTGCAGACCAGCCATGCTGATTCTGGTAATTCTACACTTTTAAGCCGGTGATAAAGAGCCTGGCACATCGATGTACATTTCATAGGAGAATTGCTCTTCTAGAGGATAATATTATTGGTCGATTGTTGCTAATTATCGGACTGTCAGTTGGCCGACGCGGGACACTTCTGCGGGGACTTGCCCTAATTTTCCGTTTCGGGTAATTTCTGTTTACTGCGCCCCCGGAACAATATCCGTGGTTCATTCAAGATCGTTGTGATTCGGAGATGATACCGATATATCTTCTCTTTGGTAATATTTGTTTCGAACTATAATCCACAGATCCAATGAGTTTACCAGATGAAGACCGGCACTTACGATGTCAAGAAAGCATCGATATACCAGAGACAGGTACACTCAACATCAATATCAGAATGTCCACGAATTTTTCACTTCAGAAATACCCAGAGATAAACGACGAAGAATGCCTCGACTTCTTGTCCAAAGTCATACAAATAAAATCATACTCTACCACTCAGGGCGAAAATGAAGCGACCCAATACATGGCCGACGCCATGAAAGAAATCGGTCTGGATGCCGATGTTTATCCATTTGATAATGGTGCCAGGCAAAATGCAGTTGGTGTATGGCACGGAACAGAGGCTGCGACCGAGGACAATATGATGGCTCCTTGGGCCCACGCGCGTACGCTTCTGTTCAATGGTCATGTCGACACGAATCCCGTCTCTGGAGGGTGGACAATCGATCCATGGGCCGGTATGCGCGATGAGGAATTTATCTACGGCATTGGAGTGTCGAACATGAAGTCAGGCTGCGCTGCATACTATTGCGCCGTCAAAGCCTTGAAAAACGCGGGATGGAGGCCCCGTGGATCCGTTATTCTCACTTATGTTGTTGGCGAGTTACAAGGTGGCGTTGGCACAATGGCACTTATTGAACAGGGCCATTGTAGTAAAGCAGACTATTTTGTCAATTGTGAGCCATCTGATATTCGCGCTATTACTATGCATGCCGAGTCCCTTGTTTTCCGGATCACATTAAAAGGTATTACGCGGCATATGTCGGCTCGAGAGGAAGCGGTTGATGCGATTCTAGCGGCGTGTGAATTGATCCCGAGACTCACAGATATGAAGTTTAGTGGTGCTCGCACAGATGAGCACCGAAAGATAAATCGGTGTCATGTAGGAGTGGTACATGGGGCTTTAGGTCCTGGACTTGAGGAATGGAGGCCACCTCAGGTAGCGGATTATGTCGTTTTGTCTGGATCCGCGCGGTATGCACCGGGACAAGAAAAGTCTCAAGTTTTACAGGATATTAGATCTGAGATTGATTCGATGATTGCCTCGTCAGATAAATGGACCGGGCTGACATTTGATCTACAGCCCGTCGAGTATCCGACTATGCCTGCATTTGAGGTTTCGAAAGATTCGAGAATAGTCAAATCTCTCAATACGGCATACAAGGATGTAAGAGGAGAGGACCAACCAGTTGGTGCGTTACCGCCTCCTTGTTTCTATGGAAGTGATGCCGGACACTTGTATAAGATGCTTGGTATGGAAGGTATTGTTTGCGGGCCAGGTGGCAGATATAACACGCGGCCGGATGAAAAGGTAGATATTGTAGATTATCTGGATTGTATCAAGATGTTTATTCGGTTGATTGTGGACATATGTGGATAGGATCTATGTGAGGCGGGGCGGTGGAATATTATGAATGAGAAATATAGATTGCCCACCATCAGATCTTCGTTCCCATTAGCTTTGTAACCTTCTTGATAGCTTTAGTTGTTGCATCAACTGCTTCTTGTATCAGGGCGCCATCGTGAAGAAGTAGTGCATCTGCAATCGCGGGAAATACAACACCCCCATAGCCCTCCCACAGACCAGGGCCGAATGCCTGCAGAAAAAGATTGTTAGTGCTCCATTTCATGATCTCTTTCTTTCAGAAAGGGCATATGCAACATACCATATGTTTATACCACCGTCTCTGCGGAAGTCCCTCTTCGTTCAGAAATGCTTTTTCAATAGACATGTATCTTGCATTGATGTTATCGATGATTAGAGAGTCATTGTAATTTTTGTCGGCGTCTGAACGCCCACGGATAGCCTCCGCATCTTTATCCAATCTTGCCGCCTTGTCGGAGAATCTATCAATGGCTTGTCCAAGTCTTCGGTAGTTGATGCTATTTGAAAATCCAAGACTTGAGAACCCTTTCTTCAAGCTTTCAGCATAGGGCTTTGCTGAGAAGGGCAGAACTGCCTGTGACGCAAGTCGCACAGTCAACAAACCCCATAATTTAGCCATGGCTTTATGTTTTCGGAAGCCAAGGTCGCCAAATTTCTCCATCCAAAGATAGGAGTCATATTTGGAGTGATACTGGAAAACAGCGTTCTTTTGCCCGCCGCTAAAGACCAAGTCTGTAGAGGGTATTCCTAGATGATGTTGGAAGATTGTAAAGTCAGATCCGGTACCGATGGTGTCAATGCGAGGAGTATTAGATGATGGGTTGTCCAGCTCGGTCTGTTGAAGCCAGTCGGAATAGACAGTATTATGGCCTTTGTCGTTTGTTACGTCAAGAATGAGCAACCAATCTTTGTCAACCTCAATACTATTCTCTAACGGAGAAGGAACTGATTGAGCAGCGTCAAATAATGCTTGCGTGAGTAAGGGGCTTGATACAGGAAGCAGAGTTGGTCCGCCATTTGTAGCCTCGTCTACGTTCAAATCTGAGCCCAGTAAGTATGACTGGAACAAATCATCAGGGGAAGATTGCTCACAAGCGACACAGTTCTCCTTCAGATAAGATTCGTGTAGGGTAGCCCATGTCGTTGAACCCACAAGTCCGTACTCTTCGTTGTCCCAAGAGGCAAGGATACTAAATCTTGATTAGTTTAATAAGTAGACTTGCAGGACATGACTTACATCTTCCGACGTGGCTTCCAACCCTGTTGGCTGAGGGCTCCCAGCGTCCGAGCAATCTCGTTCATCACGGCCGAGCCAGATACTGGATCAACTGCACCGACAGACCACGAGTCATGATGATTTCCAATAATCACGCATTCCTCAGAAAGGCCCTCAATTGTTCCAATGACATTATGTATACTACATTCTTTCCGTTGTGCATCATTCACCAACTCTACCAACATTGACGTCGCACCGGTATAGTACTCTATGTCAGGCAAAGCACCTTCCCAACCCGACGGTAGGTTCTTACAGTCAAGTCCATTCCCTTTGAGTGCTCTCAATAGCACTGCTGCATCCCGATACGAAATTGGCATGCTAGGAATCTGCGGCGTAAATTCATCCGTAGGAAACTGTCTTGCAGCAACACTAAAATAAGAAACGCTACCCCTTTGAATTGCCGATGGGTGCCGAGAAGGACCTTCCGGGTATGGCAGATAGCCATTGGCAACAGTATATTCACCGTCTTCCTGGGGGTCATTGTAGAGAATCACCCCGGCGGCGCCTGCCTCTTGGGCAGCACGGACTTTGAGTCCCCGTAAATTAGCGGAGTATTTGCAAAGTACAATGCTATTTTTGACAGAGATGTTGTGCTCGTCAAGTAATCGAAAGTCTTCAGGACGACCGAAATTTGCATACACGAGATGTGCAACTACTCTTCCAGCACAGCTCAGTCCGTGAAATGCAGGAAGTCCGATCGAAGAAGTGGGATCACTTGGTAAGACATCTTCTACTAACGACACCTCAAAAAGGACTTTCCCGCCGTCATTTTTGTCGATCAGGCGTACTGCTGTCTCAGGACCGGGGTTGTCTATGATGGTTTGATGACTCGATATTGCGGCTGGGATGCCGTAACTCTGCCATAAAGCTTTTATTGAAGACGCGTGAGCGTAGTCTCCTGCTAGGTGGACACCTGCACTGTATGTTTGAGACCATAGTTTGATATTATCTGCTGATACTGAAGACAGCAAGAAATTCTCAGCATCACCGTCAGTAAGATGATTTTCGCTGATGCTCCGCATGGTATCCTATTCGCACAGCCTGAAACCACGAAACGTGTGTCGAAAATATCACCAACTCAAAGCAAAGTCATGAGTCATGACAAGGTACGAAAGTCTATCCATTCTTATCTTGAGACTTGCAGTAGTTGCAACCACCGGCGTCACGTGTCCCATTCTCTCGTCGAGCTTATCTGGCTTATCTGGTTTATTCGGCATTCTCTCCGTCTTTCAATTTCGAGAGAATTCAGGCTGTGCATTTCATACTCGATTATTCCTTCATACGACTTTGCTACTGTACAGGCCGCATGAGACGGTAAACGGACCAATAAGATCTTATATCTCCCGAGCCTGTCGACATTCCGAAGTGGTGAATCCCTTGAGGCTATTTTCGAGCCTTCGAAACTCTGACGACAATTCAAATAAACAAGTGAAAGATCTCCTGATAGTAACTTACCACAGCACAAATCTACCATCGGTTGACTTCTGAGATGCATCCTACCTTCCACTTGTAGAGAGCCAATGAAGGCTATCTTCGGTGCAAATCACCGTGTGCACAAGCGCCACAATTTGCAGGCAGCATGAACGCTGCAGTCAAATCCGAAGCGATAAGTAGGATTACATGGGTTCGGAAAAAACAAGGCTTGCTGAAGCTCGAAGCATACCCAATCAGAAATGGATCGCAAATCAATCGGCGATGACTACAGACATCATACAACGGGTGGCAGATGCAAACCCTTGACCTTAAAATGTGAATAACCAATAGCGGCCTCCAATAATGCAGCTTCGTCTCCGCGGCCTGTACGTGCAAAGAAGTAACAACAAGGCTGAACCATGCAGCCTTTTGTGACATACCCCTCATGTCGGCCTTGTCAAAGCTGGGGATGGAAAACATCTCGGTTTGCCAGGCACGAACGATGTTTTGATCTCTGGGGGTAGCCCGTCTTTTTATTCTTTGATTGCTTCAATCATGGAGCATGAAAGTCGACCACCTGTCAGCGCCAACGAGTCTAGTAGAGTTGGTGATTCTGTGGCTAATTCTACCAGCCATGTATTGTCACAACAAGGAGCGGACAAGTCTATAATCACTATGCACCCTGAACAGGCGCTGAATAGTTCGGAACTTGCAGCGAAGACAAATATCCAAGCGGAAAACGAGACTTCATTAGAAAAGACGGGAAACAACTCTCAGAGCGCCGACGTCGATTCTGCCCATCGCCAAAAACCAGTTCTTAAGCGCTTTGTGGATAATCTCGCGAGTAATTTGGCGAAACCATTTGCTCAAGATTCGAACAAAACGGTCCAGGTGGACCCAGGCGAGAGAGCCCATCAAGGGACTCCAGAACAAGCATCGAAGAGGCCCGGTCAGGTTTGTTATGAATCGAGAAGCGTGTCATTCAGCACTGGGGCCTAATGAAAATAGGAATTTTATGACCTCGAAGTTATTACATCACCCGAAAATACATCTCCACAAGTTGACGTTGTCGCAGTCTACGATTTTGCTGACGGAATCCAGTTACGAAGACGGTCGAAGGACCCGGTGATTGATGATGCTGACGGAGGAAAGCAACAATCACCCATTTCAAAAGCCCAAGCAGCTGATGGATGTCGAAATTCGATTGACAAGACAGACTCACAGTCGAGATCTGGACCCTTGACTGATACGAAATACCTTGAAGCGGAGCAAGAGGCAAACTTGTCACTTTCAACGCTCCATACACGTCGAGAGCCTTCAAATGAAGACATATTCACATCTCACATTCGTCAAGATCCTTCCCTAATAGATACGACGCATCCTACCGAGAAACAAGAGCAAATGGACGAGCAGCAGAGGAGCCGGCTTTCAGATGTCCGTACATGGTCCTCGCGCCAGTCTTCAGAGGTTCATAATGTCGACTGGGGACGCGACGCCAAGATGTTACGCTCTGAAATACCCAATGCTCGTATCTTAGCATATCCGTATCGGAGCCTGAAGCCAGACGACAGCTCTGCCCCCGCCAACCATCTGAGCGATGTTGCGAGACACCTCATGCTGCAGTTGGCTAATAAAAGAGCAGCAAAAGAGTACAGCACGGTGCCGATTATCTTTGTCGGCCATGATTTCGGCTGTTTGATTTTGCAGAAGATGATAGCTCTACTCAACTCATCCGATGAGACTGAGGCGAATATTAATAGCAGAATACTCGACCTGACTGCAGGGACCATATTTTTAGATGCACCACCCCATCCACTGGGACACGAAACACAATCAACAGATGGCGTGAGTGACCAGGAAACGTATTGGATGTTAGACCACAGCTCTTCAGGGCGCGAGGCATTTATCAATGCTAAAAAAGTCTGGGAGGACTTTCTCTACATTACGGAAAGCAAGATGATGCCTGTCGTCTGCTTTCACGTTGAAACAGTAGGTCAATGATATCGCATTTGAACTTGGGTAGCAAATTCTGACCAGAACAGACACAACTACTTGGTCAATATCTCCAGGTGCTCTCTACAGGACGTCTCGCCACAAGATCAAACTGTACAAACGGTCTAGCCGCAGGGATCGAGATTACCAGAACCTCATCGATCAAATAAAGGGGTGTCTTGCATTCAAATTGTCCAGTGATATTCTTCTTGCAGAAAATCTGAGCCTGCTTTTCAAGGAACAAAGGTTTCCAGAGAGCACAAGAGACTACCGGGGACAAAGGCCTCTTCATTGGGCTGCTTTGAATCAAAATCTCAATGCCGTTGAGCTTCTGATTACTCGTATGCCAAATATGGCCATCGCTCAAGACAGATATGGCCAGACGCCTCTACATCTAGCCGTAATACAGGCTTCAAAAATTGAGAATCCTACAGATGAAGAGCACACAAGCTGGAAGAATGTAATATGTGAACTTATGAAGGGTCAAATCGAAGTCGATATCAAGGATAAGAAGGGCAAGTCAGCCTGGGACTATGCTGACGACAAGAAACGGAAATGGGTTAAAAGAATCAAAAATGATCGGGGCTGGGTTACAGGCTTGTCAACTGAAACAAATTCTGAGTCATGGGAACCCCTCGATAACCCAAAGGATGTACGTCTATCTGCCTACAGAAAGATCGAAGCTGGGCTTTTTGAGTTTTTTTGGGACCCTAAGTTCGGGGAGAAACTGAACGTCAAAAACCCAACTATTCTACGCTTGTTATATAAAGAGAAAGAGGAGGGGCTGAGAGAGGGACTGGAAAAAATATTGTCAAGTTCCAGACCACCGAATTTGAAATCAGGATGCCTATGGATACACCTTCCTGCAAATAATGTGCGCACTTCATTCCATTGGTATCTCGGAAGATTTTCTGACATTCACTTTAGGAACAATGGATTCATGTTGGTCCCGCCGGAATCGAGCGCTTTGAAAACCTGGTACTTATCAAATTCTATATTCTAGGATCTCTTCATAAAGTTGGGCATAAGAGACAACTCAATGAACGGCCAGCGATACCAGGGTATGTTTTGACTGTCCATAAATTTGTAACTACGCTACTAACATTATGAGACCCTAGGCCGACAGGAGTACGCTTGACACATGATTGCTCAAGCAAGACTATATCAGCATGTCAGTTGGTATTTTGCAAAAATCGGAGATCAATCTAATACAATTATAGTCTCGTCAAAAAACCAACGAGCAAACGAATGATCATAGCGCTGCTGAACAAGCCTCGAACGAATCTCAGGGCCTAGGACTACCATCAAGCAGCCAGGTCAATACCGTAGTTGACGTTGATTTCAAAACAAGTGCTAGCGTGAGTATAGTGGCTCGTGCTGCATCCGAATCATCTGAGAACTCGCCACAACCCGGTACGGTAGCCGATACAGCCTTTGTTGTTTTTGTATGTGCATGAAAATGATCCTTGCAACTTATCTTACCTTTCAGGAAAAGCTGACTCTCCAAGATGCCAATTCTGGGTTTTGAAACCCATCGGAATAGAAAATATCTCGCTCGAGCAATTAAAGGCGAGACTAAGGGCGATGATGAGGGACACTCAAGCCTGCTTGTAAGAGGCTATTTGCATGATGAAAAAGCGAAACATCTAAAGCCTATTCATTGCCGCCAGACTCTGGACCAGTTCAGCTACTACATGCTGGACTCGACTGAGAGCAGGGACATGGACCAAGTAATGTATCGCTGGGCAAAGAAGTGGCGCGAACAAACACCAGCAAAAGATCGTCCAATATTGATGGTGGATCAACTTTGGCTCTGGGTCCTTAATGATGGTTGTTATAATTCCCATTCTTTCGCCCCCTAACAGTCAACATATGAAATGTACAAAAGCAACTGACAGCTCCTTAGGAACTGTAATAACCAGCTTTCCAGATACTTGGAACTCCGGAGAGCCTTTCAGCCTTATAAGTGCCGTGCAAAATGAGCTTATAAATAAGCAACGACCATTCATAAAATCGTCGGAAGATGTTGCCCACATGGTCTTGAGAACAAGTATCGATTTCTTCAATCGAGAAGGGCCTTTGAAATCTAAGGTTCAAGAAAGTTTTCTATCGTCTATTAACGATATCGTAAGCCTAAGGAATGAATCTGTTTGGAGAATTTTGTTGTGCTAATTCGGACAGTCTGAGAGACATGCCATGCTCTTCAAATCCTTTAAGGATATTATCAAGACACTAGCAGATGAAGAACTTGATCAAGATGAGAAAACAGAGCTGGTGAAAGAACTATTGTTGCTCGATGAGGAGACGGAATATCTTTCCAAGGCCATAGATATCCAGGATGAGCTGACCATTGTCAATTCAGTCTTGACACAACAGAAAGAAGTTCTCGAGAAAATGCTTTCATTCTACCCCAAGAAAGCTACATCAACGACAATGGACCAGCGCAGCTCACAGCTAACGTCAGACAACTACTATCGTGATGAAAGAAGTTCAAGATCTCAAGGAGCTGAGCAAAAAGAAGACGTGTTGAAAGCAAAAGAGAAGCAAGTACATTGTGTTGATCAAAGCGAGAACGCGTTGCAAGGCAACGAAAACAACAATCCAGATGCAAGCACAAAGACAGCGGCCACGTCTTCCAACCAAATTGCTTTTGAAAATCATGCCCTTATGGTTGAAAACATTGGTATTGTGAACAAGAATATCATGGTCGTCAAAGACATGACGAAACATGCCGAGCACGTGACGGCTGAGGTATGATTATGACCTTGGAAGGAGACTGTTTTTATAATGGATAACTAATGAAGCTATACATAGCTCAATCATCTGCTTAGCCTCAAACAACTTCAAGCTAATGCATGGGAAGCACGGTCTGCGCGAGAAGGGTCTGAAGAGACCAGAAAGCAAAGCAATGTATGGACTGAACATGGTTGATAGACTGCACATAATTAGCTGCTAACGCTTTCCTCAGACTATACTTGTATTCACACTTGTCACTATTATCTTTGTAAGCCACCTCTGCTATCCTTGCACTCGGACTACGAGCTCCATTAGCTAACAGCACATAGCTTCCATTGTCATTCCTCTCGAGCTTTTTTGCACTATCTATTGATAGTTTTCCCAAGGATCCTCAAACTGGAAACACGGCATGGCCACTGAATCTGGTCGCTGGATATGTTTGTAAGGTCCTCTTCATTTTCAATTCACTTATTGCAAGTTCTAATACTGCATTAGTTGGAATTACCGCTGCGCTTTCCATAATCTTCGTTGTCCTTGCCTTTAAAGCCAATTCTATACGGTCTTGGTATAAAGCCAAGTTTCGGCCTCTGAAAAAGAGTACAAGGGGGGAAAAACCGAGAAGGGTCAAAAGTTTGAAAGTACACAATGAACCAGAGGACTCTGACAAAGAATATAGCGGTCAAGAGGATCTTCCGCCAGCTGAAAACTCTGATTCTGGACCTAACATCAGTGGTATGTCGGATTTGGGGCCACTTCCAGGTCATCCGAAGTACGCTCCATTGTTTGGCAAATCTACATTTCATACAGCGATTCCTGGCGCCCGCAAACTCTGGAAATACGAGTATCGCCATAAAGAGGATGAAGATGGGGACTCTATCTTGTCGAAAGACTATCCCCTTCACCGCTATCTCGTCAAGGCTACTAAATGGATCAGAGCGTATCTCAAGAAGCCTGTCCCGCCAGACGGCGGCACTGCCGCAGCATCCAGACGACTCTCGGGGGAGCATCTTCGACGTTTCACGTCTCCTTCCGCGTCGTACAGTGTCGAGCTTGGAGGTGCAACGCTGTCTGTAGGGGTTTCACTAAAACCCCTGAAGTTTCGGCCGCCATTTGAAAACATTGTAGTCGTGGACTCGGATGCGTCGAATGCGGATACAGAATCCTCTTCTTATTTGCACGACTATTCCAGCAATTCACTGTCTGATAATGATGGCGAAACCAAGGCGACGAAACAAAGGCGTCCTTCCCGATCGACATCTAGAGTTGGCAAGAGGGCACGAGCAACGGCCCTGGTCAACCCTATGCTACGGTTGGTGCGGAGAAGACGCCGCGCGAGAAAGACTGATATTGAGGCTAGGGAATCGTCGTCGTTGAGTGAGTCTGACATGGATTTTTTTTGAAATGACTACGGTTTCCATTTTCCCGAGGTATTCAATCGAGCTCTGGAGATTTCGTTTGTTACATGGAGTTGTTTCCATTCTTGACATAATTACAACACAGATCAATATCTGTAGACATGGAAAGAAAGAAAAAGGATATAATACATATCACATGGGGCCTATCATGGCTCGATCAAAACATTAAAAGATACAGGAAATATTCACAAAGAAAGAAAAATATAGAGCTGCCAGAGCCATCGAAGCAGACCGTAAAGAAAGCATCAAAGTATCCGATATGTGGAACAATTTACAAATACTCAAAATCCACCTCTTCTCTTTGGCGCAGGAATGATGCTTCGCCAAAGTCGTCAATATCCATGCTATCATATGGCACAGAAGTAGTAGTAAGAGGGTTTGCATTTTCTTGCTCAGCATGACGTTTAGACGAATTCGTGCGGCTTGATGCGACTATACGTCGTCTATGTTGACCCAGTCTCGGCGAGAGTATGGTCCGCCTCGACATGGTGTTTGAAGAAGATGTGTTGTTGTAGGTAGAGATAGTGGGAATAGTATCTTGCCAAATGCCTTGGTGGATATAACCGCTATCGTCTCCATCCTCTTCTTCGATATCCGGCTCCAATGTCCTTTTACTATTCGCCGAAGAAAATGACACATTCGACTCCTGACTACTCGACGGCATAGAAACATTCTCCAAATCATCGACACTCATCATCTCCTCACTCCTATAATCCTCATCTGGTCGCGGAAACGTCTGCACGGCAAAATTGCCAACTTTGTGCATTCCGCAGAAGGGCTGTAATTCGCTGTATACCGTTGTTGTCATTGTCGTAGAGTTCGTCTTGACGGGTATTGCGTAGGCAGTTAACTTCTTCTGCTCAGTTTTGTAGCCCTCTGGAACGGATTTCCGGACTCGAGCACCGACGCCGAGGAGTGAGGAGAGAATGTCGTTTGGGAGGGCAGGGGTGGGTGTGTTTGTGGGCGCGGCATAGTTCTGATGTGACAGTTCGCTATTTTCCTGCGTTGTGGAGGAGGCAAAGTAGCTGGTGATGGGGGGTTGGAAGCGGCGCTTTTTTGATGAAGCGTTTTGCAATGTTGATACTGTTGCCATGGTGAGGGTGATTGTATGTACTCGGGACTCGATATGGTAGTTGCTGCTGAATGTGAGGAAGAGCCCCCGCCTTTTTGTACGAGAAAGAACAGTAGGAGGAGGCTGGGCTGCGCTCAAAAAGACGCGGCTGGACGCGCGATGACTTCAGAATTCGACGCGTTGTTCAATTAAACCTTTTCGGGACGGTCACGTGATGCTAGCCGATATAAGACGAAAACTTGAGATTCAAGGCATCTACGTACAACATCAGGCTTCCATTTTACGCTTCATTCTCATTCATTTTACATGTCTCGTTGGCTTCTTTGCGTAACGAGTAGAATGCATCGAAGTTGAAGAACGTGCCAACCCCCCCAAAACGAAATACCTAGCTAGGTACCACGTTGAGGTGACAGCGGGAGGCAGTAATGTGCTACACCTCAAAGAGTAGACTGGAATCAAATCCGATGTTTTCTGGGTATTGAAAGTATGCATATCTATCTACTGTCCCTATAGGAATAAGCAAACGACTTAACCCACATTTCCACGTCGTCCACCTCGTTTCTTCCGGTCATGATGCGCTTTCAGCACGGCTCGTGTTTCCACCAAACTGCGCTTATTCTTGCTCCTTGCCTTGCCCAACGTCATCAAGAAGTTCTTCTTACGAGCCTTCTCCTTGTTGGTCGTACTCTTTCCATCCTGCTCTTTCCTCTCCTTTTTGCGTGCAGTCTTGCTCTTGAACTCGTCTCGGTCGGTCTTTGATTCCCTGGCGTGAGCAATTTTTTCCTCCTTGGTAAGTTTGCCTTTGGAAAGCGATGCAAGACCTTCTATTTCTGCGGCAGTAAGTGGCTCGTCGATATGTCGGTTTATAGCTTCTTGCACTTTTTGTGCACGTTTAGATCGCGAACTGAGTAAGGAGTCCACGGCGGCTTGAGAGCGGAGCTCGGCCAGCTTGGCTAAATCAGCCGGTGTCAGAATTCGACTAGTAGCAAGCTTGTTCCATTCCTTGTCTGCGTCTGTTTCTTCTGCCTTTTTCTCTGTCTCGTCGATTGCTTGTTTGGCCTTCTTGGAGGGAGGAGCGTCGTCGTCAGAATCGCTTAGTTCGATCTCAGCGTCACTCTCGACATTGATCCATCCTTCAGAGTCATCACTATCATCATCTTCAATATCCCAATTAGCCCAGCCGGCTGCTTCGTCCTCTTCAAGATCTTCATCGTCCTCGCCATCAGAGGGAAGGCCTTGCTCGATTCTTCTCTTCCTTCTTTCCTCTTCTTTCCACTTCGCCAACAATTCGAGACCTTCGATTTCACCAACGGCTTCTTCACCGAATCGAATCTCCTTCTTCTCCCCGGCGCTCAGCGCCATGGATGCTTCCTTGCCTCGGTCACGTCTCTTCAACATGTCCGCACCCACGTCTCGGTATAGACTCAGCAGACCCTTTGCAGCCATCATGACACCTTTGTTTTTGCTCTTTTTGTACAAAACTAGATCCTGAAGCAAGGTCTCATTCATAGCCAAGGGCTGTCTGACACAAATCTCACGGATAGCATTCAGGCCTGCTGCAGCGACCTCTCCAGCTGAAGCTTCATTGACAAACTCATTCGCGATCTTTTGGATCAAAGGCTCGAGCTCATCGGGTGGCACAAGGTTGTGTGTCGCCTGAGCAAGCGATGCGAGGAATGATGTAACCGAGGGCTGCCGAGGAGTGAGGTACTTTAAGAAGTAAGAGTAAAAGTGAACAAGTGTGAGTTTATGAAGACCAATCAAACGCGACACCAATTGCAAGACCAAGAGCTTTTGCTCCAGGTTCAGCTTTGACTTGCTATTCTGCAGATGCTTTGAGAAGAGTTCTTCTGCAAACCCTTGCGAATCGTGCAAGAGATGTAATGCAGAAAAGTTAAGAGCATGAGGCTGTCTCTTCTTGCGCTCCTTCTTCTTCACTGTCGCAACGGCTTTTTCAAGCTGGCGAGACTTCTTTTTGGTCTTCTTATTGATACCACGTTGATGTTTTAGCTTCGCTACATCAATGCCGTCATCATCACTGCTCTCGTCTTCCATCTCTTCTCTCTCCTTGTCTCCACCAAGGAAGAATCGAATACCGCCTGTGACAACCTTTTCATTCTGCGCCAAGCATGCTTCTTTCATGACCTCAACTGTCTTTGCATCGGTCCAGATCTGCCTTCTCCACAACTCCCTAGTAATTTTAACTGCCCATTGCGCCTTGGGAGATGTGCGATCCGACGTCACCAAATTGTATAAGACGGTTTGCATAGCTCGATTAAGCTTATGATTCGTAGATTTAGAATTCGACGTCCGCAGATCAGACAGAATCTTCTGAAACAACAACTGGCGCAGAGTCTTGCTAGGCGTTGAAACCAGGATCGGAAACAAAGTATGAAGCAACGTAACTGAGTCAATGATCTCCTTCTTTCTCAAAAGCACCAAACTTCCAACAATCTTTTCGCGCAGTTCGGGACCCAGAACCACATGATGTTGCATAAGCATATCTATGAGTTGTTGTGGAAAGTCCTTTGTTATATCGGGATAGCAATCTGCAACGTGCGAAATAAAATCTATCAGATCGCGCAAGGATATTATGCCTCCAGCTTCCGTCGAGGTTGGATTTGACATGAAAATTTCACGGTGGTTCTCATATTGATAGTATTGGGAACGGAAATCTTCGACATAGGACCTAAATAACATGTCATTAGCTTTCATTGATTAAAGGTAGTTCATTTGTCATCTTCGTACTTTGAGTCTCGTCGAATTTTCTGCTGAAGGTTGGGCCTGTAAAAAGTGATTAGATCGGATTTCTTTCAATTCCAAGTTGCAGTATCGGAACTCACAAGTCTGCCTCAACTTTCTCCAATGCGGCCAGCTTTCGCTTAACCATTTTGCTTTATTTAAGCAAATTGTATTGGTGTGCAATTCTCTGTTCAAGACAGAGAAAGCGATGCCGGAAATATTTTTGTCTAAGCCGATAGATATTTTTTTGCCGCATTGATAGCGGCTTCCGCACAGAGGTTGGAGGCGGTGAGGGAGCCCACAACAGATAATCGATCAACCCAGTACATACGTATCAGGGTTGAATTTTAACCAGGGTTACGTGGAATTGAATATTTTGTAATGAGCATATTTTCTCTATAAGCAAGGATTCTACCACTCATATAGCCAGCTAGGACATCTCTTCTGGAGCCTAGGGCGGAAACCACCATTAAGAGAGGCAATTATCGAGCTGATGATTTTGAATTATTGAACAAAGGATCAAGTTTTTCATAAGAACATCTCGACTACATCAAAGAAAGCTATCCATGTTACTTTTTATGGGCCCTACTTCCTCTTTCACGGACTGTTCCGTAGATACAGCCTCAGTAGATGCATGCGAGTCGACCAAACCCTAATAGAAGATGACACTCCGTCCATACCCTGAACGCGTAAACCAAACAGACATGAATAAATCGTTTACCGATTGCTCTTGGCAACACGCTCGAGTTCGTCCTTCTTCTTGATGGCGTACGAGTTGGAGCTACCCTTGGCAGCGTTGATGAGCTCTTCAGCCAAAACTTCGGCAATAGACTTGACGTTGCGGAAAGCGGCCTCACGAGCACCAATGGTAAGGAGAGCGATGGCCTGGTTGACACGGCGGAGGGGGGAAACATCGACAGCCTGTCGGCGGACGGTACCCTGAGAACCGATACGGGTGGAGTCTTCACGGGGACCGCAGTTGACGATGGCGTCGACAGCAACCTGGAGAGGGTTCTGGTCGGTCATGATGTGAATCTGGTGATGTTAGAATCGAGATTAATCGGCAATTGGGAATTCGTCATTCCCAAGGATATCAAGAAAGTTATGGACGTACGATCTCGAAAGTGTGAGCAACGATGCGGACAGCCATGATCTTCTTTCCGTTGTTGCGACCGTTCATCATAATAGAGTTGGTCAATCTGCATGTACCGGGTTAACCACTTGTATCCTTCTGTTGTGCGATGAAGCGCAGGGCGCAGATGGTTTCGTACCTCTCAATGATGGGGCATTGTGCCTTGCGGAAACGCTTAGCAGCATATCGGCCAGCGGAGTGAGGGAGGTAGACGGGAGAACGGATCTGGATGTAGTCGCTGTATCGAAAATCGTCGAGTTAGCCAAACTTCCCCTCTTCCATATCAATCGAATTTTTCGTTGGTATTTTTTTTTTCTTTCAGGCTGTGCTGAATTGGAATTGTAATCGCGGCTTCACGTACGTCAAAGAGATATCCCTAATTTCGACATCGTCCTGTTGCTCGTTAGCCCACCTGCCTCCACGCAAACCCTGCCAGCACAATTTTTCCAGGGCGACTCACGTAGCTCCATTTTCCGAACAACTTGACGGAGTCGGTTTGGACTTCCTTGGGGAGGACTGGGTAGTAACCCGAGGGGCTCTCGACCTCGACTTCACCGTTGTCGGACATGATGGACGCTGTTGTCGTTAAATGTGTTGTTGAGCGTCGAGCGTTGCTGTCGAGTCGATGAAATGTTCGCTGGTTAGCAGAAGGAAATTGGAGGTGTGTCTCGCTTAGCGAAAGCCCCGTGGGGTGGGTCTGGATGAACCAATGGCAGAAGAATGGTCAAGTGACTTTGATTTCCCTTGGCGGGACGGTGCCAAGACACACTTACTACAACAAGTTAGCTTGTTTCATGCATGCCTTCTGCCTTGGTGCCTTAATGCCTTATTGCCCCAATGCCTCAATGCCTGGATGCCTTGACACCTGATCATGTCTCAAATCTGCAGACTGACAGTCGTTCTAAGACAGTTTACGCTTGAGGTGGCATTGGCAGTGCCAAGATTGTCCTCTCGCTTTCTTATACTGCCATATTGAACTCACAGATACTTGCGTGCGTCACGAGATACCCCGCAAAATGTAGCTTTTAATTTACTGTTCTGTGCGTTCATCCCCTCCATGGTTCTCAATCTGGTACATGTCTCGACTTGAGTCATTGCATTAACTGTATCGAGTCGCATATCGTATATACTTTCGGTGGTACGTGGATAAAAAGCTGCAGACAATTCGGCCATGTACACAACCCAGGAAATTTGCCTCTTGTGCCAAAACCACACGGATCAGCGGTCGATTGCTTAGTTGTCTTCGAAATACACAGCATCAAACAAGCCACAGGCGTCAAATGGCCCCTGGCAGTCGATGACGGCGGGCGTGTCATTGGTGTAGCTCCCGTTAGTGCCGGCGCAGGTGACGCTGCCGCTTTCCCCAAGAACCGCCGCCCGCAAATCAGAACTGAGACCTTTTTAGTCAGTCGGCGACAACTTAACTTAGAAGAAAGAACTGCCACCTCACACTTCCGCGGTTTCTGCATTGTTTAGCCACCCCGTCAACAGTTCTTTGATGGTGTATAACTTTTACGAAGCAGAGTTTGCTTCTATGCGCTTGCAGATGACCCTTTCCACTCGCGTTTGAATCACGGCCGCGGCGGATAATGGCTGAAGACAATCCAGAACTGCAGCATGCGTTGCAGGAGCTTGACAGGGAACTCGAAGTGCGCGACTCAATCTGCTCCTTTTCAGAGACTTATACTAATCACATTTTTACTATAGGAAGGAGAAATTACTGAGAAAGGGTACGGAATTCCTTGTCGCTCGCCGGTATCGGTTGCTCCAGAGTTCTGGCGCGGGGCATGACGAAGCAATTGGAGGTTTTGGCTGACATATTTCTAGATACCAAAAGCGGCGCACCCTCCTTTTCTCGCAGTTTCTCGGACCCGGTAACAATGGACTCCAGACGCCGAGCGTTACTATTCAAGGTCCCGGAGGTCAGACCGATGACTACTCAGGAAGGTACCCAGATGGTGACAGCTCGTCGGGTATTGCTAGACAGGTGAGTGCCATATCAGTCAGACATAATTGGCAACTAATCATTCCTCCACGTTTGGCAGAGAACACCCTCCCTTCAACTTCCCAATCGCGCAGCGTCCAGAGCGTCGGTAGATTCTCTTTTCCTCCCAAAGGCGAGCCAGAGCAATACACTAGATGTCAGCCATGAAGACTCGAGAACAGCGACATTGATGAGCCAAAGCTATGCCTTCAATCCCAATGATCAGTATGACCATACGAGTCAAGCAGCCGTTCCTTACGATGCCGGCGCTTACGATCCCGACGGAGGTCCCACTCGTCAGTCAACGCTACTCGACTCGCAAGCCTACTTTCAGGATTTCGCTGGCCACCAGAATGAAGACTATAGGAATAGCTACGGAGGAGGGTATCATCGATATTCACAGTCCGATGCATTTTCGCCGACGGCGAATATGGCACCTCCGTTAATGCCAGCTTCAGAAATAGCACCGGGAAGCATGCTCGGTCATCTTCTACCTCTAGAGCCGCGAGACATACCTTACTCGGTGTATGATCCGCACGATCCCAATACCATGATGTCCAAGTTCGATAACCTGCCGGCAGTTCTCAGACATCGCGCCAAAACACAATCGAAACAACCGGCCTACTGGGTCTTGGATCAGAAAGGCAAAGAGATTGCATCCATCACCTGGGATAAACTAGCCAGTCGAGCGGAAAAGGTTGCTCAAATTATACGCGACAAGAGCAGCCTATACCGTGGTGATCGTGTGGCGCTGATCTACCGTGATACCGAGATAATCGAATTTGCTGTGGCTTTGATGGGTTGTTTCATCGCGGGAGTGGTGGCTGTCCCCATCAATAATGTAGATGATTATGCAAGCCTTAATGTCATCCTGACGTCGACGCAAGCCCATCTTGCTTTGACCACAGAGAACAATTTGAAGAACTTTCAACGGGATATCACAACTCAGAAGCTGCAATGGCCAAGAGGTGTTGAATGGTGGAAGACAAATGAATTCGGCAGCTACCACCCCAAGAAAAAAGAAGATGTCCCGCCTTTGATCGTCCCCGACCTTGCTTATATTGAGTTCTCACGAGCACCAACCGGAGACTTGCGTGGGGTTGTCATGAGCCATCGAACAATCATGCACCAGATGGCCTGCCTCAGCGCCATCGTGGCTACTGTACCTGGCTCGAAATCTGCTGCACAACCCAGAGTTTTGAGTGGCAGCCACAGCGAGATATTATTTAGCTATCTTGACCCAAGACAGAGCATTGGAATGATTTTGGGTGTCTTGTTGACCGTTTATGGTGGACACACAACGGTGTATTTAGAGGCCCAAGCAGTAGAGACCCCCGGTCTTTACGCTCATCTTGTCACCAAGTATAGGGCGACTGTCATGGCTGCCGACTATCCGGGCCTGAAGCGCGTTGCATACAATTATCAGCAAGAGCCGTTGGTCACCCGGCACTTCAAGAAGAATGTGGAGCCTAACTTCTCGAGTGTGAAGCTCTGTCTTATTGATACACTCACAGTCGATTCCGAGTTTCATGAGATTCTAGCGGATAGATGGCTGCGGCCCATGCGAAATCCGCGTGCGCGAGAGATAGTCGCCCCAATGCTATGTCTGCCTGAGCACGGAGGCATGGTAATCAGCGTCCGAGATTGGCTGGGGGGCGAGGAGAGAATGGGATGTCCTTTAACTCATCCTCTGGATCCCGAAGAGCCAGAGCAGAAAGAATCCGAGACCAAAAAGACTGAAACTAATGACGGATTCGGTAGCAGTTTAATTGGAGGGACTCCAGTAACTGCCCCTAAGAAGAAAGCTACAAATGATCTAGCGGAGGTTTTGCTTGATAAGGAAGCGCTGAAATCTAACGAGGTTGTTGTATTGGCTATGGGAGAGCAGGCGAGAAAGCTTGCTGAAACACGTCCCAACAGTGTGCTTGTGGGTGCATTTGGATATCCGTTGCCCGATGCTACTCTTGCAATAGTTGATCCTGAGACCAATTTGCTATGCACTCCAAATGTCGTTGGAGAGATTTGGGTTGACTCGCCCTCTTTGTCTGGTGGATTCTGGGCGTTGCCGAAACATACAGAGACCATCTTCCACGCTCGGCCCTACAAGTTTGAGGTCGGAAACCCTACTCCTGTCCTCGTAGAGCCGGAGTTTCTTCGAACTGGTCTTCTAGGTTGTGTGATTGAAGGCAAAATCTTCGTCCTTGGTCTATACGAAGATAGGCTAAGGCAGAAGGTTGAATGGGTGGAACATGGCCAAGAGATTGTTGAGCATCGTTACTTCTTTGTGCAGCATTTGATTATCAGTATTATGAGAAATGTTCCAAAGGTTAACGATTGCTCTGCCTTTGATGTCTTTGTAAACGAAGAACATTTGCCTATTGTTGTTTTGGAGTCGTACACCGCTTCGACTGCGCCGACAACTTCCGGTGGCCCGCCACGACAGTTAGACGTGGCACTCCTTGAGTCACTGGCAGAGCGTTGCATGGAAGTGCTATACCAGGAACATCATCTTCGTGTCTACTGTGTTATGATTACTGCTCCAAACACTCTTCCTCGTGTCACTAAAAACGGCAGACAAGAGATTGGAAACATGCTCTGTCGAAAAGAGTTTGATAACGGTACTCTTCCCTGCGTGCATGTCAAGTTTGGAGCTGAACGTGCTGTGATGAACCTGCCGCTCGGTATAGACCCTGTTGGTGGTATGTGGTCACCATTGTCTTCAAGCTCCAGGCAAGAGATTTTAGCCATGGAAGAGAAACAATACTCGGGAGTAGATTATCGAGACATTGTTATGGATGATAGGACCTCCACGCCACTAAACAATTTTACAAATATTGTCGATCTGGTCCAATGGCGTGTCACGCGGCAAGCGGAGGAGTTATGTTACTGCTCCATTGACGGTCGTGGCAAAGAAAGCAAAGGAGTCACATGGAAGAAGTTCGACACCAAAATAGCTGCTGTGGCTTCATACCTCAAGAACAAAGTCAAAGTCAAGCCGGGTGATCACTTGATATTGATGTATACTCATTCAGAGGAGTATGTCTTTGCAGTCCATGCTTGTCTCTGTCTCGGCGCAATCGCAATTCCTATGGCACCGATCGATCAGAATCGACTACCGGAAGATGCGCCTGCTTTCCTCCATGTCGTTTCAGACTTTAAGGTCAAAGCAATTCTTGTGAACACCGATGTCGATCACGTCATGAAACAGAAGCTTGTTTCCCAACACATCAAGCAGTCTGCACAAGTTCTTCGTATCGGAGTACCCGCTATTTACAACACTACTAAACCGCCAAAGCAGTCGCATGGCTGCCGCGATCTTGGATTTACTATGAACAAAGCATGGCTGAGTGAGAATCATGCCGCTGTTATTTGGACTCATTGGACAGCCGATCAGAGACGTATATCAGTGCAATTGAATCATGACACTCTAATGGCAATGTGTAAAGTACAGAAAGAGACATGCCAAATGACTAGCGCAAGACCGGTTTTGGGAAGTGTGCGAAGTACCGTCGGTTTAGGGTTCCTACACACCTGTCTGCTCGGTGTTTATCTTGGTAAGTCTTACACGGCTATCATTTGTTATGAAATTGACATTAACGATTCAAAGGTGCTCCGACGTATCTCGTGTCACCTGTTGATTTCGCACAAAATCCCGCATCGCTATTTGTCGCATTGGCGCGATATAAGATCAAGGATACCTATGCTACTGGTCAGATGTTGGAGTATGCTATGAGCGCCATGCCTGGAAAGGGATTCCAGCTTCAAGAGCTGAAGAATTTGATGATTGCCACAGATGGCAGGCCAAAGGTTGATATGTGTAAGTGTGCTCTTTTAGGACCCCGAGACATGTACTCATTATTCTACAGACCAAAAGGTTCGACTACACTTTGCGGCTACCGCCTTGGATCGGACGGCAATCAACACGATTTACTCTCACGTCCTCAATCCAATGGTGGCTTCCAGATCTTACATGTGCATTGAGCCTATCGAATTATGGCTCGACTTGCGTGCACTTCGACGGGGTATGATATATCCTGTGGACCCAGATGTTGACCCAACTGCCCTTCGCCTGCAAGATTCTGGTATGGTTCCAGTCAATACACAACTTGCAATTGTGAACCCGGAGACTTGCACATTGTGCCGGGTGGGAGAGTACGGCGAGATTTGGATTCAGTCCGACGCTTGCGCAAAGTCATTTTACGGCAGTAAACAGGAGTTCGATCTTGAACGTTTCAACGGCAGGGTTTTCGATGGTGACACTTCTGTACAATATGTGCGTACTGGTGACCTCGGTTTTCTTCACACAGTAACGCGACCAATCGGACCAGGCGGTCAGCCTGTCGAGATGCAAGTTTTGTTTGTCCTTGGCGGTATTGGAGAAACGTTTGAGATTAATGGGCTGAATCACTTCCCGGTTGATATCGAGTTGTCTGTGGAAAAATGCCATCGCAACATTGTTCCGGGCGGTTGGTAAGCAGTTTCTATTAACCGATCTTTGAATTTCTCAACTAACATGATCAAATAGCGCCGTCTTCCAAGCTGGTGGTCTAGTTGTTGTACTTGTCGAAGTAACTAGGAAGTCTTATCTGGCTTCTTTGGTCCCGGTCATTGTCAACGCCGTTCTCAATGATCACCAAATTGTCATAGACATCGTGGCCTTCGTCTCTTATGGTGACTTTCCACGATCTCGACTTGGGGAGAAACAACGTGGAAAGATTCTTGGCTCATGGGTAACACGAAAGATGCGCACGATAGCTCAATTCAGCATTCGCGATGCTGACGGAGCTGACCCTCAAATGCTCCAGAGCCGGATGAGCAGGGGATCCAAGGCAGGAAGCATCATGGGAGGTAGCAGTCTTCGAAAATCGACACTAGTCCCTGATAGTGATTCTAGCACACGTGTTGCCCCAACGCCAGGACAAGAAAGACGCGAACTTGTGGATGAACCGTACACAATGCAGCAAGACGAGGAAGAAAAGCACTACCAAGATCTACTTAACGATCCTAATTACAGAGCAAGCAACGATGGATCCCGTGGAATCCAAGAACAATCGGCACCTCAACCTTTGACCGTTGACACGCACCAGGCCTATGAAGGGGAGAAGAACCCGACGCCAGTCTTGAGTCCAGATGCCGGTTTCGATTTTGGCGAGAGTTTCGGCCAAACAGGCTACAATGAGGGTTTGCGAGTTCATGAAGCCTCTCCTCCAAGAAACGTGCCATCCGTCGCAATAGCGCCGCCTTCAACATCCGGGTCCCAAGACTCGAGAGTCTCGCATGCCAGCCCTCCACGTGGTCCGCCCAGTGATCCAAGCCGACAACAACCATACAGCAGAGGCCCGCAAGTTACAAGTCCTACCGAGGATCAATCGTGGCTCGACACCTCCCGTCGACCAATCTCGGCCGAGGAATGGCCGCAGGAGGCGCTTCTCTATCAGTCGCACCACGATCGACAAGGCTCCAATGGACATCCTGGAAGGGATTCAGGCAACTTCAATGCTTTCTAAGAGATCTCAAGAGACTATCATCGCCCTTTCCATATTTCTCCACCTCTAATTGCACGTGACTGGGAGCATATATGAATATGCTACGAAAAGATCTCCCACCCCGCTTCACCCTTCTTACTTATGAATCCTATATCCGGACTTCACGTGCACAAGAACCATATCTGTTGATAGTAGCGTACAGCCTTTTCTCTGTTTGACGATTTCTGTTAATATCCCGTGTAAAAGCATTTTGAAGAGTTCCCTGATTCGAAGTACGTACTACATGTCTATGATTTGATACCATGAAGTTTTCTTTCCCTCCATATAGAATTCTATGTTTCCAGATTTGAAGCTTGGCGCATTCAGAGTTTTGATCATCCTAAGGTATAATTATTCCTACCCAGGTAGTCAGTCTATAGAGATTATGAATATGCCGTCCCAGCCCTAACCCGTCGCAGCCCTCCACGATCCTGCTCATCCCGCTGAAAAACCATTTCCAACCGCCGCTCATCCACCTCCCGAACACTAACCAAATTCCGAAACGTATCTGTCTTTGAAATGCGCACACTCGTGTTCTCCAACACCTTGCTGGGCCTAGAATTGAACGCCAACGCCGTGAGACTCGCGATCGTATTCCATGCGGACGAGGTATTCCCTGTAACCAACGTGTATACAACGTAGCTAATCACATAAAGACAATAAATAATCAGAATCGGGACAGCGATTTTGATAGCCGTTCCATCCATATTCCACGCATAACCCACCACACTAACCTGGAACGTGAGAATCAATGCTGCAGGCTTGTCCTCGTACTTATCGGCATTGGTCCAATTAACCCATTGGAAGTCACCGTTGCTTTGCCTGTATTCGGAAATTTGGAATGGTCCTGTTGCGTGGGACATCCCGTTCGCTACTAACGCGGAGATGAGGGCTTCGTGCATCATGGGTCGAGAGGAAAGAGAGTTGGGGGAGTAGCTGCCGTTTACGGGGCAGATGTTCTCGGTTAACAACAAAGATCTGAGGAGGTTGTCTGCCACTGTTCGATTTTGATTTGAAAGTTGGGCGGTGATGCTGTTCGCCCATTCTTTCGACAGAGAGATTGCATTTTCCTGCCACGATGCGGCGGGAAGAGTGTTGAGGAAGTCGCTTGAGACAAGGCTTTCGGCGCGGTTGCCGAGCAGGGCCGTTGATGCGTTTGTGAGGCTTGAGACTGACATGCGCGAGGTTATGTTTGTCCATAGCCCGCTTACGGCACACGTTGATGCGCTCAGGTACTTCTGGCCATCGTCGCAGAGATCAGGCTGTACGACGATGGCGCCTAGCGTTCGCTTTGTTGAAAAGGAGGCGTCATCGACCCAGATGATTTGTCCTTGGCCTTGATCCTGACTTTGAGTCCAGAGCTGTGATCGGCTGATATTCGTGTAAGAAATGGTATCGACTCCACTGGCATCAGTTGCATTCAGGAACGTTGCAGGGAATTGCAGGGGGCGGGTATCATTCCCATTCATAATCGCATTGAGCACGCAAATCGAACTCACGAATGGATGCGCAATGTTTATCCTTTCCTCCCCAGAATACGATACCCAAACAGACTTACCAGCTGCCATGGACAGACCTGCTGCAACCGGCACTTGCTGCACGGTAGCCACTGTAGCATTTGGTGCATATTGCACGTATAACGTTCTCGTGAACGTGTCACGATAATTGTCGCCAACTACAGTTTGGAGGTCGACTGGGTATAGTGGTGGCATCTCGCTGACATATTCCCCATATCCATTTCCTAAGTAATGAGCCACAGATTGTATGCCAACTAATGTGGCTTGATCTTGGCCAATGCTTGGGAGGTTTCGGAGGTATTCCCAGCCGATGGCGGGAGATTGTTCGTTTACTTCATTGACAATGTTTAGCTATACACAAAGGTCTGGGGGGAGTTGGTCGTGATCTCACTGTGTGTAAAATCAGCCTCCAATGGTGCACCGGGCTGTGTCAGCGCCGTCGGAAAGATATCACCATACGCATGATCCATCCCTAACTCAATCTCCCCAAGCGAGTAACTAACGAGTCTCGGCAACATCGCAATGGCACTCGCCGGCCCAACTCCCGACGCAAGCAAAATACTCCCCGCAACAAACAGCACGAAGGTACTCTTCAATAGCAACGGGAACCGCGGCGTCGTCACACTAGCCCGGAACTCAGGAGACCACAAATATCCCACTTGCGTCGCATAATATGCAGAGAATATCGCGCCAAACGGGACCGCAGAGGTGGATTGAGTGAGTAGGTATTGCTGATACGCAATCATCACCGTCGCAATCGATATCTGCATCAATATCTCGTGCAACTTAGCAGCAAACTGGAGTAAATTGGTCCATTGGCTCTCTCCCCCCAAAAACCGGGACTGAAGGTTTAGCACGATTAGGAGTGCTGCGACTGCGAGCGGAACCAGATGGAACTGGACGAAGTAGCGGAGAGCAATTGATCTGTCGCGGCCTATTACGGGCTTGCGGCGTTCGCGGGTTGAAGTGGATTTTCCATCTTCGTTGATGCGTATGCTGCCACTTGAGTCGATGCTGAGTCGGCGAAGTGGAGGTACTGGATTATCTGATGGGGTTGGTTCTCTAGGGACAAGTTAGTCAATCTACCAGATAGCAATTGCTTGGATCGTACTTATAAGTAGTATTGCCCTGGTTCATCCCGGAAGGGAAATCTCGCAGAGGGACGAGCGCATCGTAATCCCCATGGCTACCCATATTGTCGCGAATTGAACAACATTGAAATATTCGTCTGTACCTCCCTCGAGGCAGCAGCCCTCGATATTTAAACATGTCACAACACAAGTGACCCCACCGAGCCAGCATTTACATCGTAAGCTTGGATGTCATGCTAGCTAGCGCGTTTCATCTACAACAAATTAAAGTGTGGTTCTGTTGTTGGATCTGTTGGCGTCGGTCTAGGATCACCGAATATGCAACAAGATCATTGGCTGTTTTTACGCCATATCTGACCTTCGAAAATCAGTCTTGTCATAATCATACGCTTAATTTCTAAGCCTCATTATTTTTAGTAATTTCGTACACTAGGACTGACTTGACACTTGAACTTGATCTCTTAGTGTTTGCTATTTTTGAAGCAAGGAAAATAATGCATATCATTTCCAAATTACCTATGTTTTTGGACCGAGCCTGACAGACAATCGCCATATCGCACGGAGATCACATTGATCACAATTTTGTGCTCTCATAGAGCGAGACATAAGAAATAGAAAACGAAACAGAGGTATACGCCACAACATTTATCACTTTTTTACAACTGTTGAACTTCTTTTTCAAGCTTTTCAATATCGGCTTTTTGTTGCTGGACACCCTCGGCAGCGTTCTTCTTTTCCTGCTCGTCGTCCAAGTTGCGAATGCTGGCTGAGAGCTGTTCGATGGCTTGGAGGTCTTCGTCAGTTAGAGTGTTGGAGCGCACGGGGCGGAATGGTGCTGGTGAGCCAGCGCGAGATGTGAGGAACTGTCACGGATTAGAATCTATAGCAACCAGGTCGAACGAATCAAGAAGAGGGGGACTTACCGAGCTAGCAGCACTCAAGAGAGCAATCAAACTTGCTTGGACAACATCTTGATGGAGGCCGACACCCCAAACGACGTCTTTCGATTGGGAAGCTGTGCATTGAATGTAAGTAGCAGCGCGGACGTGGCTTCCTACACCAATGGAGTGCTCCTTATAATCTTGCACGTCGAGATCAATTCCCAATGAGGAGAGAGCGTTGGCCAAGGACGAAATAGCACCTGGACCAACACCAGTAATGGGGTGTTGGATGCCGTCAATCTCAATGATACCTGTGAATCGGCGGCTGAGGTTTCGTGTGTTGAGAGCCTTTCCAGTTTCTGCTGGTGCCGGTGAGTGTGTTCGATCGGTGGTGATATTGTAATCAATCAAGGTAAAGCGAGGGTTTGTCTTGAGATGGTAGGCGTTTTCAAACAAAGCCACAATCTCACTTGGGCGGAGCTCACGGCTGAGTCTCTCGGTTTCTTTTTGCACAATTTGACTGAATTCAACTTGCAATCCACGTGGAAGATCGAGTTCAAGACTCTTGAGGATAACCCATGCAGCACCACCTTTGCCACTTTGGGAGTTGACTCGAATAACGGCTTCGTATGTTCGGCCAATATCTTGTGGGTCCAAGGGAAGGTAAGGAATCTCCCAAGGATCGTCAACTTTGCTATTGGCAGCCTCACGAGCCACGAAACCCTTCTTAATAGCATCTTGGTGACTACCACTAAAGGCACACACCACCAACTGACCGCCATACGGCCAACGTTCGTTGACTGGGATCTTATTACTTTCTTCGACAACTTTGATGACGGAGTTAAGATCCGAAAAGTCAATATTAGGGTGAATACCCTGAGTATAAAGGTTCAAGGCAAGAGTGACCAAATCGACATTTCCCGTTCTCTCTCCGTTGCCGAATAAAGTTCCCTCGACTCGGTCTGCACCAGCCATCTGGGCGAGCTCAGCAGCAGCAACAGCACAGCCACGGTCATTATGAGGGTGAAGAGAAACGGCAAACTTGTTGCGCTCGGTCATATTGCGGCAAAAGTACTCAATCTGATCGGCATAAACATTAGGTGTAGACATCTCAACAGTAGCGGGCAAATTGAAAATCATAGGATGCTCCTCAGTCGGACCCCAGGCTTCTTTCACGGCTTCGCAAACTTGAATAACATAGTCGGGGTCGGTGTCGGAGAAGGTCTCGGGAGAGAACTCGTATTGCCATTCTGTTCCGGCAGTGGACGGGTCGTCCTTTGTGATTGATCGGGCGAACTTGGTGCACTTGACGGCCAATGCAAGACTCTGTTCTTTTGTCATGTTGAAAACAATTCGACGGAAACAATCGCTTGTGGCCAGGTACATGTGAAGAATGGCCTTCTTCGCGCCCTTCAAGGAATCGACTGTGCGGCGGATGAGATCTTCTCGGCATGGCGAAAGAACTTGGATCCAAACATCGTCAGGAACGGTACCGGGGGTCTCGATGATTCTGCGAGTAAAGTCGAAATCGGTCTGGGATGCGGAAGGGAAGGAGACTTCAATCTCTTTGTAGCCGAGCTCTACGAGCATGTTGAAATATTTCCACTTTTGATCACCATCCTGCGGAAGGCATTAGCAAGGCCATGCTCACTTGATCCTTGAACAACATTTCCCAATCATACCATAGGGTCCACCAAACTCTGGTTACCATCTCGTAGATCTGTGGCCAACCAACGAGGCGGCTTGTCGATGGTCTTGTTCGGCCATGTTCGGTCCGGGAGGTTGAGCGGCTTGAACCGTTTGTATTTTTTCGAGGGATCCTTAAGCCTGCATTGAAATGAGATCATTAGCGCCAATTCCCTCCATGCTGTACATTAATTCAATCGGTGAAGGTAAGATCTCACATAGGCATTGTGAAGGTTGTCGAGATTTACTCTTTTGGAGCGGGGTGAAAATGACGACAATAAAAATCGGCGGGGCCTCTCGTCGTCGATAGCGTTATCGTTATACAGCGAGGGGTTCAATCAATGGTTGATAGAGTACTGGGATCACACAAGTCAATGAGATGAAGTTGATTGAATCAGAGACGATGGATTGACAGAGAAGGCAGAATAAATAGGGATCTGTTCTGTGAGTCAGAGTCGATATTGACTCTTTCAATGGTGAGAGTGGGACAGCGCCCGGTGTTGACGTATCACAGGACAGCTGCGGATTATCTAAGCCAACCACGCCTTCTGACTAGAACCACAGCCTATGGTACTTCTGAGGTTGCTGCTTCGGTCTTTCTTATTGACATGGAATACAAGGCCGAAGGTAACCGCTAGATGCAAATAACCAACAGGATACCACATTGATCATATGCATGGAGCCCTGCAAGCATGATATGACATTTACGAGCTGTGCTCTCCCAATCAATTGTCTGCGCTACAACTCGAATTACTTCCTGTCTCACGTTGACTCTGAAGTTTTCAGCAGGAGTTGATTCAGATGGCGAAATCAATTGACGTTCGGCGGTAATACATATGTAGCTGATGATTTGCTCGAAATATTTACACATCTGACCGACATCTCACTCTGGACCATGAACCTGTGTCCTACTCGAACGATTTCAATCATTCAAAACCAGGTTTATTTACTTTTTCTTTTCATTTCATAGCTCTAAAAATGAGTCAGAATTAGAAGGCAATGTTCGCAGGGTTGCGGAGACAAGGGTAAACTCCGGCATTTAGTGCACGTGCTGAGGAAGCCCTAATCTAGTACAATATGGTGGCCAACAGCCATTATAGGGTCCTCTGCAAATGCAAGGTTTAAGTACCGCATATTCTCGCTGGTGTCTTGACTTTCTGAGTTAGTTTCGGTCATTATATTGTGGAAGTATGTCCCAAATTCTACATCCATTTGATCAAAGGATTCGGTCGATCAGGCAAGCTTCCGCCGTACTGATATCAAGAGTCAATTTTCTAGGAATTCACGGACAGATACTGAATTTTTTATCGAAACATACCACCGAGTACCGGTGTTAATGCTGGGCTGTTGATATGGACCGGCAGTAACAGAGCTGATGGCCGGATAATGTAGCATCGTTATTGGCACAGTTCGAGAAGATCACCAGTCAAATGCGAATCATCCCTGCAAGTGCACAAAGGCCATATAAAAGACATACTAGTTCACACTTGTCGTCCCAAGCCGGGCTCTGAGAGAAAATTTGCGACCATAACCTCCAAGAAATTACTCGACTTTGGTCATTAAAACTGACTAAAATACCCCAAACCCTAATCGACCTCGTTTCTTATCTCCCCGCCCGCTTATCACAACATGGAGTATGATACACCACGATTTGGGCACTCTTTCCTCATACATCCAAGAAGAGAATAGAAAGTTTCCTATACATGTAATTCTTTTTGAGCATCCGCATATGGAGGCTTCAAGGAGGGTCTACCTGCAGAGTGGGTGTCTGCCAATCTTGGTATCAATCATCAATGATCGCTTACGGATATAGGCCCTGACTGTGTTTCCTAGAGGCTCTAGACGTCATTAGGAAACCATGATCTGCATGCTGGTATCGGAACTTGGGTATATTCATACTACGCCAAATTAAATGATCCCGTTGATGTTTCTTATTCGGCCCTAAATTGGGAATCTTCGGGAACCCCCGTCTTCTAATACAACAGGGACATTCCTCTGAGCAATGATGTCTTATTGGTGATCTCGGGTTATTCAGTGGTTTGTAACAACAACCGCAATCGTAGTTACGGCAGCCACCTTTCGACTTTCAGTAGCTTTTCCTCCGTTCGAGCTCGCGCTGCTTGCTGGAGTATCAAAGTGGCGGATCCAAGCCCCCATAGGTTTCTCGTACTCGCATTTGCCCACCGCACGTTTATGAAACCACCATTGCCCATCCACAGCTCCGAGTTCTTGTTTGTAACCATCCAGATTCTTTTGCCCCTCCGCGGTCAAGTTCTGGATTTTTTGAAGGTTTTCCAAAGTCTCGACTTCTTCATTTAGGTACACTACTAGGTTATATCTCTTACGTGTCCTACTTTTCTATTATCAGATACCATATAACCACTATTAAGTGACAAGTTTACTCTGAGCTAGACGCTAGCCAAGCACCGGTTTACGTATCATGGATTTGTTGATGAACTGCATCCCGAAACATCCTCCACCAATATATACAAAGAATGAAATGCAACAAATCAGAGAAAACCAGCGGCAACAGACTCAATACACATCTGGCACATGATAAATTGATCCTAGACTCTGGCATTATCAGTAATACCAATACCCCCCAAGTAGGCACACACTTCTCAGATCAATTCAAAAATAATATCTATGCTGTGCAAGTCCGGGTAGCGAGAACCCAGCCAGTCAGACGGTTGGCCACGTCTGAGGCATAGCAGTTAGTGCTACCTAGACCGTTGTCCAAGTTCGAGTAATCGATGGAGCCGCTGTTGTAGAGACGCGCAGCGGAATAGTAGACTCGTGGCGCAATCCCGAGGCCGAGGGCGGCTTGCGACTGCGCAATTAACTGCTCCAGACCATCACCGGACGAGGTTCCCTCGGTTCCGTCCTCAATCATCTGAGTGATCTCGGACTGTGGACATGGGTTAGTTCCAGCGCAGGTGCCAGTCCCATCGTGGGACTGCATGAGACCCGGGTTAACGACACCATTATTAGTGGTGGGCACGCGGACGCATCCCTCGCTTTCCTGCATCACAATTGCCAGAATGAAGCGTTCATCCACACCGCTGGCACTGGCAACACTTTGAATGGCACTTTGGATGTACGCGATTTCTGTAGTGGAGTCGTCAGCGCCCCATCCATTCCATCCGCAGGTTTCCCCCATAATAGCGGAATTGGCTTCCCAAAGTTGGGCCCACGTGCCCCAGCTATCGATTGCCGGCCAGCCAGCAGCAGTAGAGCCGTCACCTGTGTAGTAGGTGTAGCTATCGGCGAAGGCTGTAGAACCCGTGACGAGGGCTAGGAAAGCGGCCGAAGAGAGGAAAGTTGAGCTGTACATTCTGAGTGCTTGATTGGATATTGTGGTTCAAATTGGAGGATGATGAGTATCCAAATAAACTTCTGGTATTCTGTGGAATCGAATGCTCTGTTTAGTGATATATCGAACATAAGAGGATATCTTCAACGTTTTATATTCCGTTTTTAAGCTCTTCCCAGAGCATCAATCTCTTAAAAATTGGAATGGCGTCGTCAGCATCAACCTCGCTGACAGAGCGAGGTAACAACTTCATGTCGGACATTGTAACTTCCTATCCTGTGTTGTCCTCTAAGGTGATATGGCCCCTTGGATGTTTCCTCGGCGCTCAAAAGGCCACGATGCCACTGCTCGCTAGTCAGGAACATAGGTACTTTCAAGGATGCTGCATCCACAATTGAAAAAGTGAAAGACCCGTGTGCAGAATATCCTAAAATGCACAGTGCTACACTGTCATGAAACTTCTAAAGTCAAATGGTCAGCGGTGGCGTTTAGTGTCAAAGTCGGTTTCATATACTAAATCAAATGATGGTTGCATTTGTCAAAGTTCTTGAACGTAGATAGCTCACCCTGTTCAGCTACATACCCAGAATACTATGGTAGGATTTGTAGCAGGTATGCCAGAAAAGGCTAGGTGTGCCTAAGGCCTGATAACAGGATGATTGTTCTTCGGCCGAAGATTAACAGACAGGAAGTCAATTAGATCACAACTGAAGTGGCTGCCCGGCGACGTGGATACACCCTTTGTGAAGAGTAACATTTGAAACATATTGGACTCAAAATTTTCAGAAAATTTTGGCTATAAATTATATGTTGACATGTTACTTTTGCATGCCATGACACTGCTTAAATTTTGTCAGCACTTATTCAATAAATCATGAAATATGCCCTGCAATACGCATGACCAATATGAAGTTACATACGATCAAAATTGGATAAACACATCCAGGTTCGGGTGTGAAAAATGACTGATAGCCCTTGACATCCAGGAAATTAAGGATATAATGACAGCAGTGTCGTTTTAGTGGACAATCCTACTTGCAAATCAGCACCTCACTTGGGTAGCATGAAGACGGTATCTAGAACGGCGAAACCTTTACTTTCTAACCAAAATCACAGCTAGCCTTTTCTTCCAGGGCATGTAGTGTGTATTTACTGAGCCCCTGATGTAACCGAAGGACGAATCTCCGACGCCACCACAGTAAGCATTCCGCTTTTCATTTGATGTAGCCTAAACATGCAAGAAAATACCTAATAGTAGTTTCATCTATTTATTTTCCGAAAATAATATCTCCAATACATTGAATACGGTTAGGTGTCGGAATATTTTCTGCAAAGCGTTTAACAGGTTGAGATGGTGCACCACGCTACCATAGCCTAACTTCCTATTAATTTTCCAGCACCACGACTCAAAGTGGTAGGTAGCAGGGTATATGCCCTAAGCTTGTGTCCAGACTATATGTCTACAGTATCATGCAAAGGATGTGAGATGTGAGGGTGTTCACGCGATTCCTTTGGCTTCACTGGATACCGGGTTGCAGAAAAACCATAATCAGCTCAGCTGTTTTACTGGTAGAAGACATGTTCCAGCTCGGTGACAACGACCCGGGGAAGATGATCGATCGCTTATTTCTAGAAAACAGATCAGAGGTGCTGGGGAAATCCGGAATTTAATCTGCGTAAAATATAGACATTCATCCATGGAAAGAAAATTTCTCCTCTTCGATGCCTACAACTCGGAAGATTATATCATTGATTTCTGCCTATGTTTGGGCGTACGATGGTTCCACTCGATGAAAACTGCCGAAAATGGCAATGTTTCCTTTTTGGGATTGCCCTAATCCATAATGCCTTTCACCTTAGGAGGAATGTCAATTACAAAAGAGAAAGTCCGGATGTATGTAGTATATGCATTAAGGCATAATATGTTATTTTTTGAAAAACTATGTACTTGTATTCCGAATAATCACTTCCTGCCTTTCTTCCCCTTCAGCTTATTCCCCCCTTTTTTCGCAGCGCCCTTTTTCGGCGGCGCGATCTTACTCTCTCGCTCTTTTCTTCCCTTCTTCCACATTCTACCTTCTTTCCGATCCCTGCTATCATCCAACTTTTTCTTTTCTTTCCCACTCAATTTCCTCTTCTCCTTCTTACTCAACCCCGCATCGAGGCCATTGAGCTCTATCAACCCACGTTTCTGTGCCTCTTGTTTCTCCTTCTCCGTCTCAAACCAGGTACGTTTAGGTCGTGACATAATCTCTGTCTGGTGTTTGAGTAGATTCTCGCCCTTGGAGGTCTGCATTTCGACTTGCGCTAGTTCTTTCTCTTCTTTCTCTTCACGCAGAATTGCGTCGATTTCGTCTTGTAGGTCTTCGATTTCCGTGGCTAGTTTGTCCTGGATTTCAGATCCAATAACTCGACTGACAATTTTCGCACCTTGGGTCTTGCCAGACTTGACTGCTGCGCGGACAACTTTACGGTCCGGGTCAGCGGCTAATGTGCATGCTCTGCCGGAGCGGCCAGCACGAGCGGTACGGCCAACACGATGGAGGTATATTTCATGGGTCTGGGGTGCTTCGTAGTTGATGACGGTCTCGACGCCTTTGATATCAAGACCGCGAGAAGCAACGTCTGTTGCTAGAAGGAAAGCCACTTTTCCGTCTCGGAAGTCCTCAACACTTTTGATACGCTGTATAAAAGATTAGTATGAAAGACTAGACATAGAAGTAAAGGTTGACATACCTGTTCCTGGCTCATGCTACCATGCAATTCGGCCGCTTTCAGTCCAAACAAGCCGAAAATAATCCTAACACGATGCGCCTCCTTCTTCTGACGGAAGAAGATAATCACACGAGCCGTATAAACTTGTTGACAGAGATGTATAAGTGAAGCAAGTCTCTTATCCTCACGGCCTGGTCGCAGTCTCACGAACTCCTGCACCAATGTACCAGCAGTCTGCTTCTTCGCATCCACCATGAGACGCACTGGACGGTTCAAACCAACGCGAATAAGCTTGTCGACGGAATCCGTCATTGTAGCGGAGAAAAGCATAGTCTGTCGCGACTTGGGGATTGTAGTCAAGATCTCGTTCAATTCGTCGGCGAAACCATCTTCCAACATACGATCGGCTTCATCGAGAACAAGAATTTCGAGTGTATCGACCGTAAAACTAGAGGAGTTTCTCATGTGGTCAATAAAACGACCGGGTGTGGCAATAATGATATCAGGTCGCTTCTTTAGGATATTTTCTTGCTCACGCAGACTGAAACCACCGATCAGTTGACAGAAAGTTATATCAGTGTACGTCGCGAGCTTCGTAGCAACATTGTAGCACTGCACAGCAAGTTCACGAGTGGGCATAAGAATAGCCACACGACTAGTAGGCACTTTGCGTGGTCTGTACAAAAGTCGCTCTAAGATGGGGATGATAAAGGCACCAGTTTTACCGGAACCTGTAACAGCACCACCGACGACATCTTTACCCAAAAGGGCGACGGGGATAGCCTTGCGCTGAATTGGGGTTGGCTTCGTGAATCCCACAGCTGCGAGACCTCGAAGAATGGGACGAGAGAGGTTGTAATTCTGGAAAGAGCCATTGGCAGCATCATCGGCATCCTTGTCTGCTGAGGCAGGTTCATCGGGTGCAAAGAAAGCTTTTCGTTTAGCTACTTCTTCGGCGTTCTCGCTCTCGGATTCGGACTCTTCGTCGGAAGCTATGTCGTCTGGGTGCGCAACCGGGGATGCTACCGAGTCGTCTGACTCTGCACCGGAGTCGTCATCAGATTGTGCATTGTCATCATCGTCAGCCTCAGAATTCTCCTCCTCATCCTCTTCCTCGTCGTATTCTTCATCCTCGTCATCTTTCGGTTCTGCGCCGTCAACACCCATACCAAATCCATCAGCTGCCAACAGTTCATCATCATCAAAATCTGGCATTTCAACATTTTCCTCTTCCTCATCTTCCTCATCAGCCTCCTCGTCACTGCCAAATCCTTCAAACTCCTCCCCCTTCTTCTCAGCTTTCCTCTTCTTCCTCTCGATTTCTTCTACTTTCCTCTGCTTACGACGAGCAATTATATCATCAATATCCACAGCCTTCTTATTCCCACCCGCCGCCTTCTGCTTCCCATCATCCGCACCCCAACCATCAAAGTCCTCAATGACATCCCGAGTCGCATTACCGCCAATATCAAACTCGAATTCGGGGTCTAGCACACCATCATCCTCGCCGTCATCTGCCTCCTCATCCTCTAAATCCTCGTTATCTTCGAAGTCCGTGTTTTTGCTCTTCTTCGGTTGCTGTTGTTTCTTCTGCTTCTTCGACTGTTTCGATGGTTGTGAAGTGGCATTCTGTTCGCGCTTTCGCTTTTTCGAGTTCTTTGATGTGTTCTCAATTTCTGCTGTTTCTTCGGCTATGTCTTCGGTCTCGTCAATGGCGAATCCTTCGTCGTCGGACAATGTAAATACGAAATCATTGTCGTCTGCCGGTTTCGATTTCTGACCCATTTTGATGGGAGCAGAAAGGTGAAAGTCGGGTTTTGAGAATTAAATATGAAACAAAGAATGCTGTTTAAAAAGCGCAATCAAGTGCAAAATATCAATGGGACAAAAACCTAAAAGTGAAGGTCTTCAATTGTTGATTGCTCCGCCGCAAAGAAAGACTAAGAAAAAAAGTTTCTACGAAAAAGTCAGAGCGGTGAAGATAAAACCGGCAGAAAGGAATGGGACCTTTGATGAGCTCCGTGTCAAGTCGCTGATTGGTTGTCGAGCCTTTCCGACCGCCCATTGTAGCCCCACCTTACAAGATCGGGGCCTGATTACTCAGGTGTTGAGTATATCGAACTACATATGGGCAGTTAGTAACTGGAAACACTTTTAGATTTCTTTGGCATAACCGACATGATAAAACAAAAAACCGCAGACGTGAGACGGTGGGGATATTCTACATCTAACAACATAAACAAAAAAGATAAAGCCAATACCACATATAGAAAAACCCCAGCCAATAAAAAACAAGATAGGAATTCCCAGGAAATGGATAAACGACAAGCAGCAAATACGCAAGCAAAAAATAGACTCTATTCAACGTCAGAAGAAAGCATAATGAAGCAAAGCAATCACATCAGATAATCACGCCGGTAATGCTCATAAATCTTGCTGTGATAAGTCCCAAATCCGAAGAATAACAAGCACGGTGATCGAACGTTCCGAGACCAGCTTGGAAACGAGAAAATCTTGTGCATGGGTAAACGACAACAAGAAAGCCATCTCTTCACAAGACTTGAGAAGCTTTGCTAATTGCACTTGTAATTAGATGGCCGTGATCTGTACAAATAGGTCCTCAAAGCACCCGCATCAATGAAGACATTCTTATGATGAATATGTGAGATATTTACCATCAAGATGCCTTCAAAAACGGTTGCTAGTGAAGAATGACCAGGCGCGGAGCTTGTTGAATGATTTAGTCAGATGACAACTCAATATATGAATCGCATGAGACAAATCTTCGGCCATCAATAGCACCGCTTGCGATGCAGACGAGGGCCTCGGAATATCGCTTTTTCCATCAGCTGTTCTCGTGATGTCTGTCCAACTAGCGACGACCAAAGCGAAATGACCGACAGATAGCGAGTCGGCCGCTTAAAAAGTAAAATGAAGTAGCCAGGAATGATTCGACCTTAGACCGCCCGTTACATCAAACCTTCTTCACCAATTCCTGGCAATCCAGCACCGGCGACATTGATGTTCTGACCTTGCATGACACCACCAACAGTCAAACCGCGACCGGCGAGTTGAAGATCGGGATTGCATGGTGGAGAATGAGATTTGTGATACTTGAGCCCATTGAGGTTCTTATACCGCTTGCCACACACCTCACAGCGATATGGCTTCTCTTTTTCCATTCCCATTGTGCCGGGGTATGGTGCTGACGTCTCTGGGTTGACTATCGAGAAGGTACCGTCGCCGTTTTCGTGAAGTTGTTGATTGTTATGACCGTGCTGCCCAGCTGTCAGTACAAGATACTAGAAACTTAACATATTGCAAGGATAATAGACTTGCCGCTTTGTGGTACTTCAACCCATTCTGATTCTTATATGCTTTCTCGCAACCGATGACAGGACATCTGAAAGGCTTGGGCTCTTCATTCGGGAACATGCTGGCTAACGAAGTATCGGGCACACCGGCGAGCATTTGTTGTTCTCGGATTCGTCGGGCTACTTCGCTGTTAGGACCGTATTGACTATTGCCTAGTTTGAGATGGGTTTGCGAACTTTGTCCTCCAAACCCTCCGTTGGGACTGAAGAGACGTTTTGCGGGCTCATCAATGCATAGATCGACCATATCATTACCTCCCCCAAACCCTGAAAACTGTCCGTTCTGAGGTAGAACACCACCCTGCATCGTCAAATCGCCGAAACCTCCGATGACGGTCTCGTCGAGCTCGGCCGGAGTACCTGGCCCGGATGAATCTGGAGTGTTGCGGAATTGCGAATTTTGCAAAGGATTTGATGATAAGGTTGGCGTGTTAACGGAGGATACGGTAGGGTTATTTTGTAGTAGCGTGTGACCGGGAGCGATGGGTGTGCCGGGCTGGGAGCCGCGAAGTCCTTGACCTTGAAGCATGCTGAGGTTTAATTGAGGAACCCTCTGGTTCGGATTGTATCCTCCCTGCGTGGTTGGCATCTGCGTAGAAAACATCTGAGAAGTCGAGTCCGATAGACCCATTGCGTCATCCATCTCCATATCGTCGATTGTGTCCAGGTCTAAATTGGGCTGTGTTTGTGTGAAAGCGTTCGTATCGATGGACTGGTTTGGATTGAATTTTGACTGTCCGTTCTGCGAACGATCCTGCTGCATTCCGCCGTTTTGACCCATAGTTGACTGACCTTGAGATTGTGCCACAGCAGCGGCTGCAGCCATGATCGCGGCTCGATTATCGCCTTGACTGGGGCGTTGACCGCCTTGTGTAGTTTTCTGCGCATGTGCCTCTTCGTAATGTTGCAATAAATCATGCAGCGACGGAAGAGTGAGCCCACAGCAGAAAAAGTCACGCATGAAATTCGCTTCTAATTTTGGCAAGTATGAAGAAGAATGGAAAGATGGAGATTGGAATGTGAATGGAGAAGTGCCGGTCATGATGATACTATGAAAACCGATGTTAGTAGCAAGTCAAGACGAAATTTCATGACGAATCATCGAAAAAGCATTAGATCAGATCAAACAAGGGCAATGTGCTGAAAAGGGTGTATCGGAGGCAAACTAACTCGTCTCGTATCCAGCTACCAACAGAAACTCCGCCCCAGCTCATACCACCGACCAAACTACCCGCTAAAGATTCGCGACGTGGTTTCTCTCTGTTGGATCCCATCACTGAGATGGGCTTTGTCCCATTTCCCCATTGAGACATACTTGCGCTCAGAGAGTCTTTTCGAGCAGCAGCTGCCTTGTAGACGGCACTTGCGTTGCTAGCGGCAGGTACTGAAGAATTGCCGGCGCGATCATTGTTGGCGGCTTTTTGCAGCGCCGAGGTTAGATTGGATGCCTGTTGGCCTGGTGGTGAAACCGATGTCTGTCGAGCGGAGAGATCGAAGGGGGATTGTTGGCCGTTCATTGTGTCGGTCTTGCCTGGTGATGGCGACGGGAACAAGGGTAAGAGCGAGACGTCGGCGGGATCTTCGCCGTCGGTCTCTACAAGAGTCGAGTCCAGATAAAGAGGGCGATTACTAGAATCTCTGGAAGTTTTCGAGTCCCAGGCAAAGGGGTCCTTTCTGCGACTAGAGGGTTTGCGTGCGTATGAGGAAGTTGCGCCAAAGCCCACGGGAGTGCTGATGGGGGTCGATTCGCTGGTAGACAGGTGATCGTGATCACTGATGGAAGGCGAGTAGTAAAGAGATGGAGGAGTATCTGTATCTGTCGCGTCGCTCATGAGAATCAGGAATAGATAAAAACCGATATTATTGTTCCTCCGATGGCAAGTTGTGAAGACGGCTGAAGAAGGAGCGGATCCTCAGGCGAGTTTCTGTAGTTACTCGAATTCGGGATCGAAGCCGAAACAGTGGCGAGTCCAAGCAGCTCGAGATTAATAAGAGTGCTGAAAACGATGTCTAGAATAGACGACCGAAAGGAAAGAAATCTATATTCCCCTTCACTTCTCACTCTCTCTCTCACAAGCACTCAAGATTCAAATCGCTTTGATTTTGATTGATGATAGATCATCCCAAAAAAAAAGTTGTGAGAGCGAGCGCGGAATAACGATTAATTACTGTTAGGTGTGGACGACGAAGAGGGGACACACGGCTTAATGAGTTCAGTAATACGGGGATCTGGTTCCGGATCAGTACGCTAAATTTACCGCTATTCTTTATTCGGGCTTAGTGCTGCAGTGCGGTGGGAAATTACGACGCTGGCCATACAAATTGGCAGCCAGCCTCAGGCTAAGCAAAGCAGGCTTGTGCTGATTGAGACTAGGGCGACCCATCATCCTTACATGATACATGGTTCGGCTATGTATCCTCGAGGACGGTAATTACAAGGTATCGGAACGAAGGCTTGCGGTGAAAGTCAAAACGGCCAGTGATTGAGTCATTGACTGTCGCCCAACCAGCCCTTCTGTCGTTGTCCTTGCATACCATGATGCAGATAAGATTGTCGAATGTTGAGTGTATCTTGTACACACGAAGTAAACGATCAGAAAGACCATTGTATGTGCACGGTGAATCGCCATTGAGGACTCGGCACAATGGAGTCGAACTGTCGGTACTTACGTCTGAAGAAGACCCGCTAACCCTTTGTTGAACTTTTTTTGTGACCACTCCTAACTACCACAGGCCGCTCTTCTTTTTTTTTTTGAATACCATCTTCTCGATGATATTGCAGTTGTATAATCATTGAGTAATGAATCTGAGAGCGACGATTATCCTGGAACAACTCGCGCTGAGACAACAAGAACAGCATCCCCGCATCAGCGTCATCAGTCGTCACTGTTTCGCGTGTTCATGGAGTGTGATTGGCCACCTGCGCCGGTCGTCTCAATACATCGAGTGCACTGTACCTTGTGCAGTAGATCAAAGCCCGATTCTACTTACCGAGCGAGATGGAGGCGGACAGATCGACTGGAAGTATACTTTCTAGCCCATCAACAAAAAGGCTTGTTGAAGTCTCGCTGAGAGTATAAATGTCAAATACGTGCCTTATATCTGGTGGTATTTTGATAACGGTACGGCGTCTTAGCCGCTCGTCGTCGCATGCGGACACTAAACTCCTCTTACAGCCACTTACTGACTCCATCGGGCTCCGTCGCGATGGATCATGCATCATGGAGCGCCTTAATTGAGCTTTGGAGGCTAGTCAAGTCGTAATACTCCTCCTACCACCTATTCCTCATTTCTTAGATAAAGTCACGAATAACAATTGGATTTGTCGAAGCTAACGTTGAGATAGATTGATATGGATCATTGAACTTGAGGCTGTTGTGTCATCCGGAGTCTCGGTACGGGTACGTTACCTTAAACATACGGAGTACGTATGAAGTACTCGTACGTAGTTATAGGTTAACATTAGTCACTCGATCCCCCATCCTTCTCCATAAGTGGCGGTTTTCACAATGCCTATTGCGCTGTAAGACGTCTTAACTAGCCAGATCATGTTAGTCACAACTTACGTGCACTGTACACTCGAATTAAGGCCAGGTTGCCACATCTTATGGAAGCGATAGAACTGTTCTTATTTCATATTCATACACACTGTATTGCGTATCGTATTCTTAATACGTACTCCCTTGACACTTTTTCAGGTATCTACATACGTACTAACCAACTACTAAAACAAGGAAGGTAATGACAGTGTTTTGTCCGTTTTTAAATGTTCATAATTGACCAATGATTGCCATGGTTGCTACCAATTCCATTACTTGGTACTTGTAGCCATGTATTAATCTAGTACGTAGTGACTTCTCACTTGACATTCTCCTTGTTTGATCAGCCACGTGCCATAATCAGATTGCATCTTAGCCAAAGCTCCTACCAATTCCAACGGGACCGAGTTCAGACTTGAGATCCAGGAGCTCCCGTGATCACTTTCGTGACAGGGAAGCCATCCCTAGTAGGCTTCTCCAGCTCCCGAGGTTCAGTTGCCGAGTATCTGTTGGATATGCCTCCGGCCATGTGACCTTGAATCGCCAGGCACATACCCAAATATGGGGTCAGCCCCTGATGTGCGATTTCAATTGTGCATGCAGATCGAGAAATTGGTCAATGCTGATGCATAGTGTAGATTGACTTAGGACCTAGCTACTTGACCTAACTACTACTATGTATCAAATTATCAATCAGTGTCAGCCGACTGACGGACTTACGCTGTCTCCGAACTTCACCAAAGCTACCCTTGTAGTCCTGTAGATCTTGTAGATGGTTCTTGCCTGACCATTGTCTGCTTCAGTATAGGATTTGCGAGTCAGCCGTTGTCGTTCTCGCTGATATCTGACAGCTTGCCACCTCAATAATGTTTCGTCGGTGCATACGTAGCCGACGTCGTAACGATGCCACTTGAAACGGCGTGTAACTCTATTTAGAAATACGGCGATACTTACCATCTATGTACGTACATACGTAGTACACCGCTAGCGACAAGACCATTTATTCGCCATCCATCATTGATTGGTCATCGTAACGCCAAATCCAAGTAAGTTTAGATCTTTAAGATCTAAGAAACCCATCTGGCATCTGCTGACCACCGACATATGTTCTCCGCAAGGACTCAGGGAGGACATTCCGAAGACCTTGAGCACCCTAGTACAAACCGTACTAGTACAAAAAGTAAAGTCTACGTACCAGCTTCTGTACGGGGACAGACACAAAGAAGTGAAAATTACGGCACAAAAGACAGACGGGAAAAGGAAGAAAGCTTCGAGAAGATTGTCATGTGCTTCTAGCTCGGATATGAGCCAGCCAATCAAATCAGGATATGGGATACCTTCCCAATCGGTGAGGAAAAAAAGTGGGCTCACTTATGCCGATCATTGCCGGATGCCAAGATTGGGCCCGCTTTAACTAAGCATGCAAACAGTGCAAACACGCCAAAGCAGCACAAGCTCCGTCACGACATGATTGGCTGCTTTGTTATTTTCTTTTTCTTGCTCTTATCAATTTCTGCAACGAGGCAAGAAGTGGGCAACACGAAGAGCTGAGACGACGTATCCCAATTTTGCGCCTTCCTCAACTATTTCCATTATTGGACTCAAGTTTTAATTGCCACTAGAATCAGCCGAAGCGAAGATGGCGGACCCGGTAAGCACCTTGATTGCAATACAATTGTGCGAAAACGTCGTATGCTAACAATTACTTGGATAGAACCCCGCCGTTCATACAATCTCGCAGGAGCCTGCCGGTGAACCTCCTACAAAGAAACAGAAACTCGGCGATGTGACGCCTACCGAAGAAGCCTCCAAAGACGACCGGCGAGCTGAGCTACGAAAGCGGGGTATTGCGCCAGTCAAACAAGAGTATGTCTATTGCCTTGAGGTCGAGTGTGATTGCAGACATTGACTGAATTGATTGCTGATGAAAATCATTGTGCAGGTTTTTGATTACCTTTAATGGCAATCAAACGGCAACCAAAGCCTCGAACGAAGATGATGATATGGCCGAAGGCGCCGCTCACGTGGAAAAGGAGCAAGACCAGGATAACAAAAAGCGTAAACAAAAGAACAGAGGTCAGAACGTAGGGCGCAAATTTGGAAGATCGAAAGACGAAAGGGGCCTCTGCGCGTCGCGTTCTACACAACCGGAATTTTCTCCAGGCCAATGCCAGTACGGCGACAAGTGCAAATTCGAGCACGACCTGCGCGTCTATCTGAGCAAGCACAAACGAGAGGATCTTCACACCTTTAATGATGTTTGTCCTGTTTGGGAAGTCCGCGGAACGTGTTCTTCGGGTTGGAAATGCCGCTTTGTGCATTCTCATATGACCGAAAGGGATACATCGGATGGTAAACGCGAGCTAGTCCTTGTGGAAGATGAAGAGCGCAAGAAACAATGGATGGCGAAACCCTTTTCGAAGGATGATGGAATGGCAAATGTTGTTCCCATTGAGCACAAGGATGCTTTGAGGAGAAGAAAGTACCCTATGCCCAAGGCCGAAGCTTACATCGCTTGGTTCGATCAGACTACAAAAGAGTTAGACAAGTTCGTCCATGGAAAGAGGACGGAGACAGAAGGTGCAGAGTCAGAAGCTCAGCAGGAGAGAGAGGACAACAGAGCTCAATACACCGAGCCTCCATTCCTGCCTTCGGAAAAGAGAAGAATTTATTTTGGTGCAGAAACCCCAGCCTTGGCTCCTTTGACAACTCAGGGAAATACTCCGTTTCGCAGACTCTGTATGGACTTGGGCGCACAGTTTACGTACTCTGAGATGGCGATGGGCATGCCGTTGGTTCAGGGACAAAAACCGGAATGGGCTCTCTTGAAAGCTCACGAGTCGGAACTTGCGCCACCAACTATCTCAAGTAAAGCGAATATCGTGCAGGGCTATGACAATTCTCGTGATTCCAAGTTCGGCGCTCAAATTGCAGCTAACAAACCGCATGTAGCCCTGAAAACGGTGGAGATTTTGGCTGCTCTCACCCCACATCTCCGAGTGATTGATCTCAATTGCGGATGTCCTATTGATATGGTTTTCAAAGAAGGATCTGGATCGGCTCTTCTTGACTCACCTGCCAAATTGGAGAAGATTCTTCGTGGTATGAACGCCGTTTCCGGTGAAATACCCATCACGGTCAAGATCCGTATGGGTACTAAGGATAACCAACCCACTGCGCTCAAACTTGCCGAACGCCTTGTTCTGGGTGGTACCGATTCTCAAACAATGGGCATTGGACCTCCAGGCATTGCTGCCATCACTCTTCATGGTCGCAGTAGACAACAGCGCTACACCAGATCTGCGGACTGGGGTTATATCTCTGAATGTGCAGCGCTCGTCAAAAGATTGCGTTCAGAGTCAGATGCATTGTCAGACACTGTGAGAGAACCGGAAGAGAGACTGCAGCCCAATGGAGGCAAGATTTACTTCCTTGGAAACGGCGACTGTTACTCGCACGAAGATTACAACGATCACATTCAAAACGCAAATGTCGACACGGTCATGATCGGGCGTGGCGCATTGATCAAGCCATGGTTATATGAAGAAATTCACACTGGACAGTACCTAGATAAATCAGCTTCGCAACGATTGGCCTTGGTTGAGAAATTCGCTCGTTACGGAATGGATTGCTGGGGCACTGACGAGCACGGGCTGGGAATGACTCGACGATTCCTTTTGGAATGGCTCAGCTTCGCTTATCGCTACGTTCCTGTCGGTATGTTGGAGTATCTTCCTCCACGAATTCAGGATCGACCTCCAGCATTCAGAGGCCGGAATGAGTTGGAGACTTTGCTCGCTAGCGACAACTACAAGGATTGGATCAAGATAACGTAAGTCACCATGTCTTGGCCTTATGTTCATGCTATTGCTAACTTCAATCACAGAGATATGTTCCTCGGACCAGCTCATCCAGATTTCAAGTTTGAGCCCAAACATAAGAGTAACGCCTATGATGCGGAGACTCAGGGTTAGACACACAGAAGTACACCAGCTCATTAGATTTATTAGGTGCATATGCAAAATAAATTATCAACCTCATCATTATTATTTCCTGGACTCCTATGAACGTAGTCGAAGCATGGCCTATGATTGGCCGATGTAGCTCTAAAAATGATTGCACGTGATATCAATACTTGAACGACATCATCCTCTCAAAGAAGCTTCACAACAACAGTTCCTCCAATTCATACAACTTCCACCTCTTAAAATCCCATCGACTACTCGAATAGTACGAATGCTATGTCCATAGATCTCAACTGGGAGGCCGCCACCTCCGGGCCCGACGGCGAACAACTCGCCGAACGAATACGCTCCTTCATCCACGACAAATTCCAACAAGTGCCGCTCCCACGATTCATACGCTCCGTAAACGTGCATTCGTTTGAATTCGGCAGTATTGCGCCAGACCTAGAAATTAAGGATATCTGTGATCCGTTTGTGGATTTTTATGAGGAGAGTGGTAGTGAGAGTGAAGGAGAGGCAGATGGTAACCATGAGGAGGATGCACACTCGGATACGTCTTCGGATCGAGCGGCGGCAGCATCGGCGACGGATAAGCGAGGGATGAGATATGGATATGATAATAATGGACATGATGAGCATAATACGAATCATCACGATCATTTACGAACGTCGCAGTGGGTGACGGGTGAAATTGATGGTCATCATCAATCTACGCAGTCACCGCTGCGGTCACCAATCGGGTTGGGTGATCACTTGAATGCGCAATTCAGGTCTGCGACGCCGAGTATTCTTCCTGGCGTCACGTCGAATCTGGGATATCATTTGATGATGGGCAATCTGTCGGGAACACAGACTCCGCTCGCTGCTGTTGCGGGCGCCACGCCGTATGGGACGGGTTGGCCTGATACTGTGCTGCATGGTGGTAGTCGGACAGCGGTGCAGCAGCAAGGTATAGGTAGAGGACATAACAATAATAGTAACCTTGATACCGGCTCGCCGTCTCGGCCATCGACTGCAAATACGAACCCAACTCAACTATCTCACGGACGAAGTGCAGCCGGCAGCTCGTCAAACAATACCAGCAATGACCCAACAGTCATATACAACGACCATGCATCCTCCACAACCGCAACAGCACACGGCCTCCACGAGGGCCGCGAAAAGCAATCACAAGCAACTATAATAGACGAAGAATCTCCTCCATCACCAACACCGCACATGCGCGAACGTCGCCCAGAAGACTTCCAAGTAATCTGCCGTGTGAAATACGCGGGGGACGTCAAACTCTCCCTGACCGCAGAGATATTACTCGATTACCCCATGCCCAGCTTCGTGGGTCTTCCATTGAAACTGAATATTACGGGCATCACTTTTGACGGTGTCGCGGTTGTGGCATATATTCGTCGAAAGGCGCATTTGTGTTTCTTGTCGCCTGAAGATGCAGATGCGTTGCTGGGCGATGAGGAAGATGATCAACAACATCCATATCCCACAAGCACTTCTGAAGGCATTTCTAATAATAATAACAACCCCGAAACTCATCCACCGCAACCAAGACGCCGCTTCGGCAGTCTGCTACAACAGATTCGTGTCGACAGCGAAATCGGCCGTAAAGAGAACGGGAAACAAGCCCTGAAAAATGTGGGCAAAGTCGAGCGGTTCGTCCTGGATCAGGTTCGACGTATTTTTGAGGATGAGTTTGTGTTTCCTAGTTTTTGGACGTTTCTTGTATAATACTATTACTATTATGTCATGTACAGACGAGGTCTAGCAGGGTGAGAGTTGGATGTGTATGATAGTCTCAGGATTCCTTCGCTTCTCTCGGAGTTAAAGCTTAAATGATACCCCATTTCTACGGAAAGTTAATGAAGTCATGAGCTTGTACGATATATAGGTATCAGACGCAAGTAGAAATCAAGAAGAAGCTGTTCATTGCTTAAAGTATAATCCCTACAAACTGGAAATATGACTGAACATTCAATTTCTTCACAATTGTCCTATCACTCCATGCCAAACATCAAAAAATAAGATAGATGGTATATTTGCGTAACCTAACTTCCTCAAAGGCTGCAGTATAAATACAATAGGCCCCTTTAATCTATCACTTTCGTGGTGACCGTATGCGAATTCCGTAATGCTGCGCCGGATGCAGCCGCGGGGCAATCATTGACCACCGAGTATCGATTGAATCAGCCATGATTATTTACCAGATGGCCATGAAACATATATCCTCACTACCCACAATATCGGAAGAGTAGTTCATGGATCAGATATGTTGTGTTTTAGATGATTTATCGGTCCTTCTTGGGCGCCTTGTCGGACTCGGCGAGCTTGTCACCCAAGTTGTGGTACTCGCGCTGCAGACCTTCGGCCTGCTTCTTGAGTGTTTCGATGTCGCGGTCCTTGGCTTCGAGTTCCTTCTTGAGACGTCCGATTTCACCAACGCTGCCAGCCTCGGCGATACGAGCAGCGTCCTTGCCGCCAGCCTTCTTGTCACCTTCGAGAAGCTTGACGCGGTCCTCGAGACGGAGGACTTCGACAATCATGATGTAGGTACGGTTGAGGATCAAGGAAAGGAACAAGGTAAAACCACAAAGGTACATGTTTCGCTGAGAGTAGAACTTGCGGGCCTGGACTTCCATGCGCTCAGTACCGAGGGCAGCAGCTCTGCTATTGATTGTTAGCGGGGAGTTTGTCATGACTTAAGTATCTTATGGATTGAACTGACCCAACACCGGTAGTATCCTTGCTGAAAGCGCTCATCTCGAGCTGCACACGGTAGACGCGGTTGACGCTGTCGATGAAGAGGATGAGGATGAAAATGAACGTAATCTAATAAAAAAATGTCAGCGAGCGAGACCATCAAGCAGCAGAAGTTTGTAGCTAACCCTCAATCCATACTGTAGTTTCGCTACTATTGGACTTTCTGATATGAAAGCGAAGAGCTTTCTCTTCACGGTGTACGGGAGAGGAACAATCAGAGCGAGGAAGACGAGCATCTCGAAAACGAGAAGCATGAACACCTAGTCATTAAGAAAATTGTAAGCAATTATATCACCAGCGAAGAGCGATAATAAATCTTACGAGAGTGTAGTAGAGAGTCATGTTGGCGGTTGATCGGTCTTCTAAGCTAGTTCTGGATGAAGGTCAACAAAAGCTTCCAAGCGGTGAGACGAACGCGTCTTCGCAATTTGACTGGGAATAATAGGGATCCTCACTTAAGTTCTTCGAGTTAATTCGATCAGTATCGATTATCTGTCTGGAGTTGTTGTTGAGAAGCGAGGATGAGTCGAGAGGTGAAAGCGAAGTGTGGCTTCTTGAACTGTTTTTGTGCAGCCTGAAACCAGAGGAAACAGCCATTCTCTACGTCATTACCCGGTCCCACAGTCCCACAGTCGGGAGGAGCACGTGAGTTTGCACTGTTTGCTTGCACAGCCATTATTGACACCGGGTAACCACCACACTAGCCACACTCAACCAAAAACAAAAACAATGCCATTGTCGCCTCGACAAAAGGAGATGAAGATGGCTATATGTTACTCCATTATGATGCTTAAACTAACGTTGCACAGGACCTTGAGTCATAGAGAGGGAAATGTGGCACAGGAAACAGGAAACCAACCAAGCCGTTTCTTCGATGCAAGACAAGACAACAGTGACTCATGTTTTTCGAATCGATTCTTGGGAGAGAACGAATTGCTCGATGTAAGAATGAAATAGCGAGGAAACGAACGCACATCGCGGATATATCCTAGCAGGCCTTTTTCAACTTAATGCAAGTTCACCTTCAACTAGTCACCACATCCCCGAAACAGTTCGTACTCGAGTTCATACACGCCATCCATGCAGGAGCAGAGATGTAAGGCAACATCAGACCTCATATGAGAAAAGAGTGACGTCGAGTCGGTATCTTTTTGTTTAGGGTTAAGCGCATTCCCTCGCCTATGGAGTCTCTAGCATCAAATAACCCATACGCCGCTTACAGTTGAAATTAGACGCTCAGATGACCTGAACAGCATGCACGTCGATTCACACGTACGCAGTCTAGTACTTGGCCTTCATGCTACTAATCAGCCACTGGTCCTGAAAATAGAATGAGTCATTTAGTATGCATTTGGAGCAAGACTTGCGCGGCGCTAGCGTCACATCGTGAACAATGAAAATGCCTCCTAACACGGCTAGGGTAGTCGAACTTGATTTGGTCTCCGTTAGTGTTTAGGGTCTTGCGATTTGAGTGCGTCAAAGGTGGTTCTATGAGGTCGGTTCTATATCACCCAGGAATAACTGCGAGTATTCCAAATCATGGTGTGTTGTTGTCACATGAATACCTTGACTTGATTACCTCGATGGCCGTCCCTGCCGACCTTCACCCTCCGTCCTGAGGGATATGCAATCATGCAAATGAAATAAAAGACGACGATATCTTTCCATTTCTCTACATGATTCGAATCATGTCTTTTCTTTTTCTGATTTCATTCCTAATGAGGAAAATGTTCCATCCGTTCCAAGATCTTCAAAAACGGTGGAGTTTCATGCATCACATCCGACATTTCAACGAGTTGGATGCAGCCTACAGATTCCAGCATGACACTTGTCATCTGCTCATATGAGAAAGGCGAAAGGAGAGGACGGGAACGGCCCTGGGCCACGGAAAACAGGCATGGGAACAGGTTGCCACGCCACGCTACGCTTATAGGCCATACAGATCAGGGAGAGGGTCTGTGGTTTTGGGCTGCATGTCCAGTCACACCAATACTTGTGCCCAAAGTGCGTACACTGATCCCCTTTCCGCCAGACGTAGGGAGACGGGCATAGGACGAAATTCAGCGACGGCCGCCTAATTCTCATACGCTATTCTTCGAGAAGCTTTCCTCTAAACCTCACTTCATCGGGTGACAAGAAGTGTTCGGGAGGAGAGATCATGCGGGGCCATATCATGCTCTTGCATGGCCCGCGTATGTTAATTCGTGCAGTTAGGAGGTTCTGATGTCATTGATAGGCTACTTGAGAAAAATACTTCCACCTAGAGATTTCAGAGGTGCCACACCATCTTTCCAGAGCGGCCGCATACACAAAGAAAAAAAAAAATCAGGGCGAATGGTGCAGGGTGACTGAGAGGCCTAGTCTGCAGTGCCGTATGGGCAATTGTGGAGATTGGACGGTGGGAAACGCATATCAGAGACCAACATCTCCCTGAGAAGGTAAGCTCTCATTCGCCGGACGTGTATAGGCGGAAGTTTTGTGGGCTACGAAGCGGTCTCTGATGGGCTTTTGACGCCGAGTGGCCTTGGAGTAGGTCTACTGTGCGCTAGTTATGACTATAGCTGGGGGTTATAGGGGTGGCGTCTAATCAGATTGTGAACCCTTTGTTGCCTCGCATCTCTCTCCTTTCCATGGCTTTAATTCTCCGAATGTGGCAACCTTGAAGCTCCTATAGGCTCTACTGAGTGCTTGGCATTAGGCCCCCTATCTGGCCAGGGACTAGACGTTTGACGCGGTTAGTGCGAATCAAGATAAGCAAGCTATTCTCGAGCAAATGTATGGAGGTATAATCAATGGGATTTGAATGAATAAATGGCGTTAGACTAACAAAGGAGTGCAAATCATGAATTAGAAAAACATATCAAGAAATGAAAGTAATCTCTGAGTGGCCAGTCAATCAAACATGACAGCTTCAGAGGGAAGTAAAGATTGGTAAGGAAAAATGGTTGCCAGAAAGTTAAATCGAGTGTTCTAAAAAAATCTTGACAGTGCGATGGCGAACCCACAACGAATTGAAAGTATGAAAAATTCAAAAGTCAAAGCAATATGGAATAGAGGGGTAAAAACACAAATGGAAAGTAGTGAAATTATGAACACGCCATAAGTGCACAGTCTCCGAGATGTAAACTTGTCAACCCATTCTGAGCGGTTCCGGCGGAGAGAAGGCAGCACGATGTGCTATGTTGAAATGGCATAACTTTGCTGAAAATATCGAAACGGTCGTACAAAGATGGCAAGCTATTGTCACATTTTGAAGCCAAGTCTGTAAAGTAGTTGAGTCAGTCTCAGCTCCACTGCCGACCAAGAAAACTCATGTCGTGACTAACGGGTAAGATGCAATACATTTCTTCTTCATCCTAACCACCATGCTGAGGGCAATTGAAGCCCTGTCTGCGAGAGACCTTCTTTTCAATGTAGTGGCCAGGCTGGTTGGCTTTGGAGCAGGTGACCAGATCAATCTCCTTGATTTGACAGCCGCAGTCGAACTCGATGTACCACACGGAACACATGTTGTCTTTTTGGGAGAAGTGGAGTGGGTTGGGTCTCTGCGAAGGAGGATAGAAATAAGGTTCGAGATAAGAGTTGTCAGAAAATGCCTGAGTAATGGTTGAAGAGGGACAGATAGCTCGAATTTTGCTTTTCTGCGAGTGATGTTCTTCGATGGATGAGATGCGTTGGAATGCGATGATAGACTGAACTCAAATGGTGCGCTTCTTCATTCCTTATATATTTTTCTGATAGCAGACTCCTTTTCAGTTCGCCGTCAATGGGCCGGCAAATGTGACTCCGTGCGGAGAAGGCCACTGCTGGGCCACATACACTTAGAATCAGGGCAAACGTTAATCGTTTAGACACTGTTGGCGGCGTAGTCTCGGTGTCCAGGACGATCTACGCGGCAATGCAGGGCAATCAAACAAGATCTGATTGACCAACAAAAGGACCTTGCGCGCGCTAATTAGCGACCATATGCAGTAACTGTCACGGTCAACACAGGAGAGACACATGCGTCTTAGAACAGGTGATATGTTGATATTGGCACTAGGGCACATGAACATAGTAGCGTGGCACTGCGTGGTCACCTCGAGGCAGAAACGCCAGGCTGGAAGCAAGACTATTCAAGGTCATGAAAGAGCATGGATAGGAAGAGTGGAAAAGGCTGGATGAGAGGAGCTCTGTATGTTGATTCGTGAGTGGTAATTCCAAAGGGGGGTCATATGTCGCTACAGCGGCAAAAAGGGGTGTATGACATAGCTTCCAATAGAAAATGGCAATAATCATTCTCTGCTAGCGTAGCATCACTCGAAGATATCAAATACTTGTGCACAAGATCATAGCAAGGCTTCTAGATTAGGAAGACGCCATTTAAGGTTCAATGACACTCTGTAGCACAGATCAAATGGCGGTGATTGCGGCCGTCTGCCAATGACAGAACGATGATATACCGGGGATGCCTAGTAGAATGCACTAGAGCCGTCCCTTTGTGATGACATCGTAAATTTCATCTTTGAGCTGCGGGTCTTGACGGATGACATGACCATTACGACGACGTAGAATCTCTTCGTCGTCCAAGTGATTGGTGAGTAGCTCTATCTTTTTGGGCAGCACAGTCGATGCGATTCATCCCGGGATCTGCCTCGACGGAAAATCCAAGCAGGTCATCACAATCACATTCCATTCTTCTGCGTGGCTAGTTCACTGAACGACCTTTCTAGAATTGGCGCAAACGAATGGGATGAGGCCTCTCTTGATGTAGCGTTGGTGACATATGCAAATCAAGTACACCTAGAGGGGAAGCCATGTGCCAACTATAACTGTTTGGGCCAATCTCGAGTCCCAATTGCTGAGATAACTGGCGAAGTGCAAGTCAAGGCACATTTTTCGAGGAAAATTCGAAGGAAAACAGCCCGCGTAGTGCGGAGATTAGCCTTTTTGTCGGCGCGGACAGCGTAAAAGTGAGTGGGTGCACATCTTGTTCAACAACCCGATCAAGAAAACACTTCTCGAAGCGCAGAGTCTAGAGAATGAAGTCACAAAAAGGGACGCTCTGCGCCTATGGATCCTGGTGGATTGGCAAAAGTATAAAGACGTAGTAACCGTTAGGGCTACTGCTGTGAAGTTAATCCCAAGCACGGGCGATTCGGCGGCACATCCGAGTGGACTAGGGCTTCTTGTAGGCCTGCGCCACAAATCGGAGGCCATGGTGGCCGTATAGAGGGCCCAGTAAAGTGCCCCTTGCCGCTGCGGCTGGGCGGCAAGGTACATAGCGTGAACATAGCTTGTGCCGCCGAGAAACCGTCAAAGAATATTTTCGAAGCTTGAGACCCAATCGTTGTAGATCAATGACGGCGGGATAGCCAGGCCAAAATGAAAAGGAGGAGTCACCGACGAGAGTGCCGCGACAAGGCACATTCGGTGTCCTTTGTTTGTGCTGGTTTAGTACAAAGAAGTTTCTGCGAAATGGTACTGCGCATTGGCCAGTTGATTAGTTGGCGTCGTAGGCGACGTGGTGCGAAAGGAGACACAACGCATACGGAGCAAGTCACTTGATGAGTTGGCTAGTGGTAGAAGATAGTAAGAAGAAAAGGAGGCTTTGGAAATTGAGGAAGGAACAACCTCGATGTTGGGACATGGTAAATCACGTGGGTGAGGTCACGACTTGCTCCTGCCGTTTTTGCCCTCTGACCAAGACCAGCTGCGGATCCTCAAGAGTAAAAACTCATCACGATGTTTGCTATCATACCTTTATGTTATTCTCTTTCACATATTCCAAATACCATAGGTATCTCTTCCCTACACGTCAACTGGTACATGTATTGAGTATTGCCCACCGGAATTACATGCACAAAGCAACAACACGATGATACAGCAATCCCGTCAAAAGTACAACGAAAGGCTTGGGCTGACTACGACGTACGTCCTCCCGAGGTCAGCTCTTGCTATCCGTGATCACTGCAGTCTGAAATGTGTATCGGCCAAGAACGAGGAGTTCACAGCATACTTGCCAAGTCTAATAGTGCCTACAAACTACTACCTCTGCTATGGTACTATCAATGCCATGATCCTCATCAACTCGTCGATTCGCCTCTGGACTACGGTGAACCAGGTTCATGTTCCATTGCGATCAATCGGAATGCCAAGATACAATGAAGGAGACCGTCACGTCCTTGCATGAAGATGAAGAAGCGCAAATGCGACCAGATTATTCAAACGATGTCCGTTTAGGCATGCACACTGCTCGAGGTTTACACAAAGTCCGGAAGGTGACAGTCACCTCGGCTTGGCGGTTGCCATCAGCGTTGGCGTGCTCGTCTGCCTCGTCAGCTTGTCAGTGATCTTCGCACGCCAAGCACAAGGACGCCCTAAATTTGAGATACCGAATCTCGAGATCATTGATTCATGTCTTGGCGAAAGATAAGACGAGTGATCTTGTTGAAGGAAGAATCTTTGGGAACGGGGAGATTTGAAAGGGAAAAGCAGAAAACAGTTTGTTGGAAGTTATACGAGGAACAAAGAAACAGGCATAGTTTGAGGAGTTAGCGCCAGGAGCAACCCTAAATTTAGGGCGTCTTTTAGTGACTACAAGCTACCCTAGTTTGTCGTCGGTGTATCCGGAATGGACTTTAGGGGCGCCCCACGTTTCCCTCGGGGCAATCTGGTGTGGCTGGCTTATTCTCCACCCACACCTAGATTCCACATCATTCCAGATACAAGTGAGCATTAGTGAGCAAAGATGCATTCATGCCGAACAAATCAGAGGGTCTCGCCGTCTCGGTGACAAGCGGAAAATAGGTCACATGAAGAGGTTTGTCCAAGATAGGACGAAGGGCAAAACAAACGGCGGACGCCCAGTTAACCGGCATATGCCATAAGATCTCCTTTCATAAGTCGATTTGTGAAACATATGCTTGTTGATCGATAGCTCGTAGGCAGCATCGAAGCATATAAAGGGCCTCGTTTCCCCCGTTGGCTTCCTCTTCTCTTTTCCTTCCATCATTCCAAACCACTCTCTTCAATAGCTACCAACGAAATCAAACATCACTGCAAACAACCAACAAGAATTCTCATTTGAACTTCTTCATTACTCTACAAGATGTTCCCCAAGCTCCCCAAGCTCAACCAGTTCCTGGTCCTTTCACCCACCGCTGGCACCAAGTCCGCCGACAAGTTGACCTCATCTCCTGAGGATGCTGAGAAATCTGGCGTCCCAATTCAGCGTCTGTCTTCAACTTCCAGCACCGAATCCAACAAGAGCTTTGCTAGCGGTTTTCTCAAGCTTGGCTATGACCGCTCCTGAATGCCCCTCCTCGTCTCTGTAGATGCAATCTTACGGGCATGCTTCATGGTCAATCGACAGGAATAATGGACACGAAGTGACATGGCTACGACTAGTCGCGATATTACACACAAATTACGAATTCGGCGCGACAAAATTCGATGAATTAACGCTTACCACCACTGATGACTACTACAAAACCTTGATTTCCTCAAAAGTTTCAGCGACTGGCAAACTCGGCGAGACATTCAAACTCAATTTCTCTCCATTTTCTTCCAATTTCTTTCATTTCCACGGTTCTGAACGGCCAACTCCAGACAATCAAGCTAAGAAGAGGGGCTTGACGCGACCGATTATGCGCGTCGATCAAATATCCAGCTGTCCCAGGGTTCGCTATTAGCCAACATCATCATCACATGCCAACATGTGGAATGATGTACAGCTCAATTCAGGACCCTCCTCTCGGTTGGCGACGGAGATTTTTCTTTTCATGCGCATTAGTATACCGATTTTGCTTAGACCGGCATTACTTTTATGATTTTACATTTTTGCTTTTCTTAGAGGGGTTGTCAAGCGGAACCGCATAGGAAGGATATCTTCTCAGGCTAGTTACCTCAAAAGGAAAAAGTTCCATACTGATATGACTTTTTTTGTATTGTAATTTCTCCCACCGTACTTCCGACTCTCGAGTCCATACTCGATGGGTAAATACTAGGTCCATATTAACCGATGGCAAAAACAAAAATAAATAAAAATTATCAAAAAGAAGGAGTGATGCATCATCCGTGAATCGAACACGGGCCTCATCGATGGCAACGATGAATTCTACCACTAGACCAATAATGCTTCGACGTACAGTGGGCCAATTTTTGACCCTATATACCTATACTATGCAAGATACTAATCAGGTCTAGTGTCAATTTCATGCATCGAAGAAAAAAGCCGCATTGAATTCATCCTTCCTGACTGAACCTTTGACTAATTGCATATGCATCTTGCTTAGCGAGCAGATAACCGAATCCTCCGCCGAATTCTCATCATATCTAAACTATCCTATTGGTGACAGATATCAGCCGATCGACTATCGATACGTAGCTTCGTTGGTTTGTTGGAGTTGTATCCGATTATCGGTACATTCAATTTACGAGGTTACGATGACCTTGTCGGTGGTGAAGTATGTAGGTAGTTCCATGGGATTCCTCGCTTCTGTGTATATAGTAACTTGATTCGTAAGTTGTGCATACTTAAATGTTGAGAGTTTATGGACCCTCGGTTGTCGTCGGCATCAATCAATCCATGCCATCGTCTCGAGGCTCGATAAGTCTTGTCGAGCCCCGTATCGCTAGTTAATTGACCCGACTACGCACATAACCATGGGGATACGTGCAACGAGAATTCATTTTCTGGTCAATGGAAGTTAATGGCTTGATCCTCTGCTCCAGATGTCTCGGTCCCTTGGCTATGTACACAGAAGATCAATGAATGAATCACATACAATGTATAGAGCCTCCCGGTCGAATGGACCGGGCTATATATATATCGGTCGATCGGAGCGGGTCGAGGGAAAGCTTAACCCACCTATCACATTGATACATATGTGGTATTCTCGACATGACATCGTTCCCACTTCAAATGTTATATTTACAATTGTATTGACTAGGGATGATAGCTAGATGGTATGAATCATTGAATACTCCCGGGTGTAGACGGCCTGATGCTCACATGTGCAAATGTACTTGCCATGCATGTATCGAAGGGACAAGTAGAAACTACCCGATGAATACCGGGGAATCGGAATGAAGAAAGGTAGTTTTTATCCTTAATAAAGGTAGGATTGTATGTACATTGATCTAGCAAGTATAACCTTGGAACAACATCAAATGAATGCTTCGGGCATGAACGGACTGGCATACTTGGATTGCATGTGACCAATGCATTCGCTATGATGTCCATGCCAACCGGCCGGAATGCAAGCTGGAAACTTATGAATCCATGTATCAATATATTTTAATGCATGAAAGGAGTAAGTTTGAAATTCCCGTCGAGTATCAATGAATTGGTCGAGATAACTACCAACTAGAAAAACTACTTACATTACATGTGTCAGTTCAAGTATTTGACATCAAAGAAGCGAAGATGGAAAACAAGATACACAAACACATCAGACGCTTTCTTGCTGTCTAAATGATGTAAAAAGGAGGAAAAGAATATACTTTCCATTGTCGAACTATTGACAAGAGAAGTAGAGTGAAAAAAAGGGCCATCTAGAAGTATCAATCCTCCCGAGATGTAAGAAGGATAAGAGCACAATGGGGGGTTGATCAATTCACCATGAGGAATCGGAGAGGCTAAAGAAGAGGAAAAGCAATGAAAATACAATTTGACACGGACAAAGGAAATAAAAGAAAAGAAAAAAAAAACGATATTTATTTTCACACAAAGGAAATACAGGATAAAGAAAACAGATGCTCAATATTAATCATGCAGGTATGTGAAGGGTATAATGTTGTATGACAAGGTTGACAAAAGTCACTCGAAACTGTGACATCAATTGCGTGGAATGGTACGGAGCTTGAGCAATCGGGGTATCGCGCGGTTGTTGATATCCAAAGAAGACATCCCCTTGAAAACAATCTGATGTGAATGATTTTGCCGGCACAGTTTTGTACTTTGACTGAAAAATATTCATCAAGGAAGCTCAACGTCTGAATGATGCTCCCTTCTCCAGCAGTAGAAGAAGGCTAAGCTAGCCTGTCTGCAGAAAGCGGACGTATAGACGCCGACCACACAAGGCTCATGTGCTCGACAGATGAGCAAAGAGATAATAGACATTATGTTTGAGTCGATAGAACCAGCACTTCACATGTCAAACCCGTTCTCCTGGTCCTCACCGATCCTCTCCACCTCTGGCTTTGCCTCGCCGACGGAAAAAATCCATCACTTTTCTTGCTGCCCCCGAGCTTCCAGAATGGTGAGAATGGTCCCTTTCATATTCGTACGCATCCGCAAACTTCCGATTATTCTTTTGCAAGACTCCCTGTTTGGGTCGAGTAAGTTGTGCAGATGGCCGCGACCTGTCATAGCTTCCATTGTATTGCTGCCCTCGCTGAGGATAGCCGTAAAAATCATTTGTCTCCGGTGTATTGTAGTCACTGGGCTGCTCTTGATCCTGATACATTTGGTTGTTTTCGTGCAGCTGTGCGAACTGTCTATCAATATGAGCTTCATAGCTAGTTTCTTGAGGTGCTGCTTCGCCTTGCTGAGAGCCAGAATAGCCACTGTATCCACCACTAACATCGTGTCCTGGAAGAATTCCGGGACCCGTAGCTGGCCGAGAGTATTCGGCATCATGAGAATCGCTTTCCGAATTCTGATCACTACGGCCCGACGAAAATCCTCTGATGGAGTTCATGAGAGAGAATCGTCGCGGTCGTGGCTCAGTACGAGTAGCGTACGAGTTCGATCGCCGCGAGTCGATTGAGGCCCTTGAGTCGTCGGTGGAGTAGGGCTCTTTCATACTAGTCGGAGGATACCGTTTGCCAGATTTAGGCCGAGAAGTGGGCTGGTTTGGTCGACCGCCGAAAAAGGACCCGGAGCGGCCAAAAAGCCTCTCGCCAATACTGCTGACTGTGCTTGAACGCTTGTGAGTCCTGACTGGTTCTTGTACAGGAGTCTGATTGAATTTGTTAGGGAGCTGATGAGTGCTAGGCCTTCCGATGGACATGTTCGGGTCTTGAGGAATTGGTGACGAGATATTGTATTGTTTAGCATTCTTCGGTTGTGCCAGTCGACCTTGAGCGTTGGTTGCTGCCACTGTCGGTGCTACTGGTTGACCATAGGAGCCACGGGAGGGAAGTCTTCCAGCATTGAGGGATATGGCAGAGTGCCCGGTATTTGGGCGCGTGTTTTGCGAGTTTTCAAAGACCTGTCCTGTTGCTTCTGATGTTGAGCGAGGAATACCAGCGTTAGGCCGTAATTCTTGAGCCGATTGAGTATTTGTCGTCCGTTGCGGCTGCTCACCTTGTGGTTCACTTGGTAATGGTTTGTTCTGATCAACAACACCTCGAGACCCTGTTCGGGTTGCTGATCGAGGAGATGTACTTGATGCCTGCTGGTCGCCACGGACAGTCTGCGATTGAGGTGCCACATACTCCACCTGAACAGTTCGTCTTTTTGCTTCCCTCGAAGTCTTGGTCTTGTTGTTGGGAGATTCTTCTTGAGTTGCAACCTTTCCTTGTTGGTGGGTTAAGCCGCCTAGTGTCGATGCGCTGCCCTGGAAACTCTTTGGTGGTTCGCGTACAGATGCGCTGCGAGCGAGCGTTGGGCCTTCCTGTGTTCCTTCTACACAACCCACGTGGTTAGCATATGATATCAAGCACGACTCCGGGATAGTCAACTCACCAGCAGGGACAGTGGTGGTAGCAATGTCTGAAATATTAGTGGTGCTACTCGTGATATGAGATACAACATGCGAGTATTCGCTGAGCCAACTGTGACGAGCAACTTCGAAAAGGTCGGCGCGTTTGCGAGGGTCAGGAACGAGGATACGGCGCAATAGATCACGAGCGTGCGGGGTTACGTATTCGGGGAAAGTGAGATGCGTGCTAACGATGTATTTATACAAAAGGTTGATGTTGTCTCCTTCGGGGTTCGCTGGATCATCGTCGAACGGTAGGTAGCCGGCAAGCATGGCATACTAGATGGATGTTAGATTTGACTTTATGAACCCGTACGAGTGGAGGACTTACCAAAATCACACCACAGCTCCAAACATCAACCTTGCGACCAGTATACAGGGAATCGCTCACAACTAGCTCGGGTGCGGCATAGCATGGACTGCCACAGCTAGTTTGCATCAGATCTCCGCGTCGCAGTCCAGCAGCATCGGTTTTGTCCAGTCCCATTCTCTTGACGAATTCGCGGTTGGTAAGGTTGTACTCAATCTCTTCGCCAAGTTCGTCGACAGGGTTGAAGGTGTTGGCAAACCCAAAATCAGTGATGATGAGATTACGATTCCTGTCGAGTAACAAATTCTCCAATTTCAAATCACGATGCACGATTCCCTTCTTGTGTAAATAACCAACACCAGAAACGAGCTGTGCGAACAGGCGCCTGGCCGCATTGTCCTTCAAATAGCGGTTCTTCAGAATGTAGTCAAAGAGCTCTCCACCCGACGCGTATTCCATGATGATTCCAATGTAGCGATCAGTCTCTACCATCTCATGTAGGCGTACAATGTTTGGATGAGACAGTTCTCGGAGAATTGCGATTTCTCTGTAGATCTTTGGGAGTCTGCTGGGATTTGAGCCTAAGCTCTCGCGTCGAATGAGTTTGATGGCAACTTGTATGCTGCCATCTCTTTTCCAGCCGAGCTTGACTTTGGCAAACTCTCCTTCACCCAATGTCTGACCTAATATGTATCTTCCGAAGGTGGTTTCCTTGCGTTTTCCCGATGTGTTTGAGTAATCTTGGCGACGTGGGCCACGTGCAGCGTCGTCTACGCCTTCATCGCCAACGAGTCCAAGACCGGTGACTGAATCCGACGCTCCACCAGTTGATGTCTGTGCCTCCATTAGTCGTTCATGTTCGCGCTCAATGTCCTCAGCTGGATCGGTAATCACGACTTGATTGAGGACAGTGCTCGATTCACTCGCGAGAGCAGTAGGCTCGGACGATGAGCCCAATGCATGATCTGAACGGCTTTGATACGCGGAGGAATGATGGTTTGCAATGTCGTTTGGAGTGGAACGTTCAGGCGATTGTTGACCTTTACGACGAGACCGACCGCTGTTTGGATCCTCACCCCGACTTCTTGGTTGACTCGAGTCCTGGCGTCTGCTGGAGCGTTGATTTGAGGAGGTACGAGGAGGAATTTGTGGTGTGACCCCTAACCCTTCAGGAACATTGGAGCGAGAATATGTGTGATTGGTCGAATTCGAGGGGATCGGACCCTGGGAGGATTGTTGGGCGGAAGAACTCATTGCTGGCGACCCTGACCCGTGCTGAGAGTGTTGCGGACCAAGTGCTGATGCACCATTAGCGCTGGGTTGTCGACTGGGTCGCTTGGATGACGACGGTGAATTTCGAGATGTTACGTCGACAGACTGAGGCGAGTGAGAAGCAGTGACGGTTCTCGGATGATAAGCATTCTGAGTCTGTGGAGAAGAGGAAGTGGTTGTGGGGTACAATGTCGAGGCTGTCGTCGCTGATGTGTGCGTAGGAGCTGTCTGCATGGCAGCAGACGACATTTCCTAAACCACGCGCTGTGAAAGAGATACGACGAAAGAAACCCAAAACCCGCTCAATTCAAGCAAAAAACGAACAATGCTTTGACAGGTACGAAACAGGTGGAAATATGCAACACGACGCAAAAGCCTCCCAGAGGGTTATTGGACAAGAAGGTAGAGTCGAAGCGATAAGGCGACTGACTAATAGCGAAGGACTGAAATCGGTAAAATGACAGGAATGTCAGCGGCGGATTTGCACGTGGTTGATGAGGAATGTGGATGCGGGGAGAGGAGGGACAGGAGAAATTCAAAGATAAGAAATCATGACTAACAAATCTGACGAGCAAGATGGAATTAAAGGATCAAGACGAAGATCAGTTGCACAGCAAGCTGGCGAGCTGTTGAGACCCAATGAGCCAGTTGAGTAGGTTGACAGCGCAACGACCCACACTGAGAGGGAACGCGTCGCGGCGGTAAGAGCAACGGGGTGTGCGACTAATTGGACAGCACCGACGGACAGATCTGTACAAATGAATAATGTACAATGAGTTCCCAAAGTCCAAACCCGATCTCGGTTGTTGCTTCTTGTCAGCGCGACGAGGTTGAAAGGGGCTGTTTGATTAATGGGCGTCGGGATAGACGAGTGGTGGTCTGAGTGACGGGCGCGCGAACAGACTGAAAGCGACGTGAGACGACCTCGGTAGAACGCGATAACGAGCTCGAAAGGAGTTTGTAAAAATTAATTAACAAGAAGGGCTGCTAGGTAATTGAACGAAGCAGCAGAAAAAAGAATTGATCGAGGTTCACGGAGCTGGACAATTATTGTGCATCGTCGTCAAGAGCGAGCGGGCCAGAAAGCGAATAGGGATGTTGCCAGGAGGGAGCGGCGGCGGCAACGGGGAGTGTAGGTGCAGGAGGGATGCGATGCGCGGCTGGGGTTGGGATTGGACGGGGGAATTAAGACGACCAGCAAAGCGATTGTACCTTGACAATGACCTAGAAAAGCCGGCGAACCGGCCTGGTCTTAATCGCGAATCGACGCGGGAGGGAATTAAGAGATGAAGAAAGGAGGGGGATAAGAGGAGGAGGAGGAGGAGGAGAAGAAGAAGAGGAAGGGAGAGTAAACAGAAAGGGAAAAGAGAGGAGGGCGAGAGGGAAGGAGGAAACACGGAAGGAGGTACTACGTACTACGCCTACTACGGTAGCCCAGCCAGCGGAGCCAGACTAGCCTGGGGGTCGCTTAGTGGCCGCGATGGGTCTATCTTACTGCACGTACTATGTAGTTACATAGTCAAGACTCAACATCGCTTGCAGTCGATCTCTTTGTCGCAGGGAAATGAACGGAGGCTTATTTGGATGTTCGTTTCTACATATGTTTGCTGAAAATAAACATTGGATCATTGTTGTTGTTGTCTGGACGGACTAATCGGGTGATTACCGACAGCCACGGTAACTAGTGACTACTACGTAATACTGAGTACTAGGAGCTGGTACCTGATCTTCCAAGGATTACTATGTATTCGAGATCAACTAAGTGCAGAAATAACGAGGACTCCTGCGCATCATGAAAGAAACACGATGCCGGAATGCGAGCCGCTGATTGGCTCGAGCTAAAAGCTGTATGAAGAAAGGTACAGAAGTCTAAATCTGCGTACCGGAGGATTTGCCAACGCTGTCCATGGTTGTCTCATCTATTATTGCTAACTACTGAATAGTTAGCAGTTTGTACAGACTCCAGAGTACTATGAGTACAATTACAAAGTACTCCATCGCAAGCTGCGCAACATGTTGTCGAGTGGAGCCTTCCCCTGTCTGCAACTCTGAAACTTCTGATTTAATCTCAGGGCCGCGCTAGTTCTCCCCGCTAACCGTACTGGGCAGGAGTCCTTTCCGTTTTCGGTCATTTGGCTGAACATGTTTCACCCTTCGTGATGATGTTTATTTCTATTATGTATAGAATGAAATTATACTCTGTAAGACGCTGTTTTGCATGTGAATTTTGAAGCTTATAGTCAGCCTCATCGAGCTCTTTCAAGTCACATACCTATGCATACGGAGTACTCCGTACATAGTATGTGGTTCAGGGCTGATCGTTCCTCCTCTAGTTCGGACACTGTGGAGTCATCCATGGATTTTCTTAGTCCCAAGACAGATCACAATCAGACTCTTTTTTTCCTTTATGGGTTGACGGTCCAAACGTCCAAGGCATCTCATTCTGGGGGTTTAGAGTAAACGCATAGATCAACGACTCGTCCTGCTAACCACGTATATCAATACATTTCAAGATTCTTGCCCTCGCCGAAGTCAGAGTCCGTACCACATCTCAACAATCATTTTGTTTCAGACCAACTCGTTTCATTCCGACTGGTTATCGGTGTAACATGATTTGTACCTTTTCAGATTGATGCCAGGATAACAGTTACTGTGTACGGAGTAGTTAACAGATGATTTTGTATGTATGAGCTTCAACCAATCAGAGTGAAGCAATTGGTGGTACGCGTGACATTATTGGTCGCAAGAGACCCACATCGAAGACATCGAAGACATCGAAGACATCGAGGCAGGCATGAGTCAACCAACATCTCAACTTATGACAGTATATCATTTATATGGGGATGGAGAGTCCTCCAAATCGTTATTGATTAAACATGTTTTATACCAGAGTGCTCCCCATTCCCAAATGAAGTAAAGCTTCTACATATTTGATCAGGTGCTGGATAGCCTCCCTTTCGTTATACCAGGTTCTTACGGTATACCAACTTCGACTGGAAGAGCGCGCCATGAGTCATTCTATATATGCTTGCGTTATCTGCGGATATGCAATTGACGGCCCCTCAACGCCTTTCTGGCAGAAAGAATTCCGTGCAGGTACGTACAAAACCATGTCAATTCACGGTTCCTTGCTAAGCAGACCGATCAGTCTGGACACATATTCATCGGGGAGTCTACCTCACTGACAAGAGAAACTATGATTCATGGACTGGGACATGGATACCTCTCAAATCACTCATGCGAGTAATCAATCCCGAGTTTCCCGACGTACCAGTTCCCGACAGCGCGCAGATACCTGTCATGAAGGCCCGCCCAAACGGAAACATAGAACGAGACATGCATGGATACGTCTTTCATGATGCTTGTTTAAATCTTCTCGAGGAAGCCACAGTCTCGCGTACAGTTGATCCATATCGACTTTATTGGATATGCAGATCATTACCATTTCCCGGCCGAAGCATCGGTGTGTCCTGGGGGCCTCAGTGAAATTGATCTCGAGAATCAACACCACTATCCCTGGGAAGATAGATTCGTACAGCAACACAAAGAATCGGAAATCCTTCAATATGCGGACTCGAACCCATATTGGATAGATGAACTGGATGATTGCCTATCGGCGAATCGATCTCCTGACAGTCAACCGAAATACCTGGAATGGGCAGGTACGCATAGTAGGAATTGTTTCTCAGCCCTTCCGTGGGAAATCCGCGAAACAATCGCTAGTTACCTACCAATCAAGGATGTCTTGAGTCTGGCCAAGTCTTCAAAGGCCTTTCTTCCGATCTTGAGCGATCAGACCTATTGGGCTTCCGTTTTTGACTACGACGCCGAGTGCGACTTCCTTTTTGAGGCTCCGCTTATAAGGGAATTTCGTGAGGTTGATTGGATTGCTATCTACAAAAGAACGATGTATCTCAAAGATATACCGGGCCTGGAGAACAGAAAGAGGATTTGGACCATAGTCAAGGAAATAGCCAAACTGCTTGAACTGTATCCACCATTCGGAAACCCTGACTACGACGGCGATGACTGTACATTTGTGGACGAAATTGACGATTGGTGGGAAGTTGAAGACCAAGATCCGGGCCTGCGTAAATGGAAAGTTGAGGCCGATATCAAACCAACTGCACTGCGTAACGAGTGGTTCTATGAGGGTTGTCGGCTACTTTACGAACAGGTTGCACCTATACCCGAAGATCTCGTTTCGATCGCCTTTTCAATCGCGGTGGCTGGGAACACTGAATATCTCGCTGGAATGCGTTTTATATCGGAAGACGGTAGTTCTATCCAACTAGGCTATCGGAATATGTATGAGGAGCACTATCACGAAGTCACAGCATTGAAAGGATTCATTATAGCAATTGGCTCGCGAGGCTTCCACGGGCTTCGAGTTCTCGGCGCCGATGGGAGTACCTCAAGGTGGTTTGGATCACCCAAGGACTCACCAGTGACAGAACGACTCGAGGACATCGACTCTGCTTCTGTTTTGAAAATAGGATTTGATGTAATGTTTACCCACCTTGGGATATTATGAGTCTCAACTAACTGGTTATTAGGGCTACAAAATAGTCGATTTGGGACTAGTTGTCCTAGATCGAACAAATTATGATCACGTCGTGGCACCATTCGAACTGAGAAAAGCAGCCTTGTGGTATCCTGCGGTGCCTGCCTCAAATTTGTTTTTGAACGATCAATCTTTTACAGGCGAGCATCCGTTTGCTATTACCTATCAGCCATTATGCTACATTCACTTTGGAGGCCGCAACGGAATTCATCTTCGAACTTTGACTGAAATCCGTGTTTATGCGATATCAGACATCCTGGAAATCGACTTTCAATACGAAACCAACGCTACACAACCGATAGAAATACAGAGACTAGGCCGGATAGATATAGAAGATTTTTCAGATTTTGTGCAAACCTTCTCTATAGATGGCCCAGGTGAAGAAATGATACAGTCTGTTGAGGTCAGTGTAAAGCGAACAAAGCGGGAAGATGCGTACAGTTTTGAAAGGCATGGGAAACTGGACTCCTTCAAGGTTGGTCACCATCCCTTCCTTTTCTGGCCTTGGAATCGCTTAACAAAACTAATATTCTATGTGTTTGGCAAATAGATTACCACGAATCGCGGAAGATCTGTCCATTTCCAACCTCCTTCTAGGCTGAATGATGGTGGCGCTTCTAGCCCATTAACACCGATGGCGATTGAACCTGGAACTACCATCACTGGGTTGTATGGCAGTCAGGTATGTATCATTTTTTTTATTTACAGTAGAAGCTGGCTATAACGAACAGAAGGCTATTGATATCATTCCTATGAATATGGGGAGAGCTCCAACTTGTTATTCATCTGGCAAATTATTGTATCAGAGAGTGCTTTCCATTCCCATATGAATGAGAATGTCTAAATATCAGATCCAGACATTGGAAGGCCTCCTGTTCGTTATAGCCAGGCTCTACAGTATCTTTTATCAGGACAAACATGACTGACAGAGAATATGACTACAGAAAAAGCCAATGGCAGGCCTCATCAGCTTAGGCGTGATTTCGGAGGTGATTCACTAACAGAGAGATGATGATCCTTATTTCTCGATAAGATTATCCAAACACATCAAACAGATAGGCACCGCGACATACACCAAACCAGCCAGAGTGGCAGTCAAAAGTCCATCATGAGGTGTGGATAAAATAAGTGAAGGAATAACCACTAATCTTGCGCCAACGCATCAAGTCTGTTGATAGTTGAGCCCCTAAATAGTAACTATTGGCTGTGGATGATCGATTCGAGTAGTATGCGGTTAGATCAACTGTATGCAACTAATTTGCATGCAATGTCAGGAGCTTGGTACTTTATATAGACTTAGAGACTATTGTCCATGTTGTTGTAGTTGTCGTTATTGTCCAGTAGTCCATCCCGCGTTAGGGCTTTTCCAAGGAGATATTTTCCTAGTCTCCTACCTATTCTTGTAGGTCAAAGCAGGCACGTGCATGTATTGACCGCTCTTCTATTAATTGACTTAAATACGCACTACATAGGCCAATTGGGGTTTGTCCTACTAAAAAGGGGGTGTAATTAGATGTATCACATTTGCGCTTGTAAGGATTGACTGCAAAAATCAAAATGCCATAAGTTCATAGCCAGCGTGTATCTACATGTCGATATCATCATTGAAGTCGCTTCAAACAGCACATACCAAATGTTCGTACTTCACTTCATCCCGTATCATCAGTCGTAAGCAAACTAAAACAACAAGATATCAAATCAAACATCATGAAATATGAAATCCAAGAAAAAGTCCCCAAGCAAACCGACAAAATGTAAATAAAAGTCAATAGAACAAGACCAAGATTAAGGCTTTCCAGATGCAGAAGTAGTGTTACTACCCAACGAATAAGTCCCAGCAGCACCATACGCGGGCGGCGGCGATGGAGTACGAGTATGTCGCCTAGGAGGCGCCGGGAGACGACCTCTACTACTGCTGCGATGGCTACCGCTGCTACCGAGACCATTGGTGCTGCCGCCGTAGTATGTATATTCCGCCTTCCTATCAGGTGGGACTTGTCCTCCATCACCACTGCCAACGACGACCTGTTGACCGTTGTGCATGCGTCCGACGATCATGCCTCTAGCCACTGATTTCAGGACTGCTCGTCGACTCACGCCCGTGGCGTCGATGTACACTAATCCGACATTTCGGAATCCGCGCGTGATGTCAGATGCGACATTGCCGGCTTCAGGGCCGTAGCGGTGCTGAATCATAGAAGTAGCGGCGGTAGAACCAGAGTTCAGCACCGTGCGTGCACCTTCTTCGATACCGTCCATCAATGTCGTGAATGCGATTAGGGATTTGTTTAGAACGCCTGTCTTGATTGCGACGGGGTTGCCGTTGCTGTCGTATCCCTGACGTGAAGAGCCCTTGGGCGTATCCTTGCGTCGCGCAAGCGTTGCGCCGAAGTTCTGCGCTACGCGGCCGATACCACCAACCGTGCGGGCTGAGAGGCCGACTGCAGATTGAGACAAGTTATGCACTTTTCGGATTCGTTCTTGTGTTGCCGGGGAAAAGTTGAGTGGTTCCGGATTCGGTTTTGTGCGCTGCGTAAAGCTGTCGGCGCTGGAGGTGAGCTTGTTGGCAAGAAATGCGGATCCGGTTACGATGAGACGCGATGCCCGGGCTGAGGTTTGTACGATGGTCGAGTCTTTGTAGGCTGGGTGGCGGGCCATGCGGAGATATTCTTCGGAGACGTTGCTGACGCTGATTTGGTGTTCTTCGCCTGGGGAGGGGAGTTGGATCTCGACGGGATCTATACATATTAGTAAGCTAAATTACTCTCGATGAGATGGGAGACTTACTTTTTGAGCCTGGTTTCACATCCGGTTTCTCGACAACCTTGTACCCTTCTGAAAGCTCACCGACAACACTGCCATCTTCTTCATCTACCAACACAATCTGACCAAATCCCTTGCTATCAGGATCTTTCTGGTTCGGGGACGAGATGTATCCTTCGCCCGGTGCATAATCAGCAGGATTATATGGAGCATGACTCGAAGGAGGAGCAGCACGTTCGAGAAACGCAGTACACTGGGCTAGGATAGTCTCGAATGTGTCAACATCTTCCTGAGAGACCTTGGTAGAGCCAGATCCAATTCCAGGGAATTGGAGGCGGATGAAAGCTCCAGCATCGGGACCAAGGTCCCAGCGCGGAATGAGATAGCTGTTAGGGGGTTGATGATAGATTTGAGTCGTTGCTGGTAACGGCATGTCCAACTCAGGAGGAAGATGTAGATGTAAATAGAAGTCTTCCTCTGGCGCGCTTCCAGTCTCTTGCTGCTGCTCTGGTGACATTGTAGGTACCATCAGCAAGGAGAGGGTCTGCGGCCCAGATGGAGTGAGATCGGTCTCTTCTCCATCTTGTATGTGGTAGGCGCGAATATTGTTAATGCTGTACAATAGTCGAGGATCGCCGTGAGTCGAGGCCATGGCTGTAACACTGAATATCGTCAAAAAAAAAGAGTATACTACTCGAATCCTCAAACAGGCTGAAATGATAGAATCGATATCACAAGTGGGTCTTGTATCAAATGACGTCCAGAGACAATTTCCGTGATGTTACTCAGTATGTCGGCAAATGAGTTGTTGTCACCAAGAATGTATGTACCAGCGCAATGTGGTCACAATTGTGATCAAGACAGGAAGCAGTGATAAATAATCTAGCAACAATTTTGTTGTAGTGACAGTCTCTATTCTTGGGTACTTAAGCGCTGAGAGATTGTGCCATGCAGCCTCTGCACGCCACCAGCGGCTCCTCTGCGTCTGATCAACCAGCCAATCAGGAGACAGACTCACTGTTTATCGGGACTGCACCGCCACAGTCACGCGGGGTTGTGCTTGGCTTGGCAACACGTGATTTTCACCAGCCACCGGTGTCATTGTGGCGTCAATCTATATATTTAGGGTTAGGGTTAACACAGGGGGTTCTACCTAGATTGTTCTTGAATGTCTGGACATGAGTGAGTAAATTCTTCCGGACCGATCCTCCAACGGCCCTGGACTCGTCGCTAAAATGGAAGAAGGAAAGTCTTTGCGTACACTTTGAAGTCGTCCAGTTACTTGTAGAATCAGGTGCGTCATGCAAGCGAGGCGCCTTTCAAGGTGGACGGTATTTCCACGCCAGATCAATTTTGCACTCCTGGACGGAGTGATTCTAATCTCCATGGCAGATGTCTCTACAGTGCTTTAAATGATGATATACAAAATCTACTGACTACTTAAATACGACTACTCATAAGGCACTTTCTACCCATTTGAATAGTCTATTTGAGAGGGTAGCACCTGAGCTCGTCCGTCGCTCCGCGACGTTTGCTGGCCTTGCCGACTACACGCATCGTATTCGGGTTATGAATGCCCGAGCCTGTGTCTGGACTCTGATGTGACCTTGGTCCCTCGACTGAGCAGCTTCAACAGGAGGAATAGGAATACTGTTCCAGGCTTATGCCGAGGCTCAATGCAAGAGAATGAATGACTTCTCGATTGACCAGTTTGATGGCGATTGTGGTATTTTCAATTTTGTGCGGAACGAAATATTGAAAGGCTTAACATTTTTGGGCAGATACTATCAAGTACAAATCGATTTTTCCATCCATGAAGTCGATGATTATTCACTTCCAATGCTATCTCATTATGAAAATCTTCTACCAAGTCAGTTGTCCTTGAACAGCATCGGCATTCGGGGAGTCGTCAGAGGACAGGTATCACAACACTAACCGCACTATCGGCCATCATCTCCTTGTTTTAAGAAAATGGTGCATGAAACCCCCTGTCAATCAGCAATTTTTAGGTTCCAATGTTCGATACCGTGGTCCTTATCCGAGAGCAAGAACTAAAGAATTGTAAAACCTCTTGACCCTACCACTATAACCTCAAAATATACAGTCATTCCGCCTTCTGACCAGCATATGCCGTCGGCAAGTGACTCAAATTTGGGAAGAGAAAACTCGAAATAATGATTCTTCAAGAGAAAGGATGATATAACGTGCTAAGTACTATAATGTGCGGGGTTGAAGAACACCACCTTAGTTACTGCATTTGATATTACCAACGCCCGGATTTATGCTACATGTCGATTTGACCTAGGTATGACGATCTCCCAACCGGCCCTCTGTGGCTTGGTACCGCATTGGATGGTTACAATACCTTAAGTGTAGTTAAGCACCGTTTGGACATGTAATGTCGAGATTCCCCGGGCCTGTCAGGCTTTCACTTTGGGATTGGAGTATGAAAACGCTGGAGGACGACGGTTATAATCTCGATGGTGTGAGTATGCAACACCCACGACAATATAAAAGAAAGCCGTATTTCCTGGATATTTAAAAAAAAAGACATTGTCTATCCTAGCGTAAACAGAATAAAGTACCACTCTTTAGCTCCCTGGCGTTGGATATGGCGACTAAGCTATTGTCATTCCTTGCACTTGAGGCACTTCTGGGTGTAGCGCAAGCAAGTCTTCAGTGTTTTGGAAATTTTGAGAAGGTCTCAGCTGGAGAATGGGTCAATCGTGCAAACCCGGGATGGAATCTGGGGAATACCCTTGATGCTTTGCCCACTGAGGGAAGTTGGGGAAACGTTGCTAACTTCTCGACATTTGACGACTTGGTTCATGGAGGATTCAAGGGACTCCGTCTACCCGGTATGAGTGCTTGAAATTTCAAGTCTTCTTTTCAGGCCAGGATACTGACTTCAACGACATTTAGTCAGCTGGGCTGATCATTTCATCACGGGAGCACCAAGTTACACCGTGAATGCTACCTGGTTGCAACGCGTAGAGGATGTGGTAGACGCTGCGCTGGAGCGTGGGCTTTACACCATTGTCAATGCGCACCATGAGTCGTGGTTTGATCTTCCCGATGCCAATGGCAACTACACTGCTATTGAACAGCAATTCTATCAACTGTGGTATCAGATTGGAACCCAGCTAGGCTGCAAGTCTTCGCTGCTTGCCTTTGAGCCCATCAATGAACCATCGGCAAACACGGCGGACCAGATTGCAGAGCTGAATAAGATCGAGGCTTTGTTCATCCAGGCACTTGCCGACAGCGGTGGCTTCAATGCGGACCGTGTTGTGACTCTACTTGGACCAGGTGAAGGTCTCGATATACCCGGCAACCTCGTGGTGCCTGCCAATATCACGAACCCCTACGCTTTCCAGTTCCATTACTACTCTCCCTACGAATTCATCTTCCAGGCATGGGGAGAAACGCTGTGGGGATCCAACTCGGATAAAGCAGGCATTGATACTGATTTCTCTGAAATTCGAAATAATTACACTGATGTTCCCCTCCTGATTGGTGAGTGGGATGCTAATCCAGCGACCGAGCGTGCAGCTCGTTGGAAGTACATTGACTATCTGATCCGTGACGCCCGCAAATACAACATCACTACCTTCATGTGGGATGCCGGCTCAGACCTGCTCAACCGCACTTCCCATACATGGACTGATCCTGTTGCTCATTCAATTATCATCGAGGCTACAGCTGGAGTCAACAACAGTCTTGCCGATAGCACCGAGGACGGTGGCGCTACTACACAGAGGTCATCTGCCTACGTCTGGCACCAACTCGGAACACCAGTAGTTGACGTTACCAACCCGTATATCTTAAACGGTAATCATCTGAAGAGCATCAGTGGACCACACGGAAATCTTGTCCAGGGTCGAGACTATGTTGTGAGCGGAGCCAACGTGACGTACAAGGCCAGCTTCCTCTCGCAATATTTCTCCAGTAGCGCGACCGCTGCTTCCGGAGAGAAAGCCGTCCTGGCCCTGAACTTCTCACACGGCACATTTCTCTACGCGACCCTTATCGAGTGGGATACACCAGTTCTCGCTACGACCGAAGTAGCTGCCGCTTCCGTTGGCAGCAACGATCTGTATATCCCTATCACCTACAAAGGTTATCCGCAGGTTGCTGCTGTTCAGGCGACACTCTCAGACGGCACGTATCTGTTCGATTCCTGGACCCAATGGCTTGGACCACTTCAAAAGGGTCGAACGACCTCTGGGAGCCAATTCAATTGGGACGCTAGCAGTGTGACCATTCTGAACAGTGCCGTTCAAGCTGTGACTCAGGCCGGTATCGAGGCTAATTTCACCGTGGAATTCTTCCCTCGACTCGGCAACCAGGGGCCGAATGCAGTCAATGTTACCATCACGCCTTGAAGAGGATATAGTATGACTGCCGTAGTGGGTTCATATCGATAAGCTGGTATGAAGCGAAAGGACATTTATCATTTACGTTATAACTATGTCTCTTAGTTTTTACACCAATGTATTGTCCATCATTTTGTGTAGATCTTCAAATTACTAGTAGGTGCAGACTTAGAGCTAACAAATTATGTGAGCTAAATTCATGAAGTTGATAGGCGTCCTGCTGGGGACATGTACATGCTCCAAGGCCAGAATTAGGGCTTTGTGTAGGCTGTGCGCTGTATTTCGACTCGCCCCGTAGTAAATCCCGAGAATACAAGCCAAACGATGTGATGATTGTTTTAGGGTACTGAGTCACTCGTGTTCCGTCTGGATCATTGTGCTCCAGTGCTTTTATGATTTTGTGGATATCTCAGAATCAACCCACACTACGTAAGTTAGTTTAGGATAGGTATTGCCGTACAATCACATGCCAGCAGCTACTACTGAAAGTACACCACACCCCTTAGATTTCGGCGAAACCAGCAGATACTCAATCTACAGAAGTATTCAATCTCTGAGATTCTTTCTGAGCATTTTCTCTTCACAAAATTCCCCTTACAGCCGTCGCCTAAGGATAGCCAGAGTTTACTGTCGCAAATCAGCAGTTACTGTTTACCCGCTCAGCCGCGGTTAGTCTCGGCATTAACGATTGCTGACCTACGTAGTACTCCGATAACAGCGGTAACCGGCTCCCAATTTCCACCTCTTCATATCACGACATTACTTCTTCGATATTCTGCAATTCAACTTAACAGTCTCGAATTAATTTCGATCTGGAAGAGTATTCGGATCGCTTTCGAGAATTACCAGCATGGCCTCCCTCTCGCGCACCCTGCGTCCTTTGACGCGCACAGTTGCCTCTGGGCTCACAACCTCGTCGAGAACCATTCCCGCCCGGTCTCTTCAACAGTGTGTTCTTATTTTGATTTCCATGGAATATATGATCGACTTTACTGATATCTGAACTAGCATCCCCCGAACATTCTCTACAACCCCCCGCCGACGAGATGTAGACCTGACCGATCTCACTCCCACACCCATCTCGCACCTCACAGAAACCGAATCCCTCATGGCCGAAACCGTCTCCAAATTCGCACAAGAACAAATCGGACCTAAAGTACGAGACATGGACGAGGCAGAAACCATGGACCCTACAGTCGTCGAACAGCTCTTCGAACAGGGACTGATGGGTATCGAGATTCCCGAAGAGTACGGTGGATCAGGAATGAACTTCACATCTGCAATTATCGCCATTGAGGAACTTGCTCGCGTCGACCCTAGTGTTAGTGTTATGGTGGATGTGCACAATACATTGGTCAACACTGCGGTCATGAAGTACGGCAGTGCAGAGACACAGCGCACATGGCTACCGCAATTAGCCTCAGGCACAGTGGGCTCTTTCTGTCTCTCGGAGCCAGCTTCGGGATCAGATGCGTTTGCACTACAGACCAAGGCTGAAAAGACCGCTGATGGGTACAAAATCAATGGCTCGAAAATGTGGATCACCAACTCTATGGAAGCTGGATTTTTTATTGTATTCGCCAACCTCGACCCCAGCAAAGGTTACAAGGGTATTACTGCGTTCATTGTTGAGAAGGGTACGCCTGGATTCAGCATTGCCAAGAAGGAGAAAAAGCTCGGTATCCGCGCAAGCAGCACCTGTGTGCTCAACTTTGACGACGTTGAAATCCCCAAGGGTAATCTTCTAGGTGAGGAGGGTAAAGGATATAAAATTGCCATTGGAATTTTGAATGAAGGCCGTATTGGTATTGCCGCTCAAATGACTGGTTTGGCTCTCGGTGCATGGGAGAATGCTGCTGGGTATGTCCCTCCCCTTTTTTGTTTCTGAAGGTCAAGTCTAACAAAGATAGATATGTCTGGAATGATCGCAAACAGTTCGGCCAACTCATTGGCAACTTCCAAGGCATGCAGCACCAAATCGCACAGGCATACACTGAAATCGCCGCTGCACGTGCCTTGGTGTACAATGCCGCTCGCAAGAAGGAAGCTGGGCAAGACTTTGTCATGGATGCCGCCATGGCCAAGCTCTACGCATCTCAGGTTGCTGGAAAGGTTGCAGGTTCTGCTGTCGAGTGGATGGGTGGTATGGGCTTTGTGCGCGAGGGCATTGCTGAGAAGATGTTCCGGGATAGCAAAATTGGCGCTATTTACGAGGGGACCAGCAATATTCAGTTGACGACGATTGCTAAGCAGTTGCAAGCACAATACACAAAGTGATTTACTACCGTATATGAAGTACTGGATGGATGGGTCATATTTTCCCGTTCTTGTGTTATCTGTGGCGATACAAATATATATGGGTGTTAGAGTAGGTAGCGTGTTACAATGTTACAATGAGTCATTTCCAAGGTTATGTTCCATCCTACTTCCATATCCGCATCCACCCAAATCCAGCAATTAAGCTGCATCCCCAACCTCAACATGATGCACATTCGCCTTCTCCTCAACATCTAAGGCCTCTATTCCACCATGCTCAATCCCGGCAAAGACATGCGCCTTCCACTTGCGTGCAGGCACGCCTTCTGTGAAGAACGCAGCAATCTCAAGCTGTGTCCGGCCCTGAGTTTCCCCAACACAGAACCACACCCAAGCTAAAGAAGTCAATGTAAGACCGGCATACACGAAACACACCATGGGACCCAACCCGGCGTTTGTATAGAGATAAGGAGCGGTGAACGAGATAAGCCATAAAAAGAAATAAAGCGCAACGACAGAAACAGACATTATTTTGTTCTGGTTGACTCCCACGGAAAGTTCTCGGGTAATAGCGTATGTCAATGGTCCCTGACCAAAGTTGTATGCGCAGATCACGACGTATGAGAAGACGACGATGATATACTTTGATGCTGTGGAGAGATTCTTTTGTGTCCCAATGCCGCCGATGATCAAGAACGCGACAAAGATCATGCTCGTGCTGACGAGGAGGTTTGTCCGACGACTCAATTTGTTGCCTAGCAGCACCGAGGCGGCCACGGCAAAGATTTGCAGGACCATAGTAATTAAAGTGATTGTGAAAGGCTGCGAGACACCCAATTCCTCCGCAAAGACAACGCCGTAGTTGTAAAAGAAGATGATACCACAAATCTGCTGTGCGTACATGCCCCCCGCAGCCCAGAGGAGTTTCTTCCGCTCAATCTTGTCGAATAACAGCGACTTCCACGACGACGCACTCGCCTGCTCTTCCTCATACTCCTTTGCCTGCTCCAAAAACGCAATATCGGCCGAAGGGTCGTAGCCGGCTTCGTGGCGATGAATCTTGCGTAACGATTTTGAGGCGCTTTCAGTCTTTCCACGGAATACGTACCACGTTGGACTCTCGGGGATGAATGGGAGCCATATAAACATTGTCAGCGGCAGAATGATGAGTCCGCCCATGGGTAGTTTGTAGCCTAGGGAGGTGTTGAGGGAGTTGCAGCCTTGGGTTACTCCTGAGGCGACGAGTTGGGAGCAGGATTGGAGGAATTGATACATGTAGAGGGCTGGACTTCGGATTTCCATTGGAGCAACTTCTCCCATACTTTGGGTGGAGATTAGCTCATGTCATTGGCAGTAAGGTAAGGAGAGCTTACTAGAGAAGCGAAGTAACAGTAAAATTTCCAACACCAAGACCAATAAGAATCCGACCAAGCACAATCACACCCTCATAATGCGTATCAGCAACCTGCACAATACCTCCAGCCAACACAAGGAACGAAGCAATCCACAAAACCGTCTTGCGACCAAATGTATCATTCAGTGGACCTGAGATCAGGGCACCAACCATATCACCGATATAGATACTGGATGTTGTCAGAGATGTGAAACTTGTGGTTAGGGCTTTTTGACCGTCGATGTATTGCCCGCCATAGTCGTTTTTGAATTGTTGCATGCCCAGGATGCCGCTGTAGTAAGTGTTGTCATAACCAAACACGAGGGCGCCGATGGCCGAGACGGAGCAGTAGGTGATTGCCCATCGGTGGCGTTTGAAGTCGACGTCGAAGCCGAGCATTGTGCCGGATTGCGTGAGGTTTAATGAAAGGTGTGGGATCAATTAAAGAGTAAGTAGTTCCAACACAGTGAACAAGGCTATAGTCAAGTCAGACCATCTGAGCAATGATCATCAGAGCGCATGGGGATATCATGCATTAAATATTTCTATCCCAGGAATGTCTCCTGATATCTATCAAGAGGATAATGATATATCCGGTCTGTCTCTACCCCAGACTATCCAAGCACCATATTCTCCACTCACACCACCCCCCCAATCATTCGACATTGAGGCAGTAGTGAAGATGATTGACGACGACAAGCGAGTTGTCGTCCAATGAGACAGCTCTTGTAGGTTGACATAATGCATGGATTAAGTTGATTGCGAGTATATTCGGAGTAATTTGCTAGCCATATTTCTCCGCGACTACCATTCTCATCTCTCTCCTGGGTAGTTCGGCTTTGAAAACAAAGATTATAGACAATTCGGAGAGTACAAAGCTCAACCTTATCTAAGCATTATTAGCAAATCAAAGCAAATTTCCAGCTGTAAAGCTCTGTTGAAGTCTAATGAAGATACCTATTTCTCCGTGCAATCTCCAAGGAAAGGCATGCGGACCCCCAAAATTCAATGTTGGCATCCCACGTTTCCCCACACCCCCGGATTCTGTGCTTGTTTTCTTACTTACACCTACGTAAGTCCAGCACCTTCATATCGGAAGGAATTCCGCCGGACTAACGCTTTTGGAAAGTCCTTTTGCTCGGACTGCCAGGGTCTCAGAACACGAATGATGATTAAGACGAAATACCGAGTATAGATAGACCTCGGAACTGCAAGGGCAGGTTCACCAGAGACTCTGATCCTTTACAACGTTGCTCGTGCTCGTTGAATTTTCCAGGGTCCAAGGTAAAGGGGTCAAGTATTCTGCGATATTCATCAACCCCAGACTCGAAGTAATCGTAACCTCAGAAGAGTTTGCAGCGTCTCGTGTTAGGGTTATTATAGGGTTAGATCAAGAAATATACTGTACTCTACCCCAGATCTACTCATGTCACGATAACTGAAACAATGAGTCAATCATTCAATCTGGCTGTTTAGCTTCTCATTTTATAGGCAATATTTGGCTGGTTTAGTTGAATACATAGAGCTTAGAGTATTTAAGTCAGCAATTGAGCAAGAAGCTTTGACAGTAGATATAGGTCCAAAGTAAGATATAACAGTCGATAGAAAGAGCTATGCGAGCCAATAAGACTCCATCATACAGAAATCTACAATATCCAGCCATTAGACGAGTAATAGAAACTAGATATGGGTCGATTTAACATGAGCTTGCTAAATAGCAGCACAAGACGACGAGCATAGCATATTGTGGCGACAAGACGCAAGAGACCTAGCCCTAACTCGACTTGTCCACGTTTTCCAACGTCTACAATCTACGTAGCTAGTCAACCAAACATCTATATAATTCGTTCAACAGCTTTGAAAACGGATGCGACAGTACCTTCTCCAGAAACACTAACAAGATCTAAAGCTTTAGGGCTACGGCCAGAATGCGACGTAGCGCGGCCGGGGAATTGCGTGCTGGCCAGCCCGGGAGCACGCAACTAGCCCGTTGAGGCATCGCGATAGGCCAGAGGAGATGTCCAACACCAACAATTGACTATTAATGGCATTTTGGTCAATTTTATAGTATCTAATTTTCGTCTATAGAAGGACTAGAATGCATGTGGGAAGGATGGGCATTACGCGTCTTACCTTGGAAGAATTTACAAATTCTTCGTATATATACGTACTTGCTGTCGGCTAACCGAGATTTTTCAAGGATGACTGACTGACTGATTGGGATTTTATTCTTGTAAAACTTCATCCTCACCATCCAAGATGGCTTTTCTCACGGTCCCGAAGTTGAATACTCGAAAGGGTACATTTCGTGCCTACCATTTGGCCGCAGTGGTTTTGTAAGTGATTATCCCTCTCTGTCCGCCGACTTCCAAGTTAATCAACTCGCCAGCATCTCCTCCTTCCTAGCTGGTTACGACTCTGGTGTCGCCGGCGGAGTCCTCACCTACAAACCCTTCGAGAGCGATCTTCGCTATGCCGCATCCACCGAGTCTAAAGTGAGTTCGCTCACCATCGGACTCAATCAACTCGGCTCCTTTCTAGCCTGCTTTTTCTTCTACCCCTTTACCAACAAATTTGGCCGTAAATATGCCATTACACTCGCCGCATTTATCTATGTCATTGGATCTATGATTCAGACTATTATTACGCATTCGCTGGGTGCTTGGTATGTAGGTCGAATTGTGGCTGGTATTGGGATGGGCGGATTGAGTGTTGTTGTGCCTATGTATTCGGCTGAGATGACACCCAAAGAAATTCGAGGACGGTGTGGGTCTTTCTATCAGTGGATGTACACTTGGGGTGTATTTTCTGCTTATTGGATTGACTATGTGAATTGCCACGTTCTCGATTGGCTTATACATGTATGCTGATTCTTGTATAGGGCGTCGCGCAAAGCGAAACCATCTCTAAGACTTCTCGCGAATGGCAGATTCCCATTGGTCTCGAAATCATTCCCAGCGGTATCTTGTTTCTAGCCATGTTCACTCTCCCCGAATCTGTGCGTTGGCTCCTAAGCCAAAACCGAACAGATGAGGCGTGGAAATCACTCTCCTGGATCCGCGGCGACGAAGGCGACAAGACCCAGGAAGAATTCAACGAAACCAAAGCCGGGCTCATCGCCGAAGAATCCGCCAAGGACAACTTCACCATTCGCGAATTGTGGCACCCATCCAACCGACTTCGGTTCATTGTTGGACCTGCTATGTTTATTTTCCAGAATACCACTGGTAGCAGTGCTCTGGCTGTGTTTGCGCCGCAGTATTTCAAGTTGTTGGTTGGTAGCTCGGGCAATCGTGATTTGCTTTTGACGGGACTGTTTGGTGCTATCAAGGTGATTGGATGCACGTTCTTTATTTGGTTTTTGGCAGAGCAGTTGTCTCGGCGTACTCTGTTAATTGGTGGTGCGTCGTTGATGGCTACTTGTATGCTTATCATTACGTTGATCGTGCGGTTTATTCCAACTGAGAACGTGGGTAATGTGACCAGTGCTGGACGTGCGACGGTGGCTATGATATACCTTGACATTGTGGTGAGTACCAACGCTTCTGAACATCAAAAAGCAATAGGCTGACTCGTTCCAGATCTACAATTGCTCCTGGGGCCCTGTACCATGGGTGTACGTTCCCGAGATCTTCCCAACGCGCATTCGCGCCCTCGGATTAGGGTTCAGTATGCTAGCTCACTGGGCCACGTCATTCTGTTTCTCATTCGCCAGTCCATACATGATCAAGAACATCGGCGCTTACACTTTCCTCATTTTTATGGGGTTTGATGTCTGCGCTGCGATCTTTACGTATTTCTTTGCGCAGGAGACACGAGGAAAGGTGTTGGAGGCTGCTGCCGGTACAGATTTTGGGTTCTATGAGAAGGATGGATTGACTGTGGTTGAGAAGGGGGTTAATTCATAGACGAGAAGTCGTCTGCTTTTGAAAGACAGGGTGAAAAGGGCAAAGAGTTGGATAGCTCCGGATACACAAGTCTGGATTCAACATAGATACTAGAGCTAAAGTAATAGAAAGATATCGTCAATCGTGCTTTTATTCGTCAAACAAACTGGGTCCTCCTACATTAAGAAATACTAATTCATTGCCTCCAACCCTGAATGTGTACACCGCATGCAAATTCATAATAACCAAACAAGCAACAGAGAACCTCTCATGCAATAAGTCGCTAATAACAGCCTTCCATAGTATAACCTCCTTTATCCCGTACATAAAAGAGAAAAGAAAAAGAAACTCGTGTGACGTCCCCGAAGAAGGAATGGGCAGTTAAGCCCTAGAATCCCACTGATAGCCGATTTGGGAATGGGCAGGAGGCGAGTGCACAATTTGAGAGGGATACGTATGATGAGCTGGAATAGGCAGATGGGCTGCCTGTAGCGAGGGGATATTTTGTTCATATCCCATGGTAGCCACAGGAATATGCTGTGGTCGATGCTGCTGCTGCTGATGCTGTGGTTGACCCATTGTTGCTCGAGAATGGTACGTCAAGTTGCGGTTGTACGAGTCCGCGTTGTTGTTGGCGTATTGTGCCGTGTCTGTATGGGAAAGACCGTATCCCATGTCGTGGTGTGTTTGGCCCATGGATGATCCTGCGAGTGAATCGGCGGTCATGGAGTAGGGTGACTCATGCGGTTGTTCTGGTCCGCTCACGGAGATTGATGTTGATGGTAGTGTGCCGGTTTGCGGCGGGGATACGTATGAATGCCATGAGCCCTGCGGCAGGGGCATTCTGTGTGTAAGAGGCGGGATCGGTGGTCCCGGTGGAATCGAGTCTGTCAACGGGGGACTATTGAACGGTGAAGAGATCACACTGGCTGGGTTTGAGCTTGTTGAAGACCTTCGTTCATCTTCGCCTATACCTTCGTTAGTGTTGGCCTATTCTAATTTCTGGGAGGTATACACACTCTGATATAACTGCCTACTATTCGTCATCATAGCCAACTGCTGCCTCAAATGCGCAATCTCCGACTCCAACATCGCATTCCGCTCTAACACGCGATCAACCTGCTGGCCCTTGGCACTCAACTCAGCAACCTGATGCTCCAGATTCTCAATATGCTCCTTTGTGCGCGCACGAATAGTCCGTTGCGCTTCGCGATCATTTGCGCGTTTGCGTTCTAATTGTTCGGCTGTCAACGACGTGACTTTGCGCATTCCGGCTCTCGAGTCTCTTTTCTTCCCTGCTGGTTGGGATGATTCTCTCCCTTCTGTGGTGGTAGTGCTCGAGGTACTACCAGCAACTGTGCGCCGAGGTGCTGTTGTTGGAGCCATTGTCTCTCCTGCCATCATAGAGCCGCAAATGATTTCAGGATAAATGTATTCCTTTCTAACTTCCTTTCAATCGTAAAAGAGGAAAAATTGCCTTATCCGGATGTTTCCGGTTTATAAGGAGATCAAATCGCGTCTATCACAAGTCTTGGTTTTGGCGGCTGTGAGAGGGGCAGATCGATCCGACGGTTCAAAGAAATCAGAAGGCAATTTTTTAGCAGTGCCTAGGTACAAGGCAAGATTGGAAAATTAAAAGTCAAAAGGATATGACTCTTATAAGCTCGTGCTGTGTGAGAAGGAAAGAGGAGGAATGGGTTGCTGAGTCGAGTGTATGTACGCAGCCGAGATAGAGGTTTGATTCCTTCGAGGAAAGAGGAGGCGATGACGACTTCATTTATTTAGCAGATGGATAAGCTAGCTAGTCTGCTAGCGACTGCGATGGCATACTGAGCCTACAGCCATAGTCAAATTATCTGTCTATCAGGATTTAACTTAGCTTCTTAGTGCAAGTGGGTAAGAAACACTGAGACTATGGGACTATGGGACTCCGGAATGAATTTAGAAGGAATCCCACATTCCAACTGGGGAAACCGGTGGTTGCCGGGCTAAATTCTTTCTGGGCGCAAATATACATGCAGTTGGTATGTAGTAGTACGTAGTGCAATTACCAGTGAGCGAAGGACAAGACAACGTAAGACAAGATGAAAAAGAGATCGAGCGCGCCGCCTCAAACCAGAAAGAGACAGAGACCCAGGAAAGTAGACGAGAGTCATGGGCTAGAGAAACAGCCGCACCGGCGCTGAATCAAATTAGTAGTGACAGAATGGGCGGCCTAGAGTACCCAGAGCGTTGGTTCAAGGTCATGTTGGTTGGTTCTTTTCCCAGATTATTACTAGGCTACTATCTCAATGGTGCATATGATTTGTCGGTGTGTCTGGGTATGGGTCTGTCCATTGTTTAGTTTGTTTGTTGAAAGTTACGGCCGTATATACAAAGTATGGAGTACTTTACAGCGGACGTATTACCGAAGTCAGTCTGTAATCTGTAAGTATATACGTACTACGTATATTGATCCCACCTCGCCCGTTCTTAACCGTTGGGAAGGTGTACTCGAGCTCCCCTGCACGTGTACGTGGTGTCTAGGCTAGCATTGTGTCGCTGGCGTGGGAGTGGGCCGGAGATACCTAGGCACCGAGGGTAGTTAATCTCTGCCATGTGTGCGTTGTGGCTCCACTGCCATGTTATGTTTCGTACACCTCAACGTTGTACGTACTTACCAGCCTAGCAGTCTAGCACAAACTGTCCATATGATCAGTCAGTATCACTATCAGCTACAATATAGAGTTAATCAGAAAGAGTTCGTGCACTGCCCAGTCATACGATATATACTATTGAAGTATGTACAATTAGATAGGTGAGAAGCCCAGTACGATGGACTGTTTCTAGAAAAACGCATGGCAAGCGGCCGCACCAGCCAATCAGCGCGCCGTCCGAGCGCCAAGGCTCTCAGATCTCGCTGCACGGAAAGACGGCCCGGTTTTTTTGGCGCCCATCGATTCGCAAAATATTACCAGGATTTTCCGCTTTGGGCCAGCCACGCGAGGCCGCCCGCAAGGAAATGCAAGAAACAGCAAGACACAGGACAGAGGGAGAGGCATGAGCGTCGCGTTGCGTTGGCTGATGGCGGATTATGCCGAGGAAGTTATTCTAATAATCCATCACGTATTATAATATGACCGTTAGTAAGATGTATTGTACATGTATCGGTATTACCGTAACAATACACATCCGAGGATTACTTCGTACTGTAAAAACGCTTACTACGTAGTACTATCCAATGTATCCCACGCATCCATAAGGCGGTGCCCACGTTAGGCCAAATCGCTAAGCCAACTGAAGCAATGAGCACGAAGTCCGGGCTATCTCCGTAGGTCATTCGCGAAAACCAAACGTCCAAGCCAGCTTACTCTGCCAAGCCTCGTACACTAGTTCGTACGCTTCCATCTTAGTGCAATTAGTGCTTTGACTACTTACCAGTGGAAATTGCCCTTTTGGCGCGACATGCTACCAGACTAGGCTACCTGAGGCTTGCTAGTACGTAGTACGGAGTAGTGTGGACTCTGTGGAGTCACTAACAAAGCCTGTAGGCTGTAGCAGCCGAGAAGAACTCCACAACTAACATCTTGGCCATGCGATTGTCTTACAAACGCGAACTTAAGGTTGGCTTGTCTGACAGCAGAGGGCAAGTCTTTCGAGAGGTGCTAGGCCAAATTCTGTCACGGCTTACTATCGATAAGTGATTGTATGTTCAGGTGTAACGTGTTCTTGGAAAGTTTAAAATCTGATTGGTTTACGGTTCACCGACAATTGGAGCAGTGTCTACTGTTCTTCGATAGGTGCTTTGATACGCAAGCACTCCGTACAGGGGAATAAAGAAGGGTATTCGATACGTACAGTGAAATCTTGATAACCCCCACTTCAATACCTCAGTCGACCAGTTACATACAAGCAGAGGTCAATAGTGACCCGACAGAACGGAAAAAAGAAGAGCGGCTCGACCGGAATCGTGTCCTACGGTAAGCAAGTAAGCCCTAGTCAAGTGCTTCCAAATGTCCCCAAACGAGCTTAACGAAGTCAAACGAGATGCCGTCACGATGCACTGAATCCAAGGTTTAGTTAACCGCCTGCAAGTAGACCAGTCAAACTCTAAAACACTAAAGTGCTGTTCTTCGTTTCTTTTTCCCTGAATTCTAAATGCTTGATATGTTCGATGACTCGATGTTGACGAACAGTGGGAACACGGACCCAGCCAGCCTTAGACTTAGCTAAGTTTTCACATTCCGTTAAATGAGTTAAAGTAAAATACCCATCGACGAATATGACTGGACATTGGCGTAGTTAAGATATGCACCGACTCTTTATCGTACATTCGCCATATGGCTGGCGCTTAACGGAGCGACCCAACAACAGAACACGACTCATGTTCCCCCGGTCAGAAATAGGTTAATTGATGGTAGATCTTCCAGCCCTCAACCACGAGTAAATAACCAACATGTTGGAAACTGTAAATCGTTCCGATTGATGTAGAATTTCATGCTGACGGCTGGATAGGCGCTTGCCCCCAATGCCCTGGGTTTGAATGACTAGTGTCGAGACGTTTAGTTAGCACTTTGATAATTAAGGACGTGCTCTGCATAACACGTACAAGGCTTGAAATGACTGTATTTTTTCGAACTTTTCAATATTTGGTATTTGTGGATTGTGTGCTCCGTATATTCTCCGTGAATAGTTCTTAAGTTTAGGCTAGAGACGAGAAACGGCACATAATAAAGAACCCTCTCCATCTCGAGACGGGATCTTCCATATTATTGTCCACATGGCCACTAGTACAACCTCGTGTTGGGATCTTCTTATGCTCGGAAATTTTTCCTTTCAAATAATATCATCCATATTCGCCTCGCTGACGCCTCCAGACGGGTTGCAGCAGACTAAAAGAGTCTGACACCTACCAGGGTCCCAAACTTGGAAGGTTAGGGTTACGTGACTAGTCACAAAACGGAGTTTGACATCTTATTCTCTTACTATCATAACTATTATGCAGTCTAAAATTTGACAGGGATTCAGTCAGGTGAGCCCGTTTTCATGTCGATTTCATTAGTGCGCATTTTATACTACACGCGCCTTACCTGCATATCGCTATTCTAGTAATCTAATTCGATACGCCATTCTCGACGCCACGTAGGCGTATACCCTTGTATGGCTTGCACATCTCGAAGCATCATAGAGCCCGTTCTCTAGAGATGGTGCATAGTGGGTAGTCAATTGGTCATTATCTCCTGCACCTAGCCCATCTTTTGCGGCGCGAGTCACAACACACCCTTGAATATCTGGGCGACTCATTTTGTTGACATCGAACTTGAGAATCTTACACGTCTGCTTCTGCCCCCATCCCATCAAGGTCGACGGTGTGGGCCAAATCAATTCAACATGGCATCCAAAATGTCAAAAAATGTGTTTTTTGCACTACGTCTGTCCTGCATAGCTTGGCCATGTCTGATTCTCCGTTTCTGATGTGTTCTCGAAATTCGCTTTCTTTGTTCAGATGGGCTTCGACGCAGCATGTTTTCTTTTTTCCCCTTCGGCAACACTATGGATAATGTACATAGGCGAGCCGTCAACTAGTTGATTGATCCGCAACGCACGTTTTTGATGTCTTTATTTGCCGGTCTCATCTCTACCCAGCCTTCCGCCTCATAGTCCTCGTCACCTTAGAAACCTAGCCTGATGATGCCATTTAGTGTAACCAAGTCTTTTACAGTCCCTATTGTTCGACATCTTCAATAGAGGGTTGCCCTGGCGGATCTGATGGCGAACAGTAAGCGAAATTTTCATGCATCGAAACAAAGGGAAATAATCGAACCATGAACAAAAGGAAAATTATATTAGGAAGAAAACGGATGCTACCGTTACATCTGCTTCGTTGATAAAATGTTTACAATAAAAGACAATGCGAATATGATTATTTCTTTGAATTTTAGAAAGCAATAAGATGATACGACATACCCCTTTTTGTGGACGAACAGCAGACGCCCTTGAGGAAAATGAATAGTTCTCTGTGATTGGTATGAGATCAAGGCATTGATTGAAGCATGTTATTGTCTGAAGAGTACAAGTGCCGATCGAACTCAAAACTTATGCTGTGCAAAAGTAACCGTTTTTAGGACAGTGTAATACTCAATCCATACTTGGATCCCTCTTTACTAAACTTTGATTCCGTGACGCCACCGAAGGGTGTGGCAGGGTCACTGATCAATCTAGTGTTAACGCCTACCATACCAACATCAAGACGATTATAAACACGCCATGCCTTGTAAACGTCCTGTGTGTACAGGTATCCAGCAAAGCCGACCTCAGAGTCATTGACCATCTTGATGACATCTTCTTCTGACCGAAACTGGAACAGTGCAGCAACAGGGTCAAAGGTCTCACAGCGCGCAATCTCCGTGTCATGGTTTAGTCCGGTTAGGACTGTTGGCTGGAAGAAGTTGGGTCTTAATCCAGGTGCTTTTGCACCACCAATTGTCACCACGGCACCCTTGGATACGGCATCAAGCACATTGCTCTCTGCCTTGTCGATACTGAGATGCTTGCTATGGGCCATGTGTAGTATCACTATCAAACCCAAATCCGAGTTTGAATTGGGGTACAGCTTCCGTAAGCCTTTTGGCAAATATCGTAAAGGCCACTTTGCACATATATATGATTGGCACATACACATGTCTGGCCACTACTTCGGAATTTGGCAGCAAGACAGCTAGCTGCAGCATCTATATCGACGCAGTCATCGAAAACGATGAATGGCGCATTGCCTCCAAGTTCCAATACGAGCTTCTTGATAATGGAAGAAGACTGCTGCATGAGAAGTTTTCCCACGTTGGTGCTGCCCCTAAAAGAAAATTTCTTCACAATTTCCGAGGCTGTCAAGGCCCTCCCAATTGCTGGTGTACTGGCTACTTTGGCGTCCCGTGAGGTCGCTGAAAGATGGAAAGGCGGCCTCGACGGCGGCCAAGGCTCTGTGAGCATCTTCTTCGGAGCATTCAGCGCAGGTGCTGACTAGCTTGCTGGTAGGTGGATCTTGGGCCTCGAAAGTCTTGCCGGAGGCGGTGGGAGTCCATTTGCCATCGATGAAGCACTCTTCAATGAATAGGCTTTTGTCGTCGAGCTAATCCAGGTTGCTATGGCCCAAGAAATCAGGCGCAAATGCTTTGTATAAGATGTCAGGTGACTGAACATACATCTGGAATGGTCTGCCCCATGTCGGGGAATAGTTTATGATTTGTAGCGATCCCGAAAACCTTTTGAACAATGCACTCTGTGGTATAGTTATTGACAGAGAATGTGTTTATTCTCTTGATACCAGTGCCCAGAGTGTTCTGTTGAAATGTGATGTTTCCCAGACTTTCTCGATGTTTATTGTTTTTCACTCAGATTCGGGTTCCCCGGTCCCATCACCGAAGGCATCTTGTGACTATATTGTTTCGCCTACTGGCGACCCTCATTACAAATGTGTTCTGCAACATGGCTTAGCAAGTTGCCCGAGTTTTCTGTGATGCATCTGGCATGGAGCTCACGCTAAGGCCAGGAGGGCAACCCGAATCGAGCATCGAAAACGGAAGTCTGAGCGGCCGATGAAATTGTGCCACGATAAGTCTTATCGGTAGTTCTCTTACGTAGATTACAACTCGGACGATAATGAGGGGAACTTGATCACGCTTGGGTTCGAAGGAAGGTCTTTCTTGTTTTGCATGCATTCCGACATGCCCGCAGCGCTGGAGAATGTCAAGATGTGTCGGGAAGGAGTCGATGAGACCAATGCAAAACAGGGGTGGTAGTTAATCTTCACTATTACTCGAGTCTAGCCTCTCGTTAGAAAGTTAATATCTACCTACCTATGATATACAACAACATCGCAGAGTTTCAGTGGCTTTGTCTCAAGTCCAATCGAGTCTACAAACACAAATGCCCCTCTCAGTCTGTGCATACATAGAAAATATCAACGTACTTGATGCTATCTAGGAAAAGCCGCTGTCATCCAAGAATATTGGCAAACCTGGTGGATAATCACGTGGCTGTGGAACCCTAAGAACGCTTGGTCTTGCCTAATTAGGCAGTTGGAAACGCAGCTCCAAATCGGCCGCTTGAGCCAAGTCGAGTATCAAAAACGTGACAAACCCTGATTAGAAATTCGAGACGCACCCCAAAGCCACAGATTGGAGGTGGAGCACCGTAGTCTATACCAGAGATGATGGAGATACACCGTACTGGTCACTGTCAGTTAGAGAAACTCTGCAAAGTATACGACTCACAGATATAGAGCGTGTTATTACTGAGACCAAAGAAGGCAAGGTAGGAATACCTATAGATCCGTAAATGTCTCATGGTATGCGCTTCCTCAATCACTATACTAATTATATCACAGACAATCAAGTCGATCCAAGGCCGGGACTAGTCCACCGGAACTTTATATGCTACAAAATAAATATACAAACCATTGATTGATGTCACGCGTGATGCTGCAGAACTCAGAAGACTGGTATGAATGCCTAGGTAATGATATAAATAGGTCATCATATTTAGGATCATACCAGGTAAGAGTTGGAAAGTGTCTGATCCTAAGGACTAAGGACAGCAGAGAAAGAAACATGCGTTATCAATTGGTGTGGGTAATAACTTTCACAAGCTATTTGTCATTCTCTCACACTAGGTACCAATTGCCAGTCCCCAGCCTTCGAATCGTGGGGAAAGATAGATGAATGACTTCCTATCAGCTTTCGGTAGAATTAGTATGTCGGTTTTCATTGACACAACGCTTCCTTTATAAAACCATAAAATCTTCCTCAACAGCTGGGACACGACATCTCATAGGGGATTCCTAGCGATTACAGAGGCTAGTCATGTTTAAAGACCCTGAAGACAAACTCAAAATTGAATTAGGGTTAGGGCTATATAGTTATGTCAAATTGGTGGGTCCACCACACCCCACTGGCCCAAATCGCCGCAATTCTAATCTTCTTTCCACTCTCCTCTACAGACAGTATGCAATATTTTGGACATCGTTTGATTCGCCTGCGTATTTAGGAAGTGTCAAATAACATGTTGACTGGGACAAGGTCGCGTTTCGGTATACTTCATCCATCCTACTTGCTGCAATAATAGCTAACAGTGAACTAGGTTGTAGAACATGCCGACGCAAACATCGAAAATGTGACGAGAAGCGGCCAGCGTGTGGAGCCTGTATATCACAAAATCTAGACTGTAAATATCAAGTCGCTCTGAAATGGGCCAGTCATGAAAGTATAAGCTCTTTCGGCACAAACGAAGCCACTCGTCAGAAGCACGATCGTTCTAGCCGTCAAACACCGAATGCTTCTTCACCACAGGGGCCATTGTCTTCAGCAGCTAGCATTGCATCAGTACAGACGAACCATGGCCACGATCATATCCCTAGAGCGGATCGACCATCGGTACGCTTCAATCAACCACCCATTACAAAGCGGGATGATCGCCCACCGGCGAATATGAATACGTACTCAAGTTCCTATGATTTTTCGACTATCAACCATTTTCATGACAATATACAACAAAATACTACAGAGGGATTACAGGAGCAGCAGGTTGAGACAGGCGGTGATCTAGGCAATGATGCGTATGACGCTGTCTCGGAGAACTCGGAGGAGGGAGTCAGCTCAAGCCCATGGGTGCTCGACAACACTTTGAGTAATCTCATGTTTCAGATGTTTGAGAATCCAGGCGAGGAGATTGCATTCACTTACTGTCAGTTATGTCATGTTTTTATTTCCTTAAAGAGGACGCTAACATGATCGACAGATTTCAAGCGAGTCTGTAGCTGCATACCGGCATATGATTGCGACCCAAATCCATACCGGAAATTGGCACTTGTTGCTCTAGCATATCCCGTCCTTCTGCACGGTATTCTGTCAGTGTCTACTGCCCATATGTATAACTATGGCAGAAGTAATGAGAGCCTGCTGTCATCACGACAGGCACGAGCGTTGAACTCTCTACAGGTGGCTCTGAACGCCATTCAAAATGAGACAGACCAACGTCGCCATGACGGAACGAAGTCAGAGTCTCTCTTGGACAAAGTAGGCGTCTACTCGATTTTATCTCCGAGAGAAATTGCACTAGCTGCCATAATGATGCAGACATCTTCGGTTCTAATGACAGGGATCGGTAACGTCGAGATTCACATGAGTTGCGCCTGGCATTTCATTATGGATTTGGATTATTTCCACCGGCCACCGACATCGCTTTTTGCCAGAATACTCGTTTATCGCTTTGCAATGGTGGATGTAGTGCTTGCTCACCTACGGTTTCGTCAGCCATTGGCGGGCCCAGAGTTCTACATGTACCAACGACACGAAGAACTCGATCAGTCAGATCCTCCATTTCGTGCGATGCAGGGCTGCCCGCAACCGGTTCTCTGCTTTTTATCTAGGATAGCTTCCTTTGCTGCAGATATCATGCAGCCCGATAGCTCGTTAGAGCAAATACAAACGCGGGCATATGGGCTAGAAAGTGAAATGCGCACATGGGGCCAAAGATACCACGAAGCAATGATTCAAGATGCACAAATCCATACCCCCTTACCAAGATCCTCCCGAACAGATTTACGATCTGACTTGCCGCATAACTCTCGCAACGATCTGGACATTGTCTGCGAATGTTTTTACTGGACGGCTCATCTTCTTCTTATGCGGAGGGTGTTCTTAGATACGACATGGTCTACGCGCGTGCAATTGGTCCGAAGGCACATGTTCCGTCTCATGAACAAGCTTCGTGCAGGTTGCGGACCAGATTCATCACTTCCCTTCCCTTTTTACATCGCAGCCCGGGAGGCCGTGACATTAGACGAGCGCGACTGGGTGCGACGAAAACACAGAAAAATGTTAGATGCCTATCGCGATCGTTCTCGCGAATACTTGATGATCTCCACAGAACGGATTTGGGAAAAGGCTGCATCTACAGGCAACGCAGTTTTTCCAGACCTGCCCTTTTGGGAAACGCCATACGAGAAGTTCATAAGAGATATGGATAGGCAGGCCCTATATTTTATGTTTTGATGACGACCAAACTCTCGATACCAGTTGACCTAGGTACGTTCTAATAGAGGAGGAACTGATATTTTGTACGCATGTATTTAGCACACACCTATCTAATCTACTTTAATATCATCTACTGGTGAAAACAATCCAGATTCAGAAGCACAAGGAGTCTCATCAGTAATTAACTCTTGCCATATTCTTCATATTTCCATTACGCTTAACCCAAAAAATCTAAAAACATCTGAAAGTAAATTTCTATAAGGTTGATAGGTCTGCTTGGAGAGCATTCAAAGCCTGCTGTGCACCTCTCTTACCGCTGCGCAAAGCACCCTCCATATATCCACGCCACTCATCCGCCAATTCAGTACCAACAAAGATCAATCCTCCTGATTTCTCATTGGTGAGCTGCCCATCCTCATAATTGCCCAAGACACCAGGTCCAACGGTGGCAAAAGGACAACCCCAGCCAGCCCACTGGTCATCCTGCCACTCGGATGTGATAGCGCCGATAAACTCGGACTTCACTACCTCATAGCCAACGCCGAACAGAGAGCCCAGTTGTCTCAATGCGGCCTCTTCTCGTGCCTTAGGGTCGAGAGCAAGCCACTTTCGTCCGGGCGTTGAGACAACAAAGCATGTCAAGGCATAGTTATCCTGACTATCAACCGATGTGTCACGACAATGGTTGATAGGGCCACGGAAGCTCTGCGCTAATCCGCAAGAACCCGCACGTCTCCAGAATGGGGTCTTGAACATAGCAAGATATTTGACGTAACATCCATAACGAGCGGAAGATATATACAAGCGCTTGGAAGTGGGGAGCGGCGGCTGGAAGTTAATGAGCTTGTAGGCACCACTGGGTATGCTGATGAGGACTTTGCGTGCCTTGAACACTTGTCCATACGCGGTCGTGACCTTGTACAGCTTGGTTGATTCTTCAACGATTGACTTAACCGGGGTGCTGAGCTTGACCGAGTCTGCCGGGAGTAGTTGTTTGGCGATGTTGATAGAAATAGATTGAGTGCCTTCTTGCAATCGTAGATGTTGTGCTCCATGCTTGCCATCGTATCGCAATTGTATAACACCTTCCGCACCACGAGCAATCTCGAGGAATGCAAGTGCAGACACCTCGCCAGGGTCCTGACCCAAAGTACCGCGGGTCCAAACGCGAGCTGTTAGTAGGGCCTTTGGGCCAGCGCCAGCTTGTCGTAGCCATTGATCAAAAGTCAAACTGTCGAGATCGGCTCGTTTGGGTTGTCTGAAATTTTCGGGGTTAAGAGACGCCTCCTCCACTTTTGAGCGAATGTCGGCGATGTTGTTAACGTCACACGTCGCAAACTGTGATAAAAAGTGAGTCCAATACTCGATGATAGCTTGTCTTCCAGCACATTGCATACCTTTGGGAATCCACCAAATGGGAACAGATGGCAGTTTCCATCCTCATCTTCACTGGCCACTGAGCCATGAATGTTCTGTACGACTGGCGTCAAGTTGAATCTCTTGACGTAGGACCATATGTGTGATTGATTGGTGTCATTTAACCATGCCGCACCAACCTCTTGCCTACCCTTACCATCTGGGCGCTTTGCAGTGTTGGTTTTACCACCCACACGATCACGAGCTTCCAGGACGACGAAGGATCGACTGGCCTCTTGAACATCAAGGGCTGCCTGAAGACCACTGAGCCCGGCACCGACAATAACTACATCAAGAACATCGGCCATGATTTCGGAAGTGAATGGAATAGAAGCTTGTGAAACAAGATGCAAAAAGACTGCTATACTGTACTTCTTGAAAACTTATACCTCAGGACACTTCTTGTAGCTGCTTCTATTGCTTTCATGGTATTGGCTATCGGCGCCGAGGCTTGTTCAAAGACTCCGATATGCTATCAAAGGGTCTCACGGACGCTAGCATCCTTACAGCAACTCGAGTCCTTCGCCTAATCCAGCTGGATAGAGTCAATGTCAGAGACTATATGAGTGCGAGTGTAATTGTTGCGGGTGTCTGACATCTATTACGTAGGTTTGTATATCTTCAAAGTTCAATGGCCAAAAGGCCGATTCCCGCGCAATATGGAGCTAGTCCGAATAAGGAAGCGCGTGCCGGGGTCACTAAACAGGAAAGGCCTCATAAACTGAGTTAGGGCTTGGGATCTACAGTAGTGTCTAGCCTCTGGGCACCACACATACATCTCTCTCAACGGTCTACTGGAGTGAGCAAATCTACTATGATACCAAACAATCATGTAACTATTTGTGTTGCTGGATGCGGAGGAATGCTATCAATGGTTCCAAAGATGCGTCAACTAGTGCTCATGTCTAGGTTTGTTATATTAAAGCTTTGCTTCGCCTCGACTGAATCGTTGCCTATCTATTTCGGAACGAAAGAAGTTCAAGGTAGGCGATATAAGGTCTCGGGGGATCTCGTTGTGAAGTCGATCTTGAAACAAGCCGAAAGGCACTACGAATGCAGGTGATATTATAGCAATCGTGGAGAAACAGAAGTAGGGTAAAACTCAATTCAATGAAATATGGCAATCCATATATTTTCCATCACTACCTAAAAGTAGCATAAAAAGAAGGAATGTTTGATGGATAGCTCATTCTTTCTAAGTACATTGTCATTTGAAGTCATGAGTGTCCAAGGAAACAGTCGCTAAAGTGGATAAATGACAGAACGATGGCCTCAGTGGAAGATAACTGAAATTAGCCTATCGAACCCAGTATTTCAATCCACTGAGAAGCAGAAAAGAAGAGAAAAAGAAAGAAAGACGGAAGAATCCAAGGATTCTTCACCCAATCAAGAAAACCTTTCACTAAAAGAGTGCCTGTTCAAAGTCGTGCTATCTAATAAGATAAGAACGGCACCGAGCTAGACGAACTCATCTAAAATTCAGTAGGAGCAGCACCGCCAGTTGGGGCACCGCCACCACTGGGACCAGAACCACCACCAGGGCTGCTGTCGCCGCCAGACTCGGCCACACCACCAGACGAAGTCAAGGCAAAGCTGTAAGTCGGGGTGTAGGTAGCCGAAGTATTGATGGCAACGGTGATCCAGCCAAAGAGACCATCTGTAACATCATCTCCAATTCTGACGTAGTTGATGACAGGGTCAGAAGTGGTATTCTCAGTTTCGTCGTCAAAGACACGGTCTTCGGCGTTGGTGGTAATAGTGATAGTGTTGGTGTTGTACGGGCTAGTGGCCTCAACCTCATAGATCAAGTCTTGGTCCCAGAAGAATTGACCAATGTGCGCAACTGTGCCTCCGGTGATTGTGTTGTTGGCTAGCTGAGTGACATTACCGACGTGGGCGACGACGTGGTGGTGGGTTGTACGGCCAGAGTAGTGACCAGGGAAGATGGTCTGGAACTGAACGACACCATCATCATCGGTCTTTTGAATCCCGCGCAGGAAGGTGGCGTTGATGTTGGAAGTATCAGCAGTGTCTCCGTTGCCATTGCTGACAACACCAGAGTAGACACCAGTAGAATTGCAGTTCCAGATATCAAACCAGACATCGGTGACGGGCTCGCAGGTCTCAACGTCAATGAACTGGGCATCGAAAGTGACATCAACACCTGGCTGGTCTTCTCTCAAGTCGGAGCGCACGTATTCGCCCAGGACGTAGAAGGGGCCGACTTCACCCTCAGGGTTGAGGACACAGGTGGAGTTGTCCGTGAAGATGACGGACTCGGGAGAGTCAATGGTGATGCTACCGTCAGTCACCTCATGGGACTTGTTGAGGACAGTGTCGGGGCCGCGGACTGTGAGCCTCTTGCGAAGCAGATCGCGGCGGAGTCTTTCGACAGTTTCGCGGCGACGAGCTTCAGCACGGTCATTGTGACCGCGAGCTTCGAGGTGGCGAGAACATTTCTCGAGACTCCGGCGAACCGTGGATTGATACTCTCGCTTCTGGATAAGGGCGACCTCGTCCCGCTCTTCCTGCTCACCCGGATGTGCTATAGAGAGAGTAGCCATGCCCAGGAGGGCGATGCTTAGGACACTTGGGAGTTGCATTGCTACAATGTTGATCAATTGAATACCAAGATAAGAGAAGAAAGGTCTTTTTTGAGCTGTCGAACAAAAAATGAAAAATTGAGAGGGTGATTGTCCTTCCTTATATACCTTACAGATTATCTTACTGGATTAATATGCGAAGCGAATCGTATATCGAGGTATGAGCGACTGCTATGGAGGAACTGGGAAGTGCAGTAATCACTCATCTTTCCGCAAAACTCTCCAGGGGGTACGCGTCAGGGCTTAAACAAATCAAGCATGTTTGATGGATGATGCGATATTCCCCTATAGTGACTAAACAGCTATATCTCATTCGTCACGGACGATTCGAATGCCCAGATTTAACTTTTGATTCGTCGATCATGGAGCCGTATCTGTTATACGCAACGCATGGAGGATATCCAACTAAAATTTAGGCTAGTTGACGATCCTGGGGTCTTGACTGCCTAGGCGAGTCGAAACAAATGTCCGAAATACGTGTACATCTCTGCAGCTGAAAAGTTGTACCATTGGACCCTTCTCTTTGAGAATGAAGACATGGAGGACATCCCTGTGGTATACCCCAACTGGTAGGCTGAGTGATATGCCATGCCTCCCCAGTAATTATTGTGCTCAAAAATCTAGGGACGACCGTCGTGCCGAGTTGATACCAACCAACCTCTATTTCGACCGAGGACCAACATGCATGGCTAAATTAATAAACCACGTTTCCAGGTTTCTGGATATGATTTACTCCGGCCGGGGGAGGGAGATTGTGCCAAGACCAATCGATGTGCGTAATACAACGCATCTAATTGGGAACTGAGACGCATCAACACTGACTACAGTGACAGATGACCGTGATAAGTCGAAACAGCCCTAAGGCGGATGACATGGAGTACGTAAGCTCGCCGGCGCCAAGACGGCAGCTGCTTCAAAGCGGGGCCTGACGAGGCCATTTATGACTGGGTATAAGTATCTATGCTACTATAGCAGGGGCATAACAATGCGTGGAATATTTCCGTCAGGAACAACGTGGCTGAGGATTCGACAACTGTCCTGGCAAATTAGGCGGATTGGATTTGCAAGCATTGAAGCTTGAAAGAATGTCCAGTTCAGGCAGTAACGCCTGAATTGCAAACCTGGAACTTGAGGATTCCTTATGGCAGTCAAAGAAGGAGCGGACACGGAATTTGGCTGAGTAGGCTGCACTTCGTAATTCCTGTTTCTATCCATGTAATCAAGCCATGCACAGAATATGGAGGGTGAATGCAATAGTGTAACCGACACTCAACTGCACTGAATATCGAGGTCGGTGAATTGTAAACTCCTCCAATGAAAAGAGACCATGATAGGTCTGTTTCCTGGGATATATTGCCGCAAGATGAGCTAGCTCCCGATGGATAAACGTAGAAGCACCTTCGATCAAGAATGGATTCTTGTCCGCCACCGTCCATCTTCTCTGAAACAAAACGTTCTGCAGTTTGAGGTGGGTATTGCTTGGCTTTGACGGTGGGACGATGCAAATATCTGATCATTTTGTCTCTGCTAATTCAATTTGTCATGGTGATTCGCGGAATCCAATAGTACGTTCAACAGCATGTTCGAGTTTCAGTCAGTGTCAATAGACATGGAAGCGCACATCCGCTCCTCCCATTGTCAGTCACTCGAACTTGGAAGGCAAGCGCGAAAGAATCGCTCAAAGTGGAGTCATAGTCCAAGTGGAAGACATAGCCTTGGTACTAATTTCTAGGATAAAACATATGACCTTGTCAAAGAAGGACGGCGACAAAATTTGAAGGTGGGCAGAAGGTCTGATTTACAGCTCGAAGGTTGAAAGCACTGTTAAACCTTGGTCCTGATTTCCTTGGCCGTATATTTCTCGATACCGCCACTCGAGATCGCCTTTCAGAAGTGTGGACACGCTGCAGTGGTACCATATACCCTAGTAGTGAGTCTTGCAATATCGCGAAGAAGCTGGTTGAGCGGTGCGAGCGCGGCCACTGTATTAGAGCTTACCGCTCAGTTCATGGGCGTGTTTCCCAAAGCGTAAGAGTGTATCCCTTCTAACGGGCACTTTGTTGCATTTTGAAAATTAAGCCGCCATCCTTTCGTTCCTTGACAAGTTCAATCAAGACTTGTTTCGTGGTTTGGCGTTTCGTGGCAGTGCCAGTGAACTTTGTCATGTGAAGTCCATGATCAAGTTTTCTCGTTTGAGAATCAACGCTTCGACACAATGCGCACAGCGTGTTTGAAAAAGGGTAAAGCGAGGCTTGTCAGTCGGCTCATTTATTTCATTAATGAATAATGGATTCTCCCCAGCTCAATCTCGTCGTTGTGCATTCTCATGTAGAAAAGAGAGAAAAACGTGGAGGTAGTTGCTGGAAGGCAGGAGCCAATCGGCGTGCGCGCCTGCCCAAGCTTCCGTGGCTGCCTTTATTTTTTGGCACCAAACCAAACACCTGGCATCTCCCACGTCATACACCATTCTCTCAACACACAGCTTCATGCCTCATTGAACCCGACACTCATTTGAACTGGACCAGCAGGTCTAATATTTATCATGGAGCAAGACTACAAAGCACGCAAAGAGGCTTTTGTATCCAATCTCTCCGGTGGGGATATCAACGAGATCAACAGAGTTGCTCTCGTGGCGTCGGTATGTCTCTCAATACTTTGATTGCAAAAAGAAGAATTCCTCGGATAGCTAAAGACAGCTTCGTCTTAGGTGTCGGCACTATTATGGTCAACGTTGCAGTCACGCCTCTCTTTCTTTACACCCTATACCCCTACGGCGCTTTTTGTCGACTTTCTACTCAATGTCGGCGCTATTCTCTTCTCGACGACGATATACTCGGCTTCTCCTCTTCTCCTGAATATACTTCTCCTTACTCCCGTCATATTCATCCTCCTGAGCTCACGGTCAACTCGTTCACGACAGAAACAAGCGAAGCCCTCCCAGCCGAATCAACAGCGGAATGTGACTGGATCAAATAAATCCGACGATGGGAAAAAAGGCCCGGAATCGTCTCCGGTACACCCATTCCTCACCACATATCGCGCCGCAATGATGGTCGTAACTTGCAGTGCGATTCTGGCCGTGGACTTTCCAATTTTCCCTCGCCGATTCGCCAAAGTCGAGAACTGGGGTACATCGCTTATGGATTTGGGAGTGGGATCATTCGTCTTTTCAGCAGGTGTCGTGTCTGCCAGGTCTATTCTCAAGGCCCAGGCCGCAGGAACATCTCAACAGTCGAGTTTATTTCGCAGACTGGCAGCTGCATCTCGACATTCCATACCTCTACTAGTACTAGGCTTGATACGCCTGTATAGCGTGAAGGGTCTTGATTATGCCGAGCATGTAACAGAATATGGCGTACACTGGAACTTCTTCTTTACGCTTGGATTTCTGCCTCCTTTCGTGGAGATTTTTCACTCGTTGTATTCCATCATCCCGTCATACGAAATTTTGGCTCTGCTTACAACCACAACTTACCAAGTTGCTCTGGAATCCACGGACTTGAAAGCTTATATTCTGGTCTCACCACGTGGCCCAGGCCTGCTTTCTAAAAATCGTGAAGGTGTATTCTCCTTCATTGGATACCTCGCCATCTTCCTTGCTGGTCGTGCTAGTGGTCTACGAATCATTCCTCGCGGCACCGCCAACAACAAAATCGCTTCAGCACAACAAGCTAGGAGACGTGTCCTGATATCGCTGGCTATCACGGCTATTGGCTGGACAGTGCTCTTTATATTCAACTCCACTCCAGCTATGGGATACGGTGCCCGTATTCCTGTGTCCCGCCGCTTGGCAAACATGCCTTACGTGTTCTGGGTATCTGCATTTAACAATGCGCAAATTTTCCTGTTCTGTCTTATAGAAACATTGCTTTTTCCAGCAGTGCACACGGCCACCGACAGAGCGACGGAGGCAGAAAAGAGCAATTTCGCAACCAGCCCTATCATGGCGGCATTTAACAAGAATGGCTTGGCTGTCTTCTTAATCGCAAACTTGCTCACCGGGGCTGTGAATTTGTCGTTCAATACTCTAGATGCGAACGCATGGCAGTCAATGGGCATTTTGATTGCTTATATGGCATTGGTCACTGCTTTTGCCTTGGGCTTACAGGTCTCTGGGTTGAAGTTGAAGATATAGTTGCTTATTTGCTGTATGTATAAAACTGATTTATTAACTGTACAAAATACATTTCTTCAACGAAGACCATCAGTGGTCTAGATTTCCCCGCAAATAGGCAAAAGGATAGCGACAGCCGATTGGCTGAATGGGTCGAGCTTGGATGATGTCAAAAGGGAATTCGCATGTGATTGCCTCCTCTCCGATAATTCAATTTCAACGTCCTCTCTAACTCTCTTTTACAACATCCCTTCTCACAACTTTGTCGTAAATAATAAAACACATTGGCCTGCGACTCTTCCAAGAATGACTACTGCTCGTTTTCAGAACTATCCGGCAGCCCGCAAAGGGCCCGAGGAGCCATACAAGAAGGAAGACCTTGCCTTGCCAGTCCTGCGCGGGCAGCCATTGAGCATCGGGGCAACTGTGTATGTCTAATCTTACAATATTCCACCCAAAAAAGGAGTGCATTAACATGACGACACATACAGCATCCATCATCTAGCATTCCTCCAAAACCATCTATGGCACAGCAGCGGCCTGACCAATTTCCGCAAAGCGGAGAACATACTCAACTCCTATCCACCGCGATTTGATCCTACAGTATGGCCGATAGTGAGAAATGAGTCCGAACAGTCGTTGGCATCACTTCCGACTCCTCAAGAACAGCGCGGATCTAGCGCCTCAGGTTTCTGGACCTCGGCAGATTACCACCAACGTTATTTATCCGGTGAATTGACTCCAACCATTGTCGTTGAGACATTGCTGCCTATGATCCAGGGAGATACCAAACCACCTGGTAAATCCGCTATTGGATTCTTAGAATCCAAAATCGATATAGTCAGAGCTGCGGCCGCGGCATCGACTAAGCGGTATAGAGATGGAAAGCTTCTAGGTCCGTTGGATGGTGTTCCCGTTGCTGTTAAGGATGAGGTTCATCTAAAGGGGTATAAGAGGACGCTTGGTAGTAAGCTTGATTTTTCGCATGGTTTCGATGTGACGTCCTGGTGTGTTGAGAAGTGGGAGGAGGCGGGGGCTGTGGTTATTGGGAAGACGACTATGCATGAGATTGGGATTGGTGAGTATCAAACTGTTCGGCTCGTGGTCGAAAGAAGAAAAACTAATGGATTTAGATACGACAAACAACAACCCAAATACCGGAACTCCTCGCAACCCGTATAATCGCAATTACTACTGTGGCGGTTCATCTGGAGGATCAGGCTATGCTCTTGCTACAGGTCTTGTTCCCATTGCTCTCGGTGCTGACGGCGGAGGCTCTATCCGAATTCCATCTTCATATTGCGGTGTATACGGCCTCAAGACAACCCACGGCCGCGTCTCCGCTGCACCCACACCATCACTAGCACCCAGTGTAGGTGTCTATGGACCTATGGCTTCTAGCATCGACGACCTCGCACTCGCATACCGTCTTATGGCTGCTCCACCTCCCATCGAAGCCGACACCATCGCATCCGGATTCCCCAACCCTCTTACCGAAATACGCTCTGACACCAATCCCAAAACAATCGGCATATTTCGTCCCTGGATCGACCGCTCCGAACCCTCCGTCCGCAAAATCTTCGACCAAACCATCCAGCACCTCCAAACCGTCAAGGGATACAAAATCATCGACATTGAAATCCCCTATCTCCCCGAAGGTCAGCAGGCACACGCACTCACCATCCTCGCTGAACTCGCGGCTGGGATCCCATCATCAGATGTTAACTCTTTGCTACCGCATACCAAAGTCCTCATAACAGTCAGCGGCAGTAAATCCACCGGCACAGATTATGTCGCTGCTCAGAAACTGAGGAGTCTACTTATGTCCCATTTATCGCATCTATTCACTACTCATCCGGGTTTGTTGATTCTAACGCCCACCGTACCCATACCGGGATGCGAAATCAAAGGCGGAGACAAGGATTTATCGCATGGAGTTATGGATGCGTTGACCTCGACGAGGAGTATGGAGTACGTCTGGCTGGGGAATTTTACGGGTTGTCCGGCTATAAGTTTTCCGGCGGGGTATGTTGATTCTACAGGGGTGCCGGTTGGTGTGATGGCGATGGGGGAATGGGGTTGTGAGGAAAGCCTGTTGGCGTTTGTGAAGGATACTACAGATACAGGCGCTTTGGGTGCTGAAGGAAGGCTGAGGACGCCGGTTGTTGAGCAAAGGGGAAGAGAGGATGTGGCGTGGGTGGATGTCATTGGGGAGGCGGAGGGGAAGATGAGCGGTTCGAATAATAGCAAGTTGTAGTCGATATCTCTCGTAGTTCAAGGAGACCCCAGTCCTTACATTTGGGAGTATAGAAACGAATCAAATAGTATGACTCTCTTTGAGGGTAGAATGACGCCAGTAAACTCATACAGACAAGCATAATCGAACAGTGACACCCCAAATACAAACAATCCAACACCTTCCTCTATAACCTTAAAAGTGAAGACGTCGCCGCCTGATATCTCAACAACTCCAAACTAAACCATATCAAACAAACAAACAGCCAAACCCGTCTACCAAGAACAATGATACAGTAAAAGAAACAAATGCCTAAATGAGAATCCCCTCCCCTTGAAATGGTACATGAAACTCACAACCCAACCCGGCCTCCTCACTTTGTGCACGCAACTCCTCTAATATCCGCTCACTCGGATGCGGGCCATCGATCAGCGTATCTTTGATATGAATAATAAAAACCTTGAAGCCTGCCAAGGGCGGCGGTCCGGTTTCTGAGTCTGTCCATTGCACGCTCTGTCGTGACAAACCCGTTTCGCCGTCGTGTTCGATTTCATCTTCCGGTTCACCGTCAATCTCGACAGGTCTAGATTTTTGAGCGTTTGAGCGGCGTGATTCTGGTCGATCTGTCATCGGGGCATCTTCGTTTTCATTGCCATGATTGCCATCGTCTTTACCTCCATCTGGCGTTTGCGTTGATATGCTCGTTCGATTACCAAACATGCGGGATTTATCGTTCACGTCGCCATTATTATCCCTCGGTTTCGCGAGATGGGTCGTAACTTGGCGCATTGAGTGAGGACTCACGGGCTGTTCGCGCGCGTAATCGGCTGTATCGGAGTCTTTCCTCTTCCGTTTACTTGATCGTCCTCTTCGTCTTTGGCCTTTTTGTTGATGGTCGGGTCTCGCTTCTTCGACTTTGCCTGCGAGGACTTTCAATTCTGCAATTAGATGGCGAGGGCATAAGTGGCCGTAAAGAGTCTCGTCATCAATTGCGTCGTTGTAAGAACATTCAATGAAAATAGCTCGTAGTGAACCATTGACTATCTTCGGAGCGGCGATTTCCCACACACGCTTGTTGCGAGGCTCCAAAGATATTGAGTCTGGCTCAATGTCGCCGAATATGATTATTTCTTTGCCTGTGTTGTCGTCTCGAATGAAGAAGGCTGAGCTTTCTACGACGCCCCAGTTGGCGGTGTCTTTGGAGGGGGTAGCTCCTAGGCCTGATCCGATGTGTGGAGAACGTGCTGGCGAATACATGCTAAAAGTGCATTAGAAAGATGTCTCAAGCCTTGAGGAATTAGCACTTACGTTCCATCAGATTGATCGATTGACAAATTCCGAGCGTTAGACATGACCATCTGATCGGGGAATACAGCACTGCCAATCCGATGATGCCTCCCAGACTCCGCATCATACCGCTGCTTGCATCGACCGTGGGTCACGCTGAGACACTTCGTAACAAGACCCTCGCAGGCACGCACATAACCTCGACTCTCTCCACGTCCGAAACGTGGATTTCCGCCTTCAACAAGTCTCTGATAAGTAATCAAACCTGCACCGCCATCTTCATCTGACAAATTCGGCCAAATAATATCATTGAACATGTGGTACTTCATTGCAGATATCGCAGACGGAAGACCCGCGACCGTCTTTGGGCCATTACTTGCCTCGACTATGGGGGTGTTGATCGCCAATCCAGACAAATGATCCAAATGAGGATGCGTAATCAGTACTGATGCAATCACTTCGCGAAAGATATAAGCAGCATTTGCGTGTGATGTTTTGCATGGAGGCTGCAGTCCTACAAAAGGCCCTTCGTTCACAACTGCCTTGCCCGCTTTATCGGTGGTGAGGGTTCGATCTAGAATCCGGACTATGCCAGCAAGAAGAGTTCCTGCGTCTACCGCGACGACGGAACTTTTGGACCAGCTTGTTGAAGTTGACCGGACCAAAAGTCCTGTGACGGCATCCTCTTTTGGACCTCCGGTTGGACCCTATGATAAATTAGTTCCTAAATCCGTAATTCATATCGAGTTGAGAAAATATTAAACATACCAGAACAATAACCTGAAAAGCCGGATCATCCATCTCCATCAATTCTATCAGAAATCCCAATGCTTGTTTCGTTTTCACGCAGTAATTAAAGTAGAAACTGGAAGAAGACTGTCGCTAAAATCTACCAATTCGGGATAACCACCAGCCCTCTGGCTAGCCTGAGATTCTGATTGGGGTTCGTCCTTTGCTAGAACGGGACGCAATGTTGCAAAAGGATGGTAAATCCGCGGGGCCAAAAAGGGTCAAAAACCGACAATCACCGTGCTTGGACGAATTGCAGATATACATATGTGTTGCTGATTTGCATGCATGCATATGTTAGTTGAGACGTTGGCAGTAACAGGATCAGTGGTGTTGGACCGGGGGTATTTGTATGTCGAAAGATACCGGCTGGTTGTACTGTATACCGTGGTGGCCGGAGATCAGAGACCAGCTGGTCGCTCAGAGTTCGGAGTGTCGCAAGTAATGATCAGACAGAAACTTAAACAGTGGAAAGACTATTGAAGCAGAAGCGCAAGTCGAGCAAGAACTGAGAAGTACTGTACTCAATCGCTTGCTGTGTGCAGTAGTGACATCGTCCACTGCATCAATAGAAGTACGAAGGAGGTTTGACGCTAAGCAAAGTCCAGCGAACACCCAAAAGCAAATTAACCTCCGAAGAAAAACACACACTACTCCAAACCAAGTTTGTCGAGATCGCACTACGATCTCTAGGCGATACGGGGCAGTCAATTGGCAATAGTCAAGATGAAAACCTCAAGGGAGAAAAAAAAAAGAAGAGGAGTCAAAGAAGAGAAAGAAAGTGGCAAAAGTCCGAAGACTGAATCTATTCCCTATAGGGCAATATTCTGGAATAATGAAAGAAGAATGGAAGTACCAAGGCTGACTCAGTGTCTGTTCCTGTGGCTGCTGTAGCAAAAGGAAACAACAAAATCCTGCGAAAGTATAAACTCAGACTATTCAGTACTCCGTATTCGTAAGAGTGATCGGGATGGAGGTCCTCGGACTCGAGGGAATGAATGGAGAGGTCGGATGGATTGGGGATTCCCCAGACCGGAGGAGATGGATCATTTACGTAGTACGTAGGGGCACATCGGAGCAGCCAATCAGGTCTGACTCTTACTAGCCAGATACAGACTAGTGCATGCCATGTGATAGGATCTTGTGGAATAGATATTCAATCAGTCAATCAGTCAATGTATATATGCCACATATACTATATAGCTGCAGCGCTTATAGCAGACTCGTGATAACTAGCAAAGTCACGCTTGAACGAATGCGATCATGTCTTGGCGAATCGCCAAGTTGATAAAAAGAGATGGGGAATCTTCTAGATAGAAAAGAGAAACAGAGAAACAGGGGAGAAATCCAATAAACCAGAGCCAACGTATCCATAAGTCATCCTTGCCAGCCCATACCAAGTCGAAAAACGTATAATCAGTACAACAAATCCGAGCTCCAAAAGAAAACAAGACGCCATCCATGACCGCTAAGTTTAGGAATCGTATATTGACCCCAGAAATGAGAGAAGAGAGAAAACGATTGAGAGACGACTGGATCAGTCGTATAATGCAATGAAAGATAGACAGATAGATAGACTGTGACATATCAGCTGATCATCGTTGTTCGTCATGATCACTATGATATTCTTGGTGTTCTTCGTTGGCCGCCACGGTGGTGTATCCCGGCGGATGACCAGCCTCTGCGCCCTCGTGATCCGAGCTAAAGCTATTTCGACTGGACTCTGGACTTGAATATTCTGGAGGCGGGCTAGCCGCTGTAATGTACAAGCCGTCCTCCGCACCACCCGTATTGACACGGCTGGAACCTTCTCCAACGTCCTCATGCGATGGTATATGTGCTAGTTGGGCGAGAGATATGTCAGTGGGTGACCGGATGGGACCGGGACTAGTCGGCGCAGGTAATCGCGAACCTCGATATCCAGCATCAAGATACCCGCGGACAGGGGCTGTGGTTTCGCGACCAGACTCAAGAAGAATGCTTCCTTGTTCACTACCATACGGAGGCGGTGGTGCAAGGCTGCCGGTCATGGGGGCCAAGCCCCATTTCTTGACATTAGCCTCGATGAACACGAATCCCATCTGTCCAAAGTTTACGTGAACTGTGCATGGTCCGTTGGCGCCGACTGTTGGGAAGAAATTGGGCGATTTGAGACCATGTACTACATCCTCCAATTTCTTGCCGTTGCGAGTGAAGAAAATTGTACCGGATCGCGGGCGATATCCGACTCCGATGACGTCGCCTTGAGTATATTCTGGACCATAATTTGGAGCTTTGAAAGGCTGGTTGTATCTTCGTTGGCCGGTTGATAGATACGCGACTGAAACTTTGTGAAAGCCTGTACAAATGTTAGCCGTATATCTTGGAAAATAAATATGTGGCAGAGTACAAACCTGGTAGCCTAAATAATGGATACGGTTTCGTAGTCATTCCGATACTAATCAAAGTCGACTCTGGTTTATCGTAAATCTTCGCCTCCCAGTAGTATACTTCGTTCTGTTTGGGCACTGGTAGGTTGGTCTGAACGCTGCATTCCGAATCAAAAAACTCAATCTCCGTCCGTCCTTCGACAAAACAGTTGGCTATTTCCAACTCTGGCTCAAATTCCCAGGCTGACACTCCTTTCTCCTGTATTGCGAGAAATTGCGACAACGATATATCAGTTTGCATAGTTTCGGGCGGATTTGCCTGGATGAAAGCCTTGGCTCGAAGGTATTCCGCCCGAGGAAGGTCGTCCATCGTCTCCAGGGCTTCAGCCTCCTCGCGAGCGAATGCCTCTTCATCATCAAACTCTCCCGGTCGTCCTATTCGATCAAGCAAGATTCGGCCGCGGCGAGTATATTTGAAAAATACAATAATCGTAAGCACAACGATTGCGACTCCGGCAGATCCCAGAGCCGAAAGAATGCCTATCAGGATGCCTCTCCCGGTCGACTCCGAGAAGGCGGCCACTTCGGCCATGACATCTGAACTCGACGACAGGCCCGTCGACATTGCTTGGATTTGGGCTATGTTTGTGTTGGAATCGGTTTGGGGGTGCACACGAAGCGATGTTGTGAAGCCGGTCGGTGACGCCATGGCCGGCGTCAACAGAGCCGGATCGGGCGGGGGCATTACTGCTGCATTAAGAGCGGTCGGTGGGTGGTACAGCGTGAGGGTATTCGGTCGCTTTGGTATGGGCACAATAACGTAAGGTGGCAGGAGCGTTGCAGTCGTGATGATTGAGTGTGGGTATAAGAGGGAGAAGATGGAGAGATATAGGCAGAAGGCAAATGGACTGATGGCTTGAGCGAGTGATTGACTGAGGCGGAGATGGGCTGACGGCGGGTTTAGTATGGTCTCGGAGTGGCCGGCGCTGGCCACTCGCCGTGCCTATCGCTGCCAAGCCTCGCCGCTTTCGTCTACGTCACGTGATTTTATTCTCTCTTGTGTTTGACCACAGCTTCATCCTGGCGCCTACCTTGCCTCTACGATCAAGGACGGACTCGATTCTGAATATCCTTGGGCAGATCGCCTATATTACTAGGATTACTATGATGATTCAGTCCCTTCCGGTCCTTCCTAGGGTTACCTCCTGCTCCTTCTCCTTCTCCTCTCCCTTCTCCCTTCTCCCTTCTCCCTTCACTGTTCTCTTCAAATGTTCCTATCTTCCCTTTGATCTACCTTACATTTTGCCCTTGAGCGCACATTCCTCTGTACCATAATCAAGAAACGGAGGTTATTTCTGTGAATTAAACATACATACGGGACCCAATCAAAACATAAATGGTGGTATATACAATGCATGCAACCAAGAATCAAAGGGAATCATAACAGGGAACCTTGGAAATCGCTCAGGCATCCATCTCATGCACCACCCTCCCCTCCGACGCCATCTCATAGAGAACAGGCCGATCAACAGGTGACTTTGGCGGCAACTCAGCAGCTCCTTGTTGCTGACTAGATGGCGCGTATGCGGACTGGTCGGGAACATGTTCGGTCTGAGGAGCAGCGGCAGCTGCTGCTGTTGTCTGCGCGCTCTTCTTTCTTCGGCTCCACCACCAGGGAATCAGACCGGCGAGCGCAATAACGACAAGGCCTCCAATGACGGGACCGGCGACCCAGGCTTTGCTGCTGCTGTGCCCTGACGAAGAGGAATCCCCTGAAGAATCGGAAGAGTTGGGACTGGAGATTGAGGCGTAGTTTATGTTGGATGTGTCCTTGACCAGAGTAACAGAGTTGAGCAATTGGCAATTGTCGTAGCCAATAGCCATACTGGGATCAAAGACGACTCCTTCACAAGACGGCGAGCCTTTGTACGAAGCACAACTGTCTATGCATGCAGTGATATTCGGCTGGTGCAAAAATGTGAGGTTGGTAGCGCTAGTGGCCTGTTGACCGCAGGAAATCGTGAAGGCGGCATTTTTGCCATTCGCAGTGCTGGTATACTTCTTATCTGTGGGACAACCCTGTGCAAGAGTTGGAATATTCATGACGGCGGTGTGAAGAATGTAGGGCTGAGTAGACAGGTCGAATTCTACCAGGGGCTGACTGGCAGTCTTCAAATAACAATTCTGATATCCATGGACCATACCCGGATTCCACGACGCAGACTCACACAACGGATGTGCTTCGGCACAAATATCCATACACTCTTCCAGACTGTCGACGTGGACGGGACAAAAATGCGAGGACCAAGGACAGTAATAACCCGTCGAAACCGCCATTGAGCATTTAATCGTAAAATCAACACCAGCCGACGACGTCTGCACCGAGTTATTCGCATACGGACACGACGTATTAGCGAGAGTCAACTGATTCTGGTTCGCAAGTGCAACCGCCGTTTTCGAGTTTGTCGCTAGATTCGACTCGGTGGATGCGGTTTGGTTGGTTAATTCCCAACATGAGCTGTTGGAGGGCTGGTAGACGACGCCATAGCAGGAATAAGTTTCTTGGGAGCAAGTGTCCATACATTGGGTGAGATTGGTTTTGGTGGTGGGTGCGCTGGTGCTGTATGCTGCGACGGCGATGTTTTCGTTGCAGTACATGGTGAAGTTGAGGCCATCTGGAGCAGTGTAGCTGCCATTGTTCTGGCAGCCGGCGATGGTTGTTGCTATATGTTCTTGTCAGTCTCAGCGTCGCAGGTCAAAAGATATTGAGAATTTACACATGGTCAGCGTAGGCGGCCGCATTAAGGCCTTGACTCAAGATGAATGTTAAAAACTGCTGTCAAGTATGCGCAAGAATTTGAAAAACGACAAGAAACGAGACAAGTACGTGAGCCGGTACCATACAAGACGGCTGGGGCAGTATCAGCCATGGCGTACGTAATGCTAAGGTGTTGTGTGAGTGCGAGTGTAAAAATATACCAACAATGAGTAGGGTTGGCAGCTGTCATTGGACGAGGCGTGAGGTTGGCTTGGATAGTAGCTCGCTCATCAGTGGGTCGGGGCCGAGTGAAGTGTTAGTGTTCTCAGACTCAAGGCATTGTGAAGATCAATGTGCACTGAACGGCATGCATGTCTATGTCGGCCTGCATGTGAAATCGTAAATTGTGCCTCGATTGTCATGCTGAAGAATGATTTCGAATTCAGGACCTGGAGCGCGCATTGAAATTTGACAAGCATACATATATGTACTCTGTACGCATACAATCGTTTAGACTTTAATTCCGCGGTTAATGTCCCACTGTGGATATTCAATTTGACCAATGGTCTTGTCCAGTCTAAAACTGTGTATAAATATTTCGATTGGCTTGGTGGATGCGCTCCACACAACTTTTGTAGATCGTGATGACAATAACCCTAAGTGGGCTGTCATCTTCTTACGCTTCCTCTATCGTTCAGTCAGATTTGCACATACTAAAGCAGTCATATCCTGGTCTGTATTCTGCAGCAGTCAATCCAATGGCATAAGTGAAGCATAAATCATGTTAAATAGCCCTGCGTTGACAAGCATTGCAATCTCGAAGATCATGACTCTCCATCCTCAACTGAGACCACTCCAACACTCACATTCCCCTTCCTCGCCCTCTCAACACAACCCGCAATAAATATCGACTCCCTCGCCGACAAATTACAACTATCATGATGGCCCCCATCATTAATCAACTTGATAAACTCGGCCAACTCATACCTCAACCCATCACCTTTCATGGGCACTGTGAACGTCTGTCGAGCCGTGGGATCTTCGGATCGTAACTCGAAACTGCTGGTCAACCACCAAGGTGCTGGAACATATAAGTATCCCTTTGTCCCAGCGACAACCAAGTCGCCTTCGGATTTTACGCCGATTCCGACTGTGCATGAGACCATGGCGTTTTTGAGACGCATTGACATGCGGGAGAGGATGTCGACACCTGTCTGGGCATGATTGATGGATTCGGAAGTTAGATGAGGGGTTTCATCTGTACCGAAGATTTTGGCGACTGCCAGGAATGGGTAGCTTGCGAGCTCTGTCAGACTTCCGCCGTCTTGACTAAGATCGTATTCACGATCTTTGACGGCGCGAATCATGGTGCATGTTGCGGTCACGGAGCAAACCTGTCCAATTGCTCCATTCTGTGCCAACGCTATCATCCGCTGGAACCCGGGCATAAATGCCGTCTTGATGGCTTCAATAAGAACCATACCCTTCTCCGTTGCAAGAGAATGCAACTCTGTTGCTTCCTCTTCCAACAACGTAAGAGGCTTCTCGCAGAGCACATGTCTCCCCGCCTCCAGTGCAGACTTTGCATAACCAAAATGCGTACTATGCGGCGACGCAACATAAAGAGCCTGCACCGACTCCAGCAGCGCATCAAACGAGTCACACACTTTTGGAATATTCGCTTCTTTCGCGAACAATCCCGCAGACTCCAATGACCGCGAATAAACCGCCTCAATCACCATGCCACTCACAAACCTGGACTCAACCACAAACCTCCTCGCAATCCGCCCACACCCCACAACCCCCAACCTAACCAACCCCCTCTGAATCGTACTCGATATCCCCGGCGTCCGGTCCAAATACACAACCTCACAATATTTCCTCAAATAGTCGAAATGACCCGTCCAATCGGATCCCAGCACAAACACATCAATTTCGTACTTGATGATGTCCTGTATTTTTTGCCCCTCGTATTCTTCGACGATGACCTTGTCTGCTAGACCCGAGGCGAGGACGGCTTGCAGGCGTTCGGCGAGGGATTGGCGCACGTTGAGTTTGCCGCGGGTGAGGTCGAAGGTGTCGCTTGTGACTGCTACAGTGAGATGGGATCCCAAGGAGCGAGCGCGTTGGAGGAGGCGGCGGTGGCCTTCGTGGAAGAGGTCGAAGGTGCCGTAGGTGATGCAGTGTTTGCCTGTTTTGGGTTGGTTTATTTCCATTTTTTATGTCGTAGTTGTAAGATTTTGTCAAGGGGGGGAGAGAGAGGTCTGAGGCGGTCAACTGTTCGATTCTGTCTTTGGAATGAGCTCGCGTGATATAAAAGATGGTGTCAGAGCTGACCGCTATTGTGCTGTAGACTGACTTCACCTGCATATGTACATAGAGGCAGCCACATCCGAAATCATCTGCCTGCAGTCATCCTCCACCGCAAGGCCAAAAGGGTAGAAGAGACACATCTAATCACCGCTTCCGCTCACATAACAACGAAAGTATATCTGAACGGTGTAGCCGGAAGCTGATGCAAGGGTCCGTCTCGTAAGGGCTGCTGCATGATGACCTTGACGCGTCTAGGATGGCTCTGAGCAACTCGCTCCTGGGCACTGGGTTGCGCAAGCCACAAAGGTACAACAATTGAGTACAAAACAGCCGATGTTACATGATATGCGAAGTGTTCACCACACAGGGGTACACATTATCTGGTATCCATTTCAATATATCCTACACAATATGGAAGCTTACATTCTACTGGCCTTTGAGAGAAAAGTGGTAAAAGCTTCATTCAGTAGTATCTAGAAATCAGGATGTTCCTCAATTCTGAAAGAATTTGGTTAGCTAAAGTCCGTTGTTGGTGGTCATGGAACTACTTACTATGTCTTTCCTGAGAATTGGTTCTCCTATAAACCCTGGACAATCTTTCAAAAGAGCTGATAATCCTACAGCAAGGTCGCGCAGACAGTAAAAGGGAAACCCATAACACCCAAAAATGTAGAGCTGCAAATTTCAGTCTTAATACATGATGTATAACTGATCCGCCCATGAGGCAACGTATTCAACATTGCTGTCATCCCTTGTCTGAATATCGCAAACAAACCAAAATATCGAGACATTTGCTGCCGCCGCGGCTGTGCATCATTTGAAAAGTTGTTTGTCGTACTTGAGTTAACGCCAATTCTGTACATGATTCTTCGTAGTTTGTTGTCGTAGTTCGACTCAACGCACTTGACGCTCTCGACAGGGGCGACGGTTTAGTGGTTGGTTGCCAGTGCAGAATTCGCATGAACCAATGCAAAGGAGTTGATGCAATGTCTCCAGGAACCATCTATTTTTCACAGGTAAGCAATGATATGTTACGACGAGTGGACTGGATGGTGAGTAGCGCCATGGTCTGTCGAACTTGTCGAGGAAATCCGCAGAAATGGTGGCAGTGTAGATGTAGATGTTCGGTGCCCGTTCTCCCGGAGTGGCGAGAACTTGGACCTGTGAAATAACTGAGTAATGAACACATATCAATACACAAGGGACCATACCATACCTTGAAAGACTGAGCTGTGGTTGGAAGCGTCCGTTTGGTGCCTTTGGAAGGCCGTGGGCCTTTCTCTGGCGATGAAGAATCTGTCTCGGTATCTGTAGCCTGACTACTGCTCTGTTGCCGGCGCCGCTGAGTTTGCGCTAGAGCAATAAGCGCTGCTACAATGTATGTGTCCTCAAGTAGGTCGGACGACACTGATTCCGGCACTTCACTTGGATAATAATGACGGAGAATGGGAAGGCGGGATGATTTATAGAGCCGCATTTGAGTGCTGCGGAGATCTTGGATATGGTCGAAAGTGATATAAGCGAGTGTTGCAGGATTAGCGTTAGATGCGAAAACGCCGTTTGTTGGAAGCCTGGAAGTCTTCCGGAGGTTGTAAGAAAATGAAAGACATTCCGATCTACACTGCATCAGTATCCCAATTCGAACGTGTGACAAATATGTTACTAACCCTTGAGGGCGGATATTGTAGGCATCGAGTATCTCCCATAAGGTGGACTTCTTAGTTCTGAGTAGGGTTTTCCGTATCAGGGCCGACTTTACACTGTATGCCTCTTTAGACGATTTTGAGCGTTTAGTCTGACCTGGCGCGTCAATTTGGACATGGGCGGGTAAATCTTGTCGTGACGGTTCGTCTTCTGTTCCCAGCTGCGCATCCTTGAACTCGAATTTACAGTCCAGAAGTTGCAAGTGCTCTGATGTCCAGGCTATGGGCTTCGTGAAGAGGCGACGGGGGTTGTTGTTACGAATAATGGAATTTATCGAGCCTTCCTCGGCGATTCTTCCAATGACTGATGGCGAAGGCTTGTCGGCACTGCCGTGACATGATCGTCGTGCTGTATGTGTGTCTGGACTATCTTCAGCTTTGCGCTTGGCGTGAAGTGAAGAATCCATTCTGTCATGGTAGACCACTACAAGCACGGATGATACGTTCACATTCATGTTCATGTTACTGCGGGGAGGTACGCAGTTTAAGAATCTTCACTGCCTGAGGAGAAGGAGTTACTTTAATGGGAAGAAGCTCCCCAGTTGCTTTGTTTTGATATGATCACAGCGGGAACTGCCTGCCTATGTTCCTTTTACAGGTTAGCGCTGTATTGCCATCACTTCACCTGGGGCGACCCTGACGTTAGCACGTGAGGCTTGAATAGAGTGGAATAGTAGAATGGGCTGTGGCTTTTGATTTGCTAAAGATAGTCTTCAAATCAAATCTGTGCCTGAGGCTGCTAAAATTATCTACCTAGGTAGTATATGTGCTTGATCTTATATAAATCCAGGCCTCGATGGCGTATGTTGGTGTATGAGCTTGTAACCTTAGAAGTAAATCTGTGCTCAGATCCCATTCTTGCTCTTATGTAAATCTATGGCTATGAAAACGGTGAAGAGCTTATATCGATGTTTGTGGAATCGATGTAACCGTCTCTTTTCCTTGGAAGCCTCTGGCGCTCGGAGTACCGTTTGATTATGACATTTTCGGCACGTACTGCTCGTGCAAGGGCAACCAAAATTTCCACCTGGATGCTTAAGAAGCTCAGAATCTTTTATTTGATTGAAATCAAAGGAGCAGTTTGATGTCAGGATATCTGTCCATTTGAAATGGAGCTTCCGAGAGTTCGAGTTACCCCAGATTGGACAATATTTGTGTTCATCCTTAAGAATCCCAAGAAATGATTTCTCTTGGGGTGTAAGTAGTCTGAAGGCGAGTAAATGTTTCAATCCCCATCGACTAGCAGAGCTTCTTAGGTCTTCTGCCAAAAGATCAGCATGCATTCGCACGTCAAACTCGTCTGGTAGTTGTTTAAATTCCTGCGGACTTTTGGCCGTGTAGACTGGATTGGCCATTTGTACAAAATGTTCGGTTTGTTGGAGTAGCAAATCAAGAAGACACATAGAACTGACGATAAATGGTTGCAAATGACGACTTTGGAGGCCCCTCCTTCTATGTTATATGGAAAGTCCATCTTTCGTATTATGTATAGGCGGAGCTTCCTGTCTTCTTTGTGCCAATTCAAAACTTTGAATGTGGTCAACCGGCGTCTACCGGCAGGCATAATCTTCTTTGATGCTGGTGATAAATCTCTCCATGATATGTATGGGTGTAGGTTTCCAGTCTCCTTTGTGTCTATTTGATGCTTTGGACATTGTCAAAAGGGGGGCACCGGCGAGCATAATCTTCCTTGAAGATGGTGATAATGATGAAAATGTTTGTGCGGAATATGTTGGGTGGAAGGATATTGCCGTCAGGACTCAGGACATCATGGGACGGCTTGCAGTGTCTCAAGCTCCCAAGTCGAGGAAGAGTCCCCAATTGCCCCTTAATGCAGCCTAGGCGTGCCCACAAAGAAGCCCTAACTGGAGTTGAACAAAATAACCTCACTTTCAAGGATTTGCGCAGTTGCCCATATCATTGTGGCTGGAAAGTTGAGTCGTATTCACGGTGAGTAGTGGTACGTAGTAAGATGTAGTCAAACATGCGACATGGTTGTTGATAAGAAGTAAACAAGTGGAGCTGGGTTGCGGCTTCCTTATCCACCAAACACCTCCACACCTCGGCACCCTGACAACCACACAACCACCCACGACACCTCATCGCCTCGATAGCTCGGGACATTGTTTATAAGCTATCTCCAGGTACTCCGACGCGGAATACTCGAAATGAGCGCCTCTCAAGCCATGCGCGCTGCACCCCTGAAAGGCACCGATACGCTCGACATCCAACGGTTCCACATCAGTCTCTCTGTTGGATCCAATGTCAACAAATACCCAGGTAAGCAACCTACATCTGACTCTCGGATCGCATTCACTTGCTAATTAATTGCGATCAAACAGCGAAACAACATGCCCGCAAGGTAGCTTCCAAGCTCGGTGTCGGCCGAGGTCTTATCTTCTTGGTCGGAAAGCCCACGGTATTCCTCGATGACTCAGATCAAGCCGTACCATTTCGCCAGCGACGGTACTTTTACTACTTGAGCGGTGCGAACGAGCCGGACTGTTACCTTACCTACGACATTGCGAAAGATCATCTTACTTTATATGTACCGGATTTCGATTTGCGACAGGCAGTATGGATGGGTCCTACCATTTCAATTGGAGAGGCTTTAGACAGGTGGGCCTGAAAAGTATTGTTAGGAAGAGCTTTGATTTACTGATCGCTTTTCGGATAGATATGACATCGATAATGCTCGATACGCAGGGTCTCTGGAGACCGATATCAGTGCTTGGCTCCGTTTGCGCGACGATGACTCTCAGATTATTATCCTTCATCCCGACCATCGACCACCCGTTAAACACGAAGACATATTCGAGACAGAGAGGCTGATTCCTGCCATGAACGCGGCTCGGGGCGTCAAGGATTCGTACGAAATCGAGATGATCCGAAAAGCAAATATTGTTTCTGGACTGGCGCATACGGCTATCTTGGAAAAGATCGGGCAGATGACAAACGAATCCGATATCGCCGGCCTCTTTCTAGAGACATGTATGACTCATGGGGCGCCGGAGCAAGCATACGGTATTATCGCTGCTTCGGGTGAAAATGGAGCGACGCTACATTACATGAAGAATAATGAGGATTTTGGCAATCGGCTTTCGGTTTGTCTAGATGCTGGCGCTGAGTATGAATGTTATGCGTCGGACGTCACGCGCACATTTCCTATCAGTAGTACAGGCGAATGGCCAACGACAGAAGCGCGGGATATTTATTCCGCTGTTGAGAGGATGCAAGAAGAATGTATACGCATGATCAAGCCTGGAGTCCGATTCCGAGATGTGCACATACACGCCAGCGTTGTCGCTGTGGAAGAGTTATTGAAGCTTGGTGTGTTTAAGGGAGGCAATTCTGTGGATGAAATCATGGCTTCTGGGGCTGTGTCTATCTTTTTCCCACATGGTCTAGGTCACCATGTTGGATTAGAAGTCCACGATGTTTCTGAACAGTCCGTCATGGCAGCCACGGACAATATGTCGCCGAGGACCCGGGCTCGGGGGTTCCTGATGCAGCCTGCCAGTATGATGTCAGCAGCACTTTTAGAGCCGAACATGATTGTGACGGTCGAGCCTGGCATCTACTTTAATCGGCTAGCGCTGAAGAATACGCAAACATTACCCATTGCCCGGTATATTGACTTTGATGTCGTCGAGAGATATATCCCTATTGGCGGAGTACGCATTGAAGATGATATACTCGTTACAGCTGATGGATACGAGAACCTTACTACTGCTCCCAAGGGCGCTGCGGCCCTGGATATTATCCGGAAGAGCTCTCTGAAGAACTAGAGTCTAGATCATGAGTCTTCATGCGCGATATACCACTATTCTTATCTCCTTTGTTGGTAATGTACATACATCAACGTATTGTTAGATACATGTTCCTGCATATAGTCTTAGAATGACTACATACTTAGCCTATGACCGAGTGGTGTGACTTTTACATTCAAAATCCGGTATGTCGGCATCAGATGATGCGATTTCTTAGTTAATGAAAACCTGAATATCCCGTGGCGGATCCGGCTCGCGCTGCCGAAACCTTGCCAGTGACACCCCATCAAGAAAAATTTCCAAGGCTGAGTCACGTCACTTAGCCTAGAGGTTGAGTGACTCTTGTTTCAGCATGGCGAAATCTTGCTCATCGAACGAGTCACCCCCTTTTTTCTTGGTCGAAGCTTCACTCGAAAGCAATCTCCCGAGATCGGGGCCTGGAGATCGCGTGATTTCCGGGAATAATGATCTACGTTCTGGCTGTTGATTGGCTTGGGTCGCTGTTACCCCGATGCTACGTATAGTATAGACTCCTACATGGAACTGTTTTAGTCTTTTAGATTAGGTATACTATGTACGTACAGTGACAACTGATCATTCTGCACGAGGATGGAGTCATTTGGTTTTGGTCTTGCTCATAGGCATCAGCTACTGGGTGAGTCAAGAGGCTGACTGGGCGAAGAGTCAGAGTGGGGCGGAGCGATTTCGTGCTTCCGGCTGGCAATGAGTCACCTGTCTGACTCTGCCCTACGGCGTAGTCATACCACTCTCCTTCTCGAGTAGCCATATAAGACTGCCATCCCTTCGCACTCAATATAAATTAGAGGCTTTTCGATGCTCCAGGTCTTCCTCCTTTCATGCATCATGATTGGGGGTTGATCACGGCTCCTCTCCTTTGTTAACGTCATGCTCTTCTCCTCTCATACCTGATCTCATACATACTCTACCACAGGAGTTGGGGAAATCAAAAGTGATTTACTTTACGTTACGAACAAATTGAAAAGAACATCATCAACATGGGCCAAAGACACAATAGACGCCGTACGCGACCACGGTCTCGCAACAGAGCTGCAAGTCTCGACTCTGTGCGGAGTTGTTCAAGCCAACTCGAATACGCTGCTAGCTCAAGCTCACCCGTCGTCCACCATTCCGAACCTGCCGTTCTCGCACCACTCGCACACACCCGGCACAATTGGTTAGAAGAATGGCAGAGTTCCGAATTCGCTGAATCGTTCGACGCAGGTCAGCTGGTAATACAGCAGCAATACCGATACTTTGGCGGCGAACCCGGAGATGATGAAAATCTGTGTTATAACATGCTCGACTATTTCGGTCGACTCGATTATATCGATACTTGATAGATACCCTTTGATTATGGGTTAGAAAAAAACGACAAAAAACAAGAGGAGGACAATGAAATCGGGTCGGACGAGAACCCTCAAGTGTTTCCGCCGCGTTATAGGCCTTTTGTACTTGAGCTGTCTCTCGATTCGACTGGTCAACGAGTCCGCTGTCACTACTCGACGACGATCGATCACTGGCACCGACGAACACCAACTTCAAAATCTCAACTGCCTCCGTTCGCACCTCTCAGAGCCACTTCGACTTGTAGCAATGAAGCGTATCGCTGCCTTTGCCGAAAAGGAAGAAAGTCATACGTGGATTGGTCCCTCCAGGCTCATCTGCGACCGTCGCAATCCCTGAGATATGGCATCCAGTGTCCATCAAAAGCCAAAAGCGAAATCACATCCAGCATACCAGATTGTGTCCCGTATTCGTGAGTGGTGCTCGTATTTCAATGCTTGAGCTCCTCGCGTGGTCGGTCGACTGCTGGAAGGTTGGAATCATTCGCATGGCTGATCAGATCAAGACTCGCGTTCTCTCATCTATGAAAATAAAAATCGTGTAAGCCTGGAAATGGCTTATTATGCTTGTACATAGTATCAGTCTGTCGCTACAGATGAATAGACATGAACAAAGTCAAGAACCATCAAGAAGAATTTAGAAGTTGCTAGGTTTAAGATTAAAAGTTCGTACTATGAGTAGTTGCTCAGATTAACCTACTAGACTGTATTGGGTATAGAGCATTCACTAAGCAAGGGCTGCCCCAAAATCCCCCAAACCCCCAAACCCAAAAAGGCAGGCGGTCTGCGGAATGCGAACAATCAATCGTGTCCTTTAGCAGCAACTGCGACGGGGGACACTCGAGATACACACAAAATAATCTCAACCCTCACACTCTTTCTAACCTCATTTCTTATCTCCATCTTCTTCGCTGTTTGATGGAAGTGCACAGTAGCCCTGCAGTGCTGGCAGTCTTCAACTTGTAAAACCGTGTGCTCACCGCAGCGGTCTTTCGTTTCAACATGTCTTCCACAGATTACAATTACGATGAGCAGGTGCGATGAGACTTTGTATGGATACGTCGCGCTTTCTGCTAACTCGATTATAGGGCCAATTCTTCCCTTACTTTATCCTCACTCTCACCGGCCTCGTTACTCTCCCTCTCACATACAGTCTTCTCAGTCCCCCCAAAAGTGAATACGCCCTACATGCCATATGCGTTGTCGATTACTGACTTGGACTTTACTGCAGAGCTCGAAAATACCGCTCCCCGAATAAACTCGACCTTCAAGCCCAAACATGAAGACCTCATCCAGGCTCAGAAACGGAAGCGCTTGCGCAAGGAGCGACGAGTCAAACGCTTTATCGCCGTGGTAGTCGGCTGGGCTATCATCGGCTGGATGATTTACCTCATTATAGTCACAGCCCGCACATTGCCAAAGATATATGATCCTTATGAGATTCTGGGCGTGTCTAGGGTAAGTTTTCGTCTCCATTTTGGGAGGTGGCGCCTGTTAATCTGGAATGGTCTGAATAGAGCGCCGACGAGAAAGCTATCTCTCGTCACTATAAGAGAATGTCCCTCATCTACCACCCCGATAAAATTCGACCGGACCCGGCAAAGAACGAGACGATCGATGACCTCAATCAACGATTCGTAGAATTGACCAAGGCTTATAAAGCGTTGACCGACGAGGAAATCCGCAACAATTACCTGCAATACGGACACCCCGATGGAAAGCAGAGTTACAGCATTGGAATCGCATTACCGAAACTGATCATTACCGAAGGCATGGGAAAATACGTCCTCTTGGTCTACGGAGGTCTTCTCGGTGTGCTTTTGCCTTATATTGTAGGGAAATGGTGGTACGGATCTCAGCGCTACACCCGGGAGAAGGTCCTCATTGCAAGCGCTGGCAATATGTTCAGAGAATACAAGGAAGATATGATTGGTGGTCGCGTCATCAGCGCTCTTTCGACTGGCGAGGAGTTCAAGGAGCTGTTGAAGGGTGCTAGGTCAGAGGAAGGTCTGGCGAAGGTTGAGAAGAAGGTTATGGCCATTGATGAGAAAATATTACCGGCAAAAGATCGTGAAGTGATTCGGAAATTGGACGACTCGACCAGGAGAAAAGCACTATCATTATTATGGGCATACCTCAACCGAATCGACCTCGAAGATACTACGCTGGAACAAGGTTCGTTTCGTTTACTTCATGAAAGCTTATACCTTGCTAATGGATGATTGTAGAAAAATACGAGGCAGGGGCCATCGGTCTTGCCCTCAACGAATCTTTCACTGCCATCACACTTGCTTTTGGCAATCTCCTACCCGTCATTGGCGCGTATCGTTCGTCTCAAAATATCATCCAAGCTATCGCTCCGGGTTCATCGCCGCTTCTTCAATTACCGCACTTCACTCCTGAAGTTGCCAAGTCGGTGGAAGGCGTTGATGCGAAGACTCACCTGAGTGTGCAAAAGTACATGGAAATACCCGAAGCAAAAAGGCGCGCTCTGACTGTCGGCCCCGGTCTGTTATCCGAGGAACAGTACAAGGTCGCTACCAATGTCGCCAAGCAACTACCACACTTTGTCATTTCGAAAGCTTTCTTCAAGGTCGTTGGCGAACGATTCATTACACCTAGCAGTCTTGTGCAGCTTGTAATCAAAGGGCGTATCATTCCACCAGGATACACAGCATCCGCCCCTGAGGTTAACGAATTAGACTTGGAAGATATCGACCCCGAAGAAGGCGATCTTGACGCTCTCCATAACCGCAACATAGGAAAGACCAGAAAGGTCAAGCGCGCAGATGGCTCGATAGTGGAAGAAAAGCAAGAAGTCATTCAGCCCCAGCTCACCTACGCCCCATATCTACCTCGCGACCACTCTCCTAGGTGGTATGCTTTCCTTGCCGATCCCAAGCAGGGAAAGATTGCTGTTCCTCCTTTTACTTTCACAGCATTCGACAAGCCTATCTTTGACGATGCTGGCAAGCCCACATTCAACGTGCAAACCCTCAAAATGCAATTCCAAGCTCCTCCGCAAGTTGGCGATTTCACATTTGCTTTGCATTTGATTTCTGACAGTTATATGGGTTTTGATATCAAGAAGGAGATTACTCTTCACATTGACGACCCAGCCAAGGCTGCTGCAGTCGAAGAAGAGGATGATATTAGTGAACCAGATGAAGGTAAAACCGCCCACTTTCAACAACTTACAAGCCGTATCACTAACTTAGAATAGACTCTATTGCCGGCCAAATGCAGGCTTTGAAAACCGGCGTCCCTCCACCTAAGAAGAAGACAAAACGACCATCAGACGAAGAATCAGATGATGAGAGTGACACAGAAGGAGAAGTCGACGACACGAGTGAGACAGATACCGAGACCGATACTGATGGCGAATAGAGATACCTTGATTGTTTTTTCTTCTTTCCTTCTCTTCTTTTCTGTCATAGTAAAGAATTGCATACATTTTTTTTACGCTTGTTTTCTTCTATATTTGAACGGTGTTTCATTGGGATGGGCGAAGAATACATGTATTTTAGGCAGTTTCTACAGCATTCATCGGACTGAGATCCAAATACTCCTAAATTTCAACCGCGTAAACAAAGATGTGTGTATACTTTCAGGCGGAGTTCAGGGGGGAGACTGATGAGGTTCGCCATTGAGGTTTCTGGCTTGTGTCAGAGTTGGGAGTTAGGGAATGTTGCGGGACGCTATTGGGCTGTTTGTTTACAAGATACCTAGAGGTATATGTAATACGGTTATTTAATTTTACTACACCACAGTCCTTGTGTATAGATGAAAATGTCTGTAATGACAATACATGCCTTGGCTAACCCTAAGCGGAATTACTGTAAAGGTTAAACAAGCACGTGACTGGATTGGCAGTCAGGGTTGGTTTCCTCCACCGTCCCGAATCGAGATCCGACAGTCTTCATTCCATCTGGCTGCGATGCGATAGGCGGTTTTGGAGCAACGTCGCATCTGAAACAAAGCAGCGGACATCGGGCTTTGTTCGCCGTCTCACCCGTCTCGATCTATTCTCTAACATATTATTATTAAGAAAGCGTACTATGTCCTGGCCTGTCAAATCACCGCAGGGCAACATTCCGCGGAGAGTTACATGGTACACTTCTGGAGTTCTGGTATAGGCTCGGCCCCACTGAATCCAAAATGATGCCATCTTGATCGAGTGATATGTTAGCAGCCTAGAGAGACCGATGATTAATCCGTTTTCACCCCTCCTCGCCTCCGAACGGAGACCCAGATCGGATTGTGTGTCGCTGTCAGCTCATACGATCAAATCAGGAGGCCGCGCTGGTGTGGCCAGTTTCTAGATAAGAGCTCCTAAACTTTATCAATATCAATTTATCGGCCGTTGTATTTTTTCCCCTTTCTCCCATGCTCAACCCATAATTTCTTTCCATTCTACTTACTACCAATCTAGATCGTGTCAGGAACGTTGATCTGATATGACAGCCATCATGCATTGATAGCACTGGCCTCCTTTCTTTTCTTTTTTTTTTCTCTCTGTGCTTCCAGCCTAACGAATAATTCGCCGCCCGCAGTCCCGTGATCGCAATGTCGACCGACCCCGCCGTCGCGCGAGAGCTTTCCCGGCTTGACCCGGCCATCCCCTTTCGAGCCACCACGAAGCATCTACACTTTACATGGGCAAAGACCTTTTACTCGCGACCGGAGCTCTATATCCAGCCGCAGAGCATCGAGGAGATCCAAAAGGCTGTCACCGTCGCGCGCCGATGTCGACGGAGATTGGTGACGGTCGGTAGTGGCCATTCGCCGTCCGACTTGACCTGTACTTCTGCCTGGCTGATCAACCTCGACAATTTCAATCGCGTCCTGAGCGTGTCGCGAGATACCGGTCTTATTACGGTGGAAGCAGGTATTAGACTGCGCGATCTTGGTCGGGAGCTACACAAGAATGGACTCTCTTTGCCTAATCTCGGCAGTATCGATAGCCAGTCGATCGCCGGCGTGATCGCAACCGGTACTCATGGCAGTTCTTCGCGCCATGGTCTGCTTTCGGAGTGTATTCGAGGTCTTTCGGTGACTCTGGCCAATGGACAGACGGTACGATGCAGTGCGACGAACAATCCAGAGCTGTTTCGCGCAGCTTTGGTGTCACTGGGCGCGCTTGGCATTGTCACCGAAGTGACCTTACAAGCTGTCCCTGCCTTTTGCATTGAATGGGAGCAGTCGCTTCACCCTCTTTCAGAGCTGCTTGATCGATGGGAGGGTGATCTCTGGACGTCGCACGAGTTCGTTCGCGCGTGGTGGCTGCCGTACATGGACCGTGCTATAATCTGGGCCGCAAATAAGACTGATTCCCCTGTGCAACCGCCACCAAAATCCTGGTACGGTGGATGGTTGGGTTACCATGTATATCACAACTTACTTGCCTTGTCGAACTGGTTTCCGCGCATTCTCCCTTGGGTTGAATGGTTTGTGTTTGGAATGCAATATGGGTTCAAGCCAGGTGCTGTAGTCACTAAGGCTATCGAGCCGGGCCGAGAAGGTTTGCTTATGGACTGTCTTTACTCGCAGTTCGTGAATGAGTGGGCATTGCCTTTGGAGAAAGGACCCGAGGCGATTACTCGTCTCTCGGCTTGGATCCACGGTGATCAGGAAACTGCTCGCATTCCATTCAGTCCCAAAGGTGTCTGGGTGCACTGTCCTGTCGAAGTCCGTGTATCCGACACTACACTATCTTCTACACCGCGCCCTTATCTCGACCCGACTTCTCGCGAGGGACCTACCCTGTACTTGAATGCCACTCTGTATCGCCCCTATTTGCGGGATCCTCCATGCCGAGAGCGCTATTACGAAGCGTTTGAATGGCTCATGCGCGACTTGGGTGGTCGTCCTCACTGGGCAAAGAACTTTACCACACTGGCCTCGGCTCAAGACATACGAGAAATGTATGGAGACGACATAGACCAATGGCTCAAGGTTCGACAAGAGGTCGATCCTGACGGATTGTTTGTCGGTGAATGGCACAGGCGAAATTTGCTGTTGACGTCTAGCTACGATTCCTCAACAACGGAAGCGGAAGACACCCTCCTCTCTTTGGGAGAAAGACAGGAAATCGTGCGCAAATTCGGCCGCCGTGGAGCTGGCGATGGTCTAGAATGGATTGGGGATCGTCGTTGGGAGCGAGAGGCACCCGCTTCATTGCTCAAGGAGGCTATCGTCACTGAATCCCCAAGTCCCCCAATGACTAGCACGAGCGAAGAGAGTTTTGATCTTTTGGCTCATGGCGAGGCTAGCATTCTGATTTCGGACAAACATTAAGAGCTTGCGCTTGCCTCATGCAACGCAGTACATAGATGGTTAGGCGTTCTTACGCGGAAATTTGTTTTTCGTTATTTCACTCGTGCTTGTGTCCAGCACTTATTATACCTAGAAAAAGTCCGGACGTGAAAAATATCCCATTTCGTCAAATGATTGCCTATTCACTCTCCAAATTAGACTTCCAGCTACCATGTGCTATTGACTTGTATGCCTCAAATTTGAGAGATACTCAGTCTACTAATTTCTTTTTATCTGTCGAAGCCCAAAACCAAACTCCTTTGGATTCCATGCAGGTAGATCCAGTGTCTCGATAAAAAACCGAACTGGCAGCGCCCACCGCCCATTTGAAGACTTCTTTCTTTTCTTTCTCCTTTTCTTAATTTTTATTCTTTTTTCCCCACCCTCTGTATTGTCGGCAGCACTATTGTATGTATTATGTACCTGATGCATGTGATCACAACACGATATACTCTCGAGTTTCGAGTCGGTGTGATGCAATTTGCATCACAATGGTAGACAATCGCGATCCGAAGAGCAGAAGAAAAAGAGATACAATACTGATTGCGGTTTAATCTGTGCTATTTCTTTTTTCGGCGGAAAGTGCAGCGGTCATGCTCCTAAAGTCTGTTTGGCAGCTGCACGTCCATACGTAGTCAGCTAGCATTTCATTCAAAAACCAAAATAAGAAGCAACCAGACGGATCGATGATCATGTCCTCCATCATATCATCGATGGTGTTTCCTAGTCCCCAGCATCACAAGCCTTGTCCTTGCCTTTAATACGTCCCTAGGTATAAATGGATCAGGAATCTCTTTTCTTTTCTTTTTCTTCTCTCTCTTAAATAGTAGAATCAATACCCTTTTGAGAAAGCGAGCAAGTCCAAGTCGAGTACTTGAGGACTCTGAACTTGTCTATGTAGCTCAATAACGTCTGTCATGGAAATTATATCCATGGATCCCGACACTGGAGTCTCGCCTTGTCCGCGAGGCTAGCTAGCTTAATCTATAGAATGAACTAATTACTCTTCGCCTCTGTACCTAGGAAACGTAGGTACATTACTACATAATCTGCGTGATCGTGATCGAGCGATTGAGAAAATTTCGTTTCTTATGCATGTCTAAAGAAAGAAAGAAAGATAATCGCTGAAAATTACTGTAAGCAGTAATCGAACGACAAAATTAGGGCTATTTCTTCACGGATGCACGGATGAGCGGTTCGGGCCGAGAGCATCCATTCTGTCGTGGGTCTCAGACGCCTTTTCTTTAGAAGTTGACGCTTGAAAAATGAAATGTCTCGATTTTGTAGACAGTCGTGCTGTCCTTTCAATCCTGGGATCCAAAGCAGGGACAGGACAGCCTGGTTTTCATCTTTCATCTTTCAGCCTGATCACCGATCAATCCAAGTACGTACTCTGTACAGAGAATGCGTACCAAATACTTCTTTCTCCCTCCTTGTGAAGGTATGAGGGAGGTAGATACCGAACTCTCCGAATTTAACATCCAAACCCTCCCCCATTGGACGCATTGACAATGTCTTGTCCTGTCTCCTCTGTGCCACATTTACCTCATACATACATGCATGTACCTAAGTAACTTAACTTACGTATGTAACACATAGGTACGCTAAGCTCGGCGAGACCTTGACCCTCTCTAAGCCTCAAACACGTCGCGTACACAGGTGACAGTACTTATACCCCCTATTGAGGACGGATGGACGGTTTGAAGGTGCTTATATTCTCCGAACTTCTTTGTTTGGATATGATAGCTCGCTTCCCCTCATAGACATACTGGGGGTAGATAGACCTACCTCCAGACATATGTCTTTCGGGGTCTTGTCTTGTCTCATTTCTTTTTATTCGCGTGCTTTATATATTTACGTTGTAGGTTTTTGGTCGAGCGTTCGCCGATGATCACCGACATTCTGCGTGTGTCGACTAAGTTATTTCTCGTCAACAAACGGCATACAACCTGTTTCTATTAATTCAGTGAACTTATCGAACTGCTGAAAGAAGACGAGCAGGTGTGTTTATTTCCGGCTTTTGGAGACGGATTTTATGAAGAGTTAACACGAGTCATGTCTCTCAATGCTATCAAGCATAGACTTAGTATACTCGTTAACCTAACCAGATACTCACATCTTTACAGGGCGAATGTCTGGATGATGAGGCCTCCATGACATAACAAAGCAATGATACTATCTTTCCTCCCGTCATATCAGATATTCCAAATCCATCGAGAATCGACAACGACAACCCTGTCGATTACATGGCATACATCAATACATGCAGCTAACAGATTGACTTCCTAGCTTGGCCGATTTTCTCTCCCATTACATACATGCTGATGCTGCCAGCCAAAAAAGTTCTCAGACTCAAACGAAATTCACTGGATTCAGTCAAAGTATGTATTTTTGATAACATGTGAAGCAATGGTATCTACTCAGCCAGTAACATAGAGCCTGCCTTTTGGCAATATCATTCAGTAATCGCAACCATTCTCTAGCCTGATTAGCTGGAAACATCTACATATACCTAGGTATGCTCAATTACATATGTGATTGGATAACAGGATAGGACGACAAGGATGATACAAGTCCCTTCGGGACGTATGCTCCCATCCGTAGGGATCTTAAATCGAGATTTTCCTTCGATAGATCAATGGAGGAGACTAGCGTACAAATCTGTGCTCTAAGCTCCCATATATGTCGGGTATGTCAACGTACTGTAACGAGGCTGAGTATCTATATAGGTACAAACACTTCAAACCTAGCGGAGGGGGGCTATGAGAGGCTCAAATCTGGTGATGCAAATATCATCCGGTCCGTTCTATTCTTTAATCAACCTGCCTAATCTGGCTGAAGTACGTAGCTAGAAGGGACTTTTATCACTGCATAACCCCTAAAGTACCAGTTGAGCGGTACCTGTACCTATCGAAGATAAAAGTCCGGCTAATTTGCAGTGTTTGACTTTTGCGGTTCTCCTCCTTAAGCCTATCAGTCAGTCTATAGATCAGATGAGTGCTACAATCTAGGAATGTATTACCGAACGACAATCGGCAATATATGGAAATGAACCTCGGGAAAGCCAGGTAAGAAGGTATTATTCTGTACTTGACAACACTGAATTTGTCCTCTCAGTACACTACATATGTAGAATTATGACACGCTTAACTACTCAAACGATCATATGAAAAATCCCAGACAACCAAACTGATTTTCCAAACGCAAAACTGTTTTTTCTGCGTTTGACATCGGATCATTGATGCACCGCCGAGTTCCCATTTTCTCCCTCTCTCTGCAACCTGCAAGTCATACCTTGGGTACATATTCGGATGATACATCCCGACTTTGACAGGTGTGTCTGATTGGTCTTTTGGACTAGTTAAATGATAGTCTCGGGTGTCAAATATATTGGTTTCCTGATTTGACTTAGGATTGAATGTGGGTATTTTTTTCACCTTTCTTTCTTCAGTACTGTCAGCATGAATCTTCCGTTTATAACGGGGAATTGGGTATCCCCGAAAATGCCAACAATAGTTTGCCAGACCTTGTTTTGATGGAATCAGGTTAAGACATGAGGAAAACGCGGCAAACGCAAACCTTTTTCGACCAAAGAATCAGTATTCAATTCAAGTCGAATCGAGTAGGTAAACAAAATAAGCTAAGTAACTCGGAAAAAGATGTGAGGCGCCTTGGGTATACACACTTCTAACTAATGTATTAGGTCAGTCTCTTTGTTAGGGCTAAGCGGTGCGTATCGTGATATGAGGGAGCCAACGAACACGTACATCAAGTCAGTATATTAGACGAATGACATGTGAGACAGTCGTCGAGACATGCTTCGTGGTTCATGTCAGTGTATGGGTTCGATTGGCAGGGTTGTTTGACAGGTGAGATGGCCAATAGTAGACCTCGTATTCCGGTCGTGTATACTTCGAACAAACTGTCTTCAATATTGTACTAGTTGGATCTCGGAGGATGCCTTTATCGAAAAAATGGGGCAGCGGAAAGTCTTGGAGCTTGTGAATAGTCAATACTGCGCAAATAATCAGGCAAACAGGCGTAAATGTAGACATTTCTGCCTCCGTGTTCTCCAAGTCCACTGCAGACGCACTAATTCAGCAAAAAAGCACACTAGTCCAGTGAGAAATGCAAGTCATAAACCAAGGACTGATAGCTCTGCATTGATGCAGCGCCACCTTTGGACATGGGCCAGTCAAATCTGGATGCACGAGGACCCTGTCAAAATAGTCTAGCAGGGATTGTTTTGACGTGACAAACCACAATTAACCCCAGCAGACACTGCAGAAAGGTCGTCGACAGGACAGGACAGAACAACTTTATTCCACGTCACCGAAACCATAATGCGGCATTTTGCAATTGGCCACTATCATTACCAAACCGATACTGATAGTTGTAAGGTTGATGCCTTGATAAGACATGTAACGATCCCCATCTCGAATGTAGAGATTGATTTAAGGCCGACAATTCGACCATTTCCCACTCTCCGATCCCTTGCCCATTTCTTCTTCTCATTAAGACCAGGGTGATTACTTTTCTTTTTAGTAGTCGCCTTGCGCTCAGTCCGCCAAAGTTTATCGCTACTTGCATGTTCCCCGGTCGTGTTTTATCTTTTGATTTACTCCACAAGATTTAGTTGAGATCTGAAATACTTGCAGATGTCTCGTCAACAAAAGATTCTTTTCCCTAAACTCGACTCTGGTGTTTCCGGTTATCAGTATCCAGGTTCCAGCATTTTTCATCAGCGAGGGGATGAGAGGCCGCCACATCGTGTGTTTCGTACGAAGAGAAAGCACGTGCAGAAGGCTTGCGAGAGATGTCGAGTCAAAAAGGCCAAAGTAAGTATCTCATTCGTGATTGTGACTTTCACCATCTGACGTTCTGGTTATCGCAGTGCGATGGCCTCCAGCCATGTAGTAGGTGCGTAACCTACAATCAGGCGTGTATATTCCGCGACCGAAAAGCAACTCAAGAGAAAGTCTACTCTCGAGGGTAAGCATCCCAAAATCAAGAAAAGAGATGAATCTACCAGTATAGCTGACAATAGTAGATTCGTAGAAATGCTCATCGCCCAGCACGCAGTCCATCTCCAAGCGCTGCGAGACTTATACAAACGCTGCGTGCGCCGCGAAGGATTCCCAGGCTCGCCCCTCCAAGAATCGATTCAGGGATATCCAGGCACGCACGCAATCCTAGACCGTCTAGGCCTCATCAAACACGCCGAAGAAGCCGTCGAAGACCCGCAGTGTGTTCTAGCAGATCTAGTCGACTTCATAAAATGTCTAGACTCAGCTTCCGACTGCTGTTTGGACTCTGTCGAATCATCGACAACGGATAGTACGAGTGAGACCACTGTTTCGGAGGATCTGTCGCCGGAACCGAATACGCCCAGGGAGTCCCCTGATTCAGTCGTTCCGTCAACGAGTGGCAATTGGGCGACTGCGACGTCGGATGAAACGCAGTTGCGCCACGCGTATGGCGAGTATAAACCAATGACCCCGCGATTCAACGACATGGCCCTATCAGGGGGTACAGACGATGCATGCTCAATCAGAACCGATGACTTCACGGAGGTACCTTGGAACTACTGCCCACCACAAGTGCGGTACATGCCAGCCGGTATAGATACTTCGTACCCGCGGACCGAAACACTTGATATTGATATACCGTCGTCCTCGTCATGGTCAGAAATAGCAAGCCAGCCCGCTGCATCTTTCATGCCAATGACATTGAGAGCAAGTGTTCCAGAACCGTTGGTTTACATGACTGAGCAATCTGGCTTTCCTGAGGGGTATCCTTATGCGCAAATGCAAACGTTTGCGACTGGACCGATTCAGCGTCAACACCAGCACCAGCACCAACGTCAACGCCAATTTCGGCATTCGGTAGACTATGGTCTTTTGCACTCTGGCGGGCAATACGGTTACCCCTAGCACTCAGCCATGTCGCGTCATGCTCTGAAGTGGTTGTGATTTGACTTTGATTCTGGTTAGCATTTTTTGCATTTGGGCATGGGCAAGATGTTGAGATTTGAAGTGAGGCACGAGTATTGTTGACATATGGATGTATGGATCATTCTTCACAGCATAGTGCCAATATATAGCTATAAGCACATTTCGACAGTGTCAAACGATGATCGTGATTGTATCCTTCGAAATCCATGTGCAATTGTGTGGCGAAGAAAGAAGGAGGAAGATGTAGTAGAGCTTGGAAGGACGGTAGACCTGGACCCACACAGGGCAGCCATGCTTTCGAACAAGTCACTTGATACAGGCCCCGGCTATAGTTAACAGAAGCCCTTCCCAACGTTCCAATCTAAATCCGGAGATTTCAATTCATATAGGACGGGGGAGCACTCTAATATACTAACTTAGCTGATTGATGAACGATTCGGGCATGGAGCACTCTCCATATTCGTATAAATAATATCTAACCTGATATCAATATCGTGATTGGGGGCTTTCTGTTCGTTACAGCCAGGTTCTACTGTATTTACTAATACATAAAAGAATGATATTGGCATATCAAGAGGATGAAAAGACGGTATACATACATGAAGATCATAAACATATCAACGTCATTCCCAATATCCCATTAGAGAAGAATACTTACACGAACAACAGACCAGACTAGATAACAGTACAAACAACTCTTCTGCAATGGCCTCAAATATTCATATGATGCAGTAGACCTTTCCACCAGTACACGTAATGCAAGTCTAACACCGGGATTAGTATGGAGCCACTGAAATAAATTTGAAAAACACCGAAATATGCATCGTGCCACAAGACTAGGAACGGATAGCTTCAATCGCAGCGTTCAATGGCAAGACGTAAGAGGTCGTGGGCCATAGTTTGGGATCCCACTTTCGAAAAGCCACAGTGCAAGAGTCGGGAAGACCGCCGATTGAAACATAGCCGACTGGAATGAATGGTCGGTCTTGAAGAGAAGCAGCCAGGATTCCATATTCGTGCGCAAAGACCAGAGCAGACGCAAATTCGGCAGCCCGAGATTTAGCCTCACTTCCTACGATACTAAACACCATTTTGTTAGTGTTTCTCTCATTAAACCGTTGCGTCGAACTTACACATATATCTCAAAGAAAGTATCAAGAATGTAGATTCCTTGGGGAAGCAGGTCCTTCTGGGAAAAAGGCTCAATCTCTCGTATGGTATCATTGGGACGAGTGACTGGTGAAGAGGATCCGCGTCGATTCCAGAATCCTCCTTTCTGGCCAAGTACATGATCAATTCGAAGTAGTCGACAGCGGTGTTTGTCATGTTTGGGTTTCAGGTGCCAATAGTCCGACGTTGAGGGTGGTTCAACCGATTCGGATCTAGGGAGCACCTCAAGAAAGCTTTCTGGCTCTTCGCCTTCGGATATCTCCTCCATTTCACCAGTTAACCCCAGATCCATGCCAACCAGTCGCGCACTACCAAGTTCATCTGCTCCACTTCCTTTGCCTTTCCATAGGTAAAGTTTGCCAAATCTAGCTGAGATGACGAACGTGAAGCCTGAGCAAAGATTCTGGCGAGAAAAGTCGACTTCATCGAATGCTATTTGTCCCAAATGTCGTCGACCACAGAGCATGTAAAGCGCCGAGGAGCTATGCCGGGAACTAGAACCACGCCGAGTAATGATGATGCCCCCAAGAGCCTCAATAAACTTCGCGGGTTCCTTCCCCTGTCTGATTATTTCAAGCTTAGCTCCATTTTCTCTTGCGACTCTCCGTGCAAATATTTGAGCATCCTGCATGGCCGCTTCAGACACTTCATCACCCAGCCACAAATAACATTCGGTCTCATTTCCCGTTTCGCACTCAAAATTGTGCACACAAACATACATGCTACCCTCAAACAGGATGTAATCTTGATTTTTAGGAAGATCTTGCTTTTTGCCATCTCCCGTAATCTCCCAAATTTGTTTGCGAAGAGTCCTTGTCTTGAACTCGTCTGTCTCCGTAGTGAGGATCAGCTGTGGGTCAATATCTACTCTGTCGCTAGATTTGGGAGGAGTGTCAAAGAACTCGTTGATCACCCCAACAGACTCGGTTGTCCTAGGAATAGGTGACGTGAGGGACGGTCTTCGCGCTTCAGTAGGGATTTGAGCAGAAATGCTCAAGTTCTTCTTGGGAGGGACAGGCGGAGTTGAAGGGGGTCGATTGGGTTGTGATGGTTTCCTGTTGGCTTCAAGCGGCGGCCCTGGCCGAGACTGAAAGAATGAACCCCCCAAGCCCAGTCCAAACTTTGCCTGGATTGGCGATACATTGGTCGAATTGGCAAAAGTTTCCTTCAACCTAGAAGCGAATGATGGAGACGGTGATGCATTTCCTGGAGAGGGACTCAATGGCTTCGGAGGTGGTGTCGGTCGCTCGTTGAGTGAAGGCTTCCTGCCAATGGGTGTAGAATCACGGCTTAGGCCTGTCTTGGGAGGGATCGCAGGAGAGGTGGCGCTTTTGGATGGTGTTCTGTCCGACTGTTCTTTGAGACTTGCAGAGGTCTTTCTGAGAGTAGGTGAAGTCATAGATGTTCTTCGTACATCTGCAGATTTTGAAGGAACTGGTGGCTTTGAGGTCTCCTCAGGTGGCTTTTCAGGTGACGTAACACTCTTGAGGTTGACTTTCAGCTCCTTCTTGTCTGTAATCTGTTCTTCTGCAACAGCGCTCATCTTACGAGCAGGAATAGGAGATGACCTTGGCACGTCTGGCGATTTCGAAGGTATCAACGGTTTTGAGACCCCAATGGGCTTTGGTGATTTCGCACCCTTCAGGTTCAATTTCAGGTCTTCCTTGTCCGCATTTAGTCCTTCGATGACGACGCTCACGTTCGAGGTAGAGGTCAGAGACGATCTTGGTACATCTGGCGATTTTGAAGGTATCAGCGGTTTTTGGCGTTCAATGACTGGTTCAGAACGAATGTCTATTTTCTTTGAAGACACGGACGGCGAACGTACATTTTCAATTGAAGCCTTTCGCTCAACCACCTCGGGTTCAGATGTAGCCTGCTCTGTCGACTGACTCTCCTCCTCCATGACCGCTTTCGGTTCGGACTTCGTGGAAGCTGGAAGCCTCCTCTTGGGACCTCTTGCTCGGGCCTTGGTCATATGGGTCAGCGGGGCAGTCGAGGTTGGCTGGGATTCTTGCGCTGGCGTTGAGGTCGAGGTGGTAGTAGTAGACTTTTGGGGTTCACCTCCAGCGCGCGGCGGGCCACGAGCCAACATGCCCGCTAACGCAGGGTTTAATCGGCCTGCTATTCCCTTAGCGGCAAGTCCCTTAGGCTCAGTGCTCACTTTTGAGGGAGTATCTACGGCGACTCTTGATGACAAGGGACGAACTGATGAAACAGTCACGTTACTCTTGTTCTCCTGAATTGACTTGGCCGGTAGGAAGGTGGCTTTAGGCAATTGCTCCTCCTTCTCATCGTTGGTCTTGGAGTCTTGAGTCGGGCTTTCGCTGGGTTTAATAGCAGGAGTAGTTGATGGTAGCCGTGGAGTTCGCTCGACAGGAGATGAGATCAGGTCGGGTTTGCTGTTTGATCCACTAAGAGGGCGCTGCGGACGCTCCGTCCCAATGGATTTGGTCGGAGATGGAGAAGAGAAGCCCGAGAAATTGCTTTTTGTACTGTCTGTCCGAACGAGGTTATTGCGTTTCGCAAGCGCTTCAGGTACGGCGGCTCGTGGTTTTGGTATGCTTCGATCTTCTTCACCTATCCGCCGGATAGAACCTCCGCTTGCCTTCATCTCATCTTTTCGCTTCAAAATACTCTCTTTGAACTCATCCACTCGCTCAGTTTTCTTCGGACCGCCAGTGATATTCAGTGCCGCTTTCCCCTTTGTGATGTTATCTTTCAATACATCAGGCGCTTTGTAAGTAGATTTCTCTGTCTTTCTGAGTTTCCCAAAGACATTTTTGAATTCCGGCTCGTTTTGTGTGGTCTTGTCGTTGGCTGTCTCGCGTCGTCGCAGGTTTGCCCTGAAGTCTGTAGTAGTCGGCTGTGGCTTGGGGTTTGCTGAGCCAATGTCGATGGTAGAAACTGTCTTGGGTTTGTTTGGCACCGGAGGGGAGGCCTTTGACAAAGATGGACTAGACTTATCCTCGACATCAGGTGAAGCTACATCTGATGCTTTTGGCCATGACTCAACACTGTCCTTGGTATCTGGTAGAGCTGGTTGAGTGCTTTCCTCTTTCGTAGGTGATTGTGTCTTTTCTGGCGAAAGGCTCCCAGTATCTTTGGTAATAGGTGTGCTGACACCAGAGACACTAGGGCTTTTGGAATGGCCACCAAATGCCGGCGAACTCATCAAGCCGGCAGGAGTCGTTCCCTGACTGGAAGTTGGTCTACCGAGATCAACACTGGCTCTAGCCTGTCGTGCTTTAGATAGATCCCTCATCCATGCAGGTTGTTGTGCAGCAGGCGTTGTTTTCGTTCTGGGTGATTCGGGACGGTTCAACGCACTCTCAAGCCAACTCGACTTGGTAGGACTCCAGCGCTTCTGATCGAAAGACTTCGAAGGGCTCCTTGGAGTTTGAGGCTCATCACCGAGTTTTGGTTCCTCAGCACCAGTCGCGCTTGAGAAACTAGAACGAGCGTGAATAGGCAACGAGGGTCTCACGAAACCTGTGTCTAGCTGAGGCTTTTCCTGGCTGGATTCCTTATCCTCCTGGTTTCTCGAGTGGACAATAGTTGCTTCGCTGTGGCTTGAACCCGGTCTTGAGAGTGACAAAGGCGAGCTTTCGCGGATTGGTCTAGGCTCAGGAGGACCTGCAAGAAGATCGCCCCCGAATGCAGAACGACCGACACTGTTGCGATTGCTAATAATCGAATTGCTTCGACTAAGGTTGGCGGGGGATTGCACCGTCCATCGCTTCGAGATACTATCACTGCGTTTCAACATGGCACTTTGCACGAAGCCTCCTAAGCCTTTCGTAGGAGAGCTGGACCGTTCTGGAGACGCGCGACCTGGAGACAGAAGGGTGCGGTCTTCGGTCAGTGGTTGAGACTCCGATTTACGAGCGTCTAGTCGTGGTGTAGACAATGGGATGGGAGAGCCTAGGCCAGTGGTAGACACAGAGGATATGCTCGAGTAGCGATTTCCAATGCTGCTATTGGCAGCGAACGTTGAGCTTGCTCTCGAAGGGGAGCGGGATCGATCGTCAGAAATCCAGTCGCGAAACTTTTCAGTCTCTGAGGACGAGTCTCGACTTAGACCTGGCAACTTGAAAGTTGCCTCGGTCGAAGATGCCTCAGTCATATTGTCTGCATTTCGTCGAAACGCCAAAGAACCTCTCTCGGGATCTGTCTGGCGAAACCACGCTGGATCCTTAGAAGAGAGGGCTTGGGAGATCTGGGAGCGCGAAGGCGGGGTGTCCTCTGCTAAAGGCATTGTGTCATTTCCTTGCTCCGCGGTATCTTTTGGTTCTATTGAAAGGGACGCAATTTTCTCAGAGACAGTAGATTGGTCAGGCGTATCTTCTGTCTTGTCGCTGGCGGATTGCTCAACGCGTCTCGCACCTGATGCGGGGGGAGTGGAAGGGGGGTTGTTATCAGATTCGCGAGGTTCGTCCTGACGTGCCTGGCCAGTAATTGATATTTCGTTATCCCGGTCGTAGGTAACACTCGACGGTCGAAGGACTTGTGGCGGGAGCTGTGAGATAGTCTTGTGGTCTCTGGGGAGACTGGAGATTGACGAGGGAGAGGGAAAGTCTTTGGTGGGAGAGATGGAGCGAGCTCGTTCTGGCAGGGAAGGAGCGACACAAAAAAGGTCGGCAAGTCAGCAACAGCCAATTTGATTCTACTTCAACTCCAATTACTCGCTCTTGGAATTGAAAAGGTCAAGGAGAGGTGGAAGGGAGGGGCTAGACTGGACAGGCAATTGTCACTTGTACAAACGCCCAGCTGTCTAGTGTCTGCTGGGTACTGCTTACCAGCTCGCCGCGCCTGCCTCTCTTTCCGGCCCTGCAATATCTCCTCTTCCAACTTCCGCGCTCTATCCTCGTCTTCCTTTACGCGCTTATCGCCCAGTTCTCGAATACGAAGCAGAAATTCATTGACGTCTTCGGAGGCGTCTTCCATGGTGGTAACGTGAGGGTAGCGACGACGGTTGGGAGGGGGGATCGGATCGGACGACGCTATATTAGGCGGACGAAGTACTCCATCCAGGACTCGGCTTCTATTGTATATATACCCTGTGTGTTGCACAGGTGATGCAATATAAATTATAGAGAACGCTAGTGAAAAGACAGACAAAACACAACAAAAGAGTGTAGATTTGCAATGAGTGTGTGTAGAGTACAACAAATAAAAGAGAAAGATTGTTGTTCTGACTCTGTGCACGCGTTCCGCTGGTTCTTCCGGTCTCCACACCATCATCCGCTTCTGCTGATCACATCTCAGCTGAGCTGTCTCCAAAATAGATTACCACGTATACTACGCGTATACACTTTGAGCACAATTGATTGTCTGCTCATTTCCACAATCCTCCATTCCATGTTTGCTCAGTTGCTGTTGAAGTGGCAGGCGTTTATTTGTTTCCAGATTGCTCTCTGCGGGAGTCGGAACCTAGGTACTGGTTTGATGGCCATCCCTGGGTCGCTTGTGGATTGGATTAATCAGGTTTTCCGAGTGTGGCTCTGCTGGCTATCATATCATGAAATATAGTTATAGAAAATGTCTAAAATGCGATATGATGAGTAAGCTGTATCTCATACCCCTTCGTTCATATCTATACCTACCTTTGCATACGTATATACACTTTGTATGTACACATCAGTACAGAAAAAGTCTGTCCTTCGCATCTTGGACCACCCAGTCCAGCCCTTCGTGTAAATTCTTTCCGGTCATGGCACTACATGGGAATATCGCCCATTTGTGCGTCTTGATGGCATCTAATTGAAGACCCTGTACACCACAGATCATTAGAAAATTGTCAGAGTGAATGAAGAGAAACAGGGCGAACCTCGTGTATATCGCTTTCTGTCATGCAACCACCAACATCCGTCTTATTCAGAAATATGAGTAGACTGGCACCCATCAGACGCTGTGAACGGATTAGTCGATAGCCAAAGGAATAATTTTCGAAGTACGCATATAGATATAAGCAGCTCGGGAGATAAGATGTACAGAAGAAACGTACCTCCTCTAACAACAAACCAGCCAATTCCTCACGACAATCATCAATTCGAAGACGATCAGTCGCATCTACCACCCAAATCAAAGCATCCGTCTTCTCAAAATAGTTCCTCCAATATGAGCGAAGCGTCTTTTGACCACCGACATCCCCTGACAACGTCTCAGATTCGGATTCTTGAGTGGCGGGAAATCTGAAGTTTGACTTACAGATATTCAATTTGTATCTACCACCCGAATTAGTTATGCCTCTCGCCAAAGTAAGGACAAACTCACCCTTGAAAATCAATCGTCTTAATAATAAATCCCAACGTCGGACTAACAGTAGTAACGTCCTCGTTCATAATCTGCTTCACAATGGTCGTCTTGCCGGCATTGTCTAACCCACTGGTCATTCGCGGCGGTGGTCAACGTCAGCCCATCTTCGGCACGCCCATAACTCGCTTTCTCAAAAAAAAAAAAAACTTACAGCATAAGAATTCTCATTTCTTTATCTTTGAGTCTCGCTTTGCGTAATATTGAGAGCATTTTGAGTGTGGGTGACAGCTGATCGAGCTGTCGAGTTTGTCAAAAAGTTGTTGGAGGAAGAAAGCAAAGTCAGGCCCGCGATGGATTCATACATTCGGCACCACACCGAATATCTATCAACTAGCACCTATACAGACTGAATTACTTGAACATAGATGACTAACCAGTTTCTAGATTTGGTAGGTAATTTTCTTTATGGGCAATCGTCTGATCATTTTCGTTAACTTAGTGAATTCTATCTTTATTAGGGCTCTCTTAAGTCATGCAAAAACCATCTTAAAGGGCGATGTCGTTTACAACCAGCACCCTACAAACAAGCACTGATTTGAAATAACTGTCACCTGATTGAGCGTTCCTCTCCTTCCTCTTTTTATTTTCCATTCATTAGGGCAACGAGTTATATTTCTCTTCACCTGCACTCACCCAACCGCAATTCACTCAACTGCCAACTCCGGCTTGCTGAAGGAAAGAAAGCACACCCACTACTTCAAAAACAAAGATCTACCTACAAGTCAAGTGGGATTTTCTGTCGCCTCGATCCCCTTGCCGGACTCGTTTTCCTTGGTCAGAATCCTGTGTCTGGCCTCGTCGAGTGTGCTTGACAGACAAAGTTGAAGCCTTGTCTTGCACCATGGCTCCTGGTATATCTATCCTCCTCCTCCTTCTTTTGAAGATGACAAAATACGCGGACTAACCTTTCTTCGACAATAGAAAAAGATGCTGTCCAATCCGCCAAAGACGAAGAAAGAATGGCACAGTTTCGGGCTGCTTTCGCGGTATGGACCACACCGAAGCCCAAGGCAGCCAAGAAGCCCGAAGAATCCACGACCCCGAAAGGCAAATCACCAACAAAGCACGAAGAACCAGTGACTCTCAAGATTGAGGCACTACCAAAACCAGAACGATCGGTGACTCCTGCCAATGAGACTGCTCCAAAAACTCCCATGAAAGACGAGGACAAAAACTCAGGAGCAGCAGTCAAAGATGAATCTCCAGCTCTGTCGCCTGGCATTTCCATCAACACACAAGAGGATGAGGTTCTCCCTCTATCCGCAGCAAATCTCCTTCGAAGCACAGAGGAGGAAGAACAACGTCTCCTGGCTCGCGTGGAGAAATCATACAGTCTCTCCGGCAACGAAGCGAGGGAAGTGATCAGGACCAAAACGATAAAAAAATGGCTTACTCAAGCGGATCCAGAAGGCTGCAAAGAGGACACTGAATCCGATGGGTTTCGCAGCGGTGATGGAAAGCTGGACGGCGGCGTCAAGATCTCTCTAGAGGAAGTCGTGCAGGACCAACAGGACCAACAGGAACAGACAGACGCAGCAAGCTCTAATCCGTATATGATGGAGCGCACCGAGAGAATTGCCGCTGCAAAGGAGAGGATCTCTATCTTGAGAAGTCGAAACAATATTAAGCCCGGAATCTTCCTTTTCTTGCGTCATGCGATGCACATCGATGCGGAATATCTTGCAGGAATTGTCAACTCGTACGTCCGTTGCTCGGCACATACACTCGAATCTAAGCCCATCAGCGTGCACGACATTATCCAGCACATCGACGACTCGCGCAATCAGGAACTTCCCTTCATCGTCGCTATAAAGCAATCGGCAGAAAGAGACTTCGACAGCCGCGTTCCATGGGGCAGGGTGTTGGGCTTCGTGCGCCTCACCAATTTCCTACACGGCCAACCTTCGGTCGCGTGTACTGCTCAAATGGAGATCATGGTTGCTCACGACAGCAAGGGTCAGAACGTTGGCCGTTGTTTGATGGACGCGATGCTGACCATAGTTGATCTGGGCTATTCTCCCAAGGGTGGGTACTTGTTTGACAGCAATACCCCCAACGACACCATGATCAGCAGCGCATCTTGGAGTTGTCGTCCATTGGACAACATCGTGACGATGATGAACCATACGGACGAGGAAAAATCTAGATGTCGGATGATTGAACTGTGGCTCAGGAAGGAGCACAAATTCTCTGAGAGGGGATATCTGCCACGCATCGGTACGAAATTGGGACAGCCGTAAGTATCCCTTGCTTGAATCTTTGAAGTTGTAAGAGCTAACTTGTTAAATAGAGTGAACATCACCCTTCTTGTCCGCGCGGTCTCAGCTCCGGCACCCAAGGATGACTTGCCCGATTTTTATGCATTTTGAAGCACTTGAAAAGTTGGAAATTGGCATGGACTCTCAGATTACCTTGAAGATGCGTGGCATCGTATTATTGGTCTTTTTTGTTTTGTCTTTTCTTTTTCCATTTTGCAAATCTGACTTGTGAAGTCAGTCGATGATGGTGATGGTGATGGTGATGCTACTACGTAGACAGGTAGTCGACAAGAAATCAGGTGATTTTTTGACTTAAAGCGGCGTCTCTTTTTCCACCCTTCAAATTCCAACTGGAACAATACGTCTGAGCAATGACCAACATTTCCCTATCGCCAAATATTAAATTAATAGGCGCTGTACTGAGATAAACTTATTCTCGCTCCATGAATGAAACAGCATTGATACCCCGAAACATCTACATGGAGAATGTCAAGCGGTGACTCATCAACGTCACCCATTGCTGGCCATATGCGCCAACGCTCACGATACGCATGTGCGCCATGTCGACAGCGTAAAAGGAAATGTGATGGGAAATTCCCTTGCTCGACATGTACTGGATATGGATACGAGTGCCATTACAGTAGTGGTGGTGCCGAAAACACCGCCACAAGTGTCAACGGATCCGCATCATCGCAAGCTGCTCCTGTTTCCACCAAGAGGAAATTATCAGCTGCTGGATTAGATGGAGACGTGCCATCATCTACAGCTGCAGCTCGGCATAAACAGAGACAAGCGGCAGGCGCTCGCGGCTTCGGAGATGAAATCGCAACCATCAACAAAGACCGCGAAGCGAGCACCAATGGAGTGATGATACCCTCCAAATGCAGGTATATCGGCCGCCACTCAGCAGTTGCATTCCCTCAATGGCTAGGCAAAAATCTACAATCCAGAAGTCCGCCCAGAGTCCACTCATTCGCATACAACACCGGTATCAGAAAGGAGCTTCCATATTCCGTCTCTTTCCACATACAGAACTACATTACCTGGGCCGAAGTGCATGACTCACTGGACATCTACGCGACTGTTATCGACCCGGTCTTCGGGTTTCTCGATATTGAAGAATTGCGACGCAAAAGCCATGACCATTGGAACGGGAAGGAACAAGGATGCAACTTTGAAGCTCTAATCAGCGGCGTTATAGGTCTTGCATCGCTATTCTCTGAAGTTCTCTGCGAAGGCCGCGAGTTGAGGGTCATTCAACATGCAAAGGATATTCTCGATGATCCGTTTGTGGCTCGATATCCGCGTCTGGCGACGGTTCAGGCTTGGATTTTGCGAGTTATTTACATTCGGTCGACGAGTCGCCCTGGTACAGCTTGGTTGTATAGTTGTATCATGGTGCATTTATGTGAGGCGATTGGCGTGTATAAGGAACGGGAAGCTCATGAAGGGATTGAAGGGAGTTATTCTCTGGCTCAATTCAGGGATATATGTGCGCGAGTCATGATGGTTGCGCGCTGTCTCCATTTCATTATTTCGTATGAACATGGCCGTTCAACGGTTGACGTCGGCCCTGTTCTCGAGCACAATATTATCAAACGCGGTGAAGCTGACTTGACGCTTCAACTGCACGCACTCGTCAACACTCTCCCATCAGACGATACTACGATCATCAGTAATCAAGACCATCCCACCCGCAGACAAGAACTCACCACAGCACTGACATCCCTAATCTCAACCCCAACAACCCACGAATTCTTCAACCTCATCAAAGTCGACTTGTGCTTCTGCATCTACCGACGCCTCCGCCTTTTGGATCTAGGCATAAAACAAGACCAACTCACCCAGATCATCCAAGCCGGCAAAACAGCCCTTCCAGCCTCCCGCATTCTGATATTGAGGAATCATCCATGGTGGAATACAGTGGGAACAGTGTTTCAGTTTATCTGTGTCTTGTTGGCGATTGATTCTAGCGAGAGTCTGGCGACGATACCGGAGGCCATGGAGACACTTGCCACAATTGCGAAACATCTTAAGACACATTTGGCGGATGAGGCGTTGGGGACGGCGAGGGTGCTGGTGAGATCGATGACGGAGAAGAAGAGGAGGGAGGCGACGATGTTAGAAAAGACAACGAATCCGGAGACGTATGCTGCGCCTTCTACTACGACTACAACTACGAATACGGAGGGAGATGAACGACAACCGACTTCAGCCACGGATAATAATCATCATAATAATAATACCTCGGATATTAATGGCAATACATCAGCAGCAGCAGCCGAAATGAATATGGGGGCTATCCAGGAAACAGAAAATCCCATGCCGTCACAAGACATGAGCGGACTGTTGGATTTCATGGATCCTTTGTGGAACTGGGATTCATTCTTTGAGCCTCCTCTGGCGACGATGCAAACAACGCCGTTCAGTGAGGGAAGTCTTCTCTAAGCCGGGATTTAATATATTACAATTGAATGTATATGAGGGCCTTCTGATAGCATCGTAATTTTAATTCATTTTCACTATCATTTCATCAATAGAATGATATCCGTAGGCGTAATCTAGACAAAAACTTTGTGTGAAAAAACGAGGAGTCATTCTGGAGGGATATTAGCCGCAGTAAACAAAGTTGAGGTCATTTTCGTAGAAGTTAGAAGAAGTTGGGGGAAAAAAAAAACGTATGTCAAGAAACGCCTGATGCCGAGCCATAAGTGTACATCTTTAAGGGAAATAGAAGACAAATCCAAAATTTGAGACGAAGGGAGCATCTGGACTACCACTCAAATTCGCCTTGGCCTTTGTGGAAGACGTATCTAGATAATGTGTTAATACACTATAACTCCGGAATAGGATAGGGAAACGTACTCCTTGCCGCCAGTGGAGAGGATACCGTCTTTCAAGGTACACTTCCACTTATTTTTCACGCGCTGAACCTTGTCATAAGTGCAGAGCATGACCTCGCCGACAGCCTCGTCGCCTTCGGGATCTTCGTTAGCCAGGTCATCAGGGTCGTCGAGGTCCGAGTTGATAGCATCTTCGTCGTCCTCGTCATCGGCGGGACCGTCGGTCTGCGCGGAAGCCGCCAATGGATCTGAGTTTATATGTCTAGGTAAACCAGACGAAGAACGCTCGTTGAGAGGAAGCATGAGGCCACCACCTTCAAGACGAAGAGCGTCCATTTTCAACTGTGCCATCAATATCCGGTCACCTTCGCCGTTGTTGCGTTTAGCGAGTTCACGTCGGTGAGCGACTTCGGCTTTCCATTGAGCGAGTGCATCATCATTGGCACCATCGGTCTGTGGAGGATAGGAAACACCCTGAGGTGGTGCTATGCCTGGGTATGGTTGCTGTATAATAGGCTTGATATCTTGAGGTGCGCCGGTCTGAGGACGTTGTTGTCCAGGCAAGGAGAGAGCTGCTTGACTCTGGGCTTGCAACTGGCTCACTGAATTTGCTGCGGCGGCACCATACTTGGAATGCAGATTGCTCATCGCACGCTCCCGAGCGAGTGCCTGAGCATCGAGTTGTCCCGAGGGACCTCCATTTGCAGGTATGCCGACATGCTGTCCGTTGAGACCAGGCTCGGTTTTGATGACAGGGGTATGATCTTCCTGAGAGACCGGCGGAAGTGTCACCGCTGGCTGTGCAGGTGGAGGCGTCGGACGTGGTGCATTTGAGGGTACTGTGGCAGCTGGGGGAAGTATTTGCTGACTGGGAGGCTGTGTAGGTGGAGGGCTCTGCTTAAGAGGGGGATCCCAGGGGAAGTGAGCGACACCTAGCGAAGAAAGCTTTTGCTGCCAGCTCTGCCATTGTAGTTTGTTAGTAGTCAAGTCATGTACAACAATAACAGCATGATCGTGGTGGCATTGGCATTAGCATTGGCCTGGTGATGAGGTGGGCGAGTGTGATTGGCTCCGGGATGTGTTGCAGCGGGTTAGCGGCGCAGGGATTTCGGGCGGGTATAAAATGACTCAAGAAGCGGCAGTCTCCCCCTTAAGCTGCTCTCATCCCCCAACCATCCGAAACCCCGCTTTTGCCACCCCAGCTGGTCGATATCACGACAAATACACAAGACAGACGACGGAAGTGTTTTTGGGAAGTGTGTATTCGATGCAAAAATGATGAAATAAAACATCAAAAATATTCACTCACCCGTCGCATCTCTTCTAGAGTCTGTTGATCGACTCCGCCTTCTTCAAAGTCGACTCGCGATGCCTCGCATACCTCGTGGATGACCTTGTCGTATACCTGGCCCTGTTCGATATAAGATATAAGTGAGCCTATGTTATCACCGACAACCACGTACTGTGCAGGAAAGGGGCAGTTGGTGATGGATGATGACGGATCACGGTCGCCGACAGTCTGAGCAACCGGTTGACCGTGGTCGTGCGAGTACACGTACCACTTGCTGGTTTGCCATGCTGCTCGGGTTGGAAGCTGATGGGATTTTTTTTTATTCAGGTAGGTCTCTTGTAGGAAGGAAGGTGGTTGTCCCTGGTCGGTGACGAGAGTTTGGAGATATCCGAGTGAGGCTCTTCGGTCAGGCGTATGTGAGCACTGATATGAAGCAGGCCTTGTCACAGCGCCAGCCTCAGTGCAGTCTCGTGGCCCCGTCTAAACTAAAGGATAGAAGCGTACGAAGTAGATTTCTCGTGGAAGTGAAGCGACTAAGAGGACTATGAGAGGTGTAGAGCTAGCGACCAAGCGAATCTCTGCGGTTGATGCCGATTGTTGAGTGAGGCAGGTTCGGTATGCCTGGGAGATTTCCATGATAACCACCGGATTAGTCATCCGGCCGTCTTGGCGTCGCCCATCCATAGTTACTCCATCTCCATGTAGATCTGGGGAACTTAGCTTTGTGTTGCTTTCTGTCTATTGTTCAATGTCTTTCACTGTATCAACAGATGAATTATCCATGACATATGCAAGTATTCTAGGTGTATGCGCTCCCTCATTCTCGGAATCGACAATTAGCCTCCTGTATATTCGCTTATGCTTCTCTAAAAGAACCCACGTCGCTATAGTCCAGCCTCGAAAGACCCAGAAGAAGCCATCTGTCTTCGACAGGTAACGAACAGCTTGAAGAACTGATCCTCGCTGAGCATTATTTTCCCATTCAGCTGGCTTTCACAACGTCAATGGGGCTGCAGACAGTAGTGGCAACGAGACTAGCAAGCAACGAAATTGAGATTCAAGTAGCCGACTTGCTCTCCGATAACACAAGGCCCAACCAACGCAATCTTATATATAGCGGTCATTAAAAAACCTGGGAAATATTACTCCGTAGATGTAGTTAGTTACTTTAAGGACGGGTACTTATTAAGCGACTTAATAGCCTACTTAAGCATTCAATGTTGGGGTAAGACCCACCCCCATCATCCATGTATTGGAGCTTCTCCAGGTATTCGAGAATTACAATGACTATTACCGCCTTGAATACGTACGTGAAGTTGCAAATACTACATCAAACCAGTTACATTGTATTGAATCTTCACAAACATATTGTGGCATCAATATATCAATCCGGGTTAGTCATGCTTCAAGCATCAGGTTTACTAGATCGAAACACTGTACGCATAACCGCTGCCAAGAAACCTTGAAAAGGTCGAGCCAACGAGCAATTGATCAAAATGTTGGAGACGGCTATTTGATTTTGAGGAGATCTGTGGGGTCTGGGGTAAGGGAGGAGACATCCAAGAAGCCGGATCTCCTATACCGGTATATAAATGGCGGCTCTGTCCTGTTTTGATTATCTTTGTATCAAGCAGGTAGCACTTCAAGCTACATCATTGACACGGATCATCACCAGACCCTCACTATCATGACGTCCGGCCAGGAAGATGTTCAGATTGAACTGCAGAAACCAAGAGAGAGCCATGTCGAGGAATTACGTCGAGAGCAATCTTCTTTCGAAATTCCACATGAGATAGACAAGATGGTGGATCGGAAATTCGACAGGCATATCATTCCCTGGCTTTTTGGTATATGGTACGTTACTATCTCCATCATATGTAGTGTTGAGGTGAGAAAATAACATTGACTTTCTATTCTTGATAGGCTATTTGCATTCATAGATCGAAGCAACATTGGCAATGCGAAGATAGACGGGCTTATACAGGATCTCCATCTCGACGGAGACAAGTTCAACATTACTCTTTTGGTGTTTTACATTCCTTACATCCTAGTTGATGTCCCCAGTAACTGGGTGGTCAAACGTGTCCGAGCAGGAATCTTTCTTCCGGGTCTGATCACCGCTTGGGGCTTGACCAGCACATGTCTAGGCTTCACAAAGTCCTTTACGGGACTGATTATCGCTCGTCTTGTACTGGGACTCTGTGAGGGTGGCCTTCTCGGTGGCATGATTGTATACTTGGCCATGTTCTATCGACGTCATCAGATGCTTTATCGTATTGGTCTTTTCTACTGCGCCGCTCCATTGAGTGGTGCTTTCGGTGGACTTTTAGCTACTGGGCTCGCCAAGATTGAGTACGGTGGTTATAACAACTGGCCGTGGATATTCTTCAGTAAGTCTGATACATTCAGTTCACATGGTGTTTTCAATTTCCCAATAATTTGTGTGACCTTTAGTTGAGGGAATCATTACCACGATTTTCGGCATTATCTGCTTTTTCACGATGACCCATACTCCCGCAGATGCCAAGTTTCTGACAGAAGAAGAAAAGATTGTAGCTCTTCGCCGCATGATGGAAGACTCACACGGTGCTACTGATACCGAGAATGTCAATGAAGAGCGTTTCGATTGGCATTGGGTCCGTATGGCTATGCTTGCACCACAGACTTGGTTTTGCTCTTTGGCATGGTTTTTCCTCTTGATTCCTCTCTACGTAAGTTAAAACTTGATGCTCTTAAGAAAATGATGATCGTGCTAATAATTCGAACTGCAGAGTTATTCCCTCTTCTTGCCAACTATCATCTCCGGAATGGGATATAAATCGACGACAGCCCAATTATTCACCGTCCCACCAAACATTTCTGCCTTTGTTTTGGTTCTTATTACCTCAACTTTATCCGATAGAATAAAGGCACGAGGCCCGATTATGGCTGTCGGGTCTGTATTGGCAATGGTTGGTTATATTATGCTTCTGGCCTCCAAGTCAAATAGCGTTCGCTACGGAGGTACCTTTCTAGTTGCTATTGGAGTGTATCCGGGGTCTCCAATGGTTGTGGTACGTTGATTATTGATGCTATCTTGCACCAGTTGACATTTATTTGCTAATTAATATTTAAATTAGGGCTGGTTATCCAATAATCTGGCGCCCCATTATGTTCGAGCAACAGGAATTGGGTTTCAAATCGCCATTGCGAACTGCGCTGCCTTCATTGCATCGTTTATCTATCGATCCAAAGACGCGTAAGGAAATCCCTTTTCGATATTTTCAGATCATGCTGAATTAACATTTTCTAGACCAGACTATACCCTTGGCCACGCTGTAAGCCTGGGCTCCCTTGTATTGTGCATCATCACGGTCCTTCTCCAAATTCTGTATTGCCGATGGGAAAACAAGCAACGCGAGAACGGCTCTCGAGATCACCGTCTACACGAAGGAAGTGAACATTGGTTGGGACATAGGCACCCTGCCTTTCGCTATACTATCTAAAGCGACTTGGGTAAGGCAACATATAGTTAGAGGTCGTGGCTACCAAATGAGCCGATTTCTTAGTACGAAAAAAGGGGACTTTCAGAGATCGACTCGACAATGAGTAAAAGTTGTTTCTTTTTCTTTCTTTTTTATATTTTCATTTGATGCACAAGCCATCAACGTATAGATCAATGTCATGATCCAAGGGTTCAGTAAAGTTCGAGAAATCCGTGTACAATAAACGATTCTGGGGCACAAGGTGTCGTTCCCAAAACCCTTAATCTTTAAAGTCTCGGGTTCCATATATCACAGCAACCGCTTCACCAGGTGTCAGCACATGAGGAGGAGCAAGTGCTTTCGTAGTACTTGGTCCACCTGGCGAAGTGTCGCGATGTGATCTAGCCAAAAGAGTCGAGTTACTGTTCATTTACTCTTACTTCTAATCGCAGAAGATACTCTATGAACTGATGTATTAAACTCCAATAATGGCAATATTGAACAATGAAGCAAGAGAAATCCAAACAATATCAAGTTTAACAAACACCTGAACCTACCGAAATGTAGAATGAAGAAAGCGCCAAACACCACGAGACCAACCCCGACCTCTTTGAATGCACACCTATCGGATAGTCATGGACTTGGCCATGGTAGCTTTACTGCCAACACCTCCTTCACGAGCGGCAGCAGCAGTTGTGCCAGGCTTGCGCTCAAAGATCTTCCAGAATTTCAAACTCTCATCCGCAGCGGCAGTGGCAAGCATTTGACCGTCAGGACTCAAACAACTATGGAGAACACGAGTTTCGTGAGCGGGGATTTCGACATTGCGCACCAATGTTGGGTAGCTCCAGATACTCAACGAGTTATCGGGGAATCCACTAGAGCTGACAATCTCGCGGTAGTGGTTACTCCAGCGGAGACTTGTTACTTGCGATCCGGTATCGATGCTGTTGGTGCGGGCACCGGTTGTAGTGTTCCAGAAGTGGATGTGTCGGTCGTAGGAACCGCCACCGGTTGCGAGCAAGTTCAGTTGCCATGGGCACCAGCTCAATGCCTTGACAGCAGCACGATGATTGGTCTTGGTGAACTTGGGTGCACTCAAAGATCGTGCATCCCAGATATTGACGAGGTTATCATTACCTCCAGTGGCCAGTTGCGCTCCATCCGATCGCCATTCCAGACCACAAACTTCAGAAGTATGGGAGACAAGCTCCGCAACTTTGTGTTGAGCAATGCGCACGTCATGGTTGAAAACAAGTCCGCTCCTGGCACCGGTGGACAGTGTGTGCTTGGACCAGCCCATCACACCGACACGGGTGTCGTGTCCGTACATACTACGCAGCTTGGTGCCTTCTTCAACATCCCAAATCTGGACCTCACCTGTTCCCAGGCCTACACCGACATAAGCTCCGTCACCACTCCACTTGACACTGCTAATATATGTATCAGGGGCTGACTCAAGAAGGCAGTTGACTGTACCGCTTTCGGCGGACCACACATAGACGTTTCGCTCCAAGCCAATAGCAACTTGGTTGCCAGAGCTCCAGTCGAGCAGGTTGAGGTAGTAGTCATCCAACAATCCGGGTGCATCCAAGACACGTTCTGGAGCGGTCTGGACACGGCGGCGGAACTGAGCAGATTGTGCACTGCTGGGTTTGAGTGGACGGTTGTACTGAGCACGGAGATCGATGGGCTTTGAGGACTCAGGTGGAGGAGGCTTGAAGGCTAGGATACGTGTGTTGAGTTTTACGTCACAAGCATTGGCCAATGATGATTCATAGGCTACAGCATCTGGTGCAGGTCGTGTATATGTGCTTGATGGTTCGCTGTCATCAAGTCCGAGGTTCTCAAGAGCAGCGGTGAGGTCGTCGTCGGAGCCACGGCTACTAATATCAAAGGCGCTGGCAGCGTTGGCTAGGACTGCCGACCCGTCGCTTGTCTTGGGTCGCTGATTTTCTTCAGGCTTTGCAGCACCAGCCGTTGTCAAGCCTTCGCTCGCCGATCTATTAGGAATAAATCGATCACCAGCTCTGTGAGAAATGCGAATGGTCGTTTTGGTCGAGGGGCCGGCCTTGGTCGTGGCTAACTTGGCGATGCGACCACGAGTCTGCTCTTTGCGGGCACGCTCCTTGGCTGGGGTGTGTGATGGACCAGTTCCAGTCAATGACCAGTCAGAGACTCCCAGTTCTAGGTGTTTTGGTGATTTACGTGAACGAGCAATATTCGACTTTGGTGACTCTCGGTAGGCTCTAGCCTTGGACATGGACTTGGCGAAGTGTGAACTGAGGTTTCCTCCATAGACGGACTTTTGAGTGCCTGCATCGCCATCATGGGCATCCCGAACTGGAGTGAATGGAGAAGAAGAATTCATCGAGACATTGCTTTTCGTTCTCGTGCGAGGAGAGGGTGTAAGAGGCAAACGACCGCCAGCGGTCTTTGTCGAGAAGATCCCCCGATGGGTCTTTAAAGGCGTTGAAACGTCAACAGTTGCCATGTCGTTCTGATCACAGCGAGATGTCTCGTTGCAAGGTTGTCAACCCACGGTCGGGCAATCGTAGTAATAATGATGATATACTCGAAGGACTAAACACAAAGTACGCTTTTGATCAAATGATGCATAGAGGGAGATACAGAGTATCCAATGCACGTATAAAAGATTTAGAAGTAGTTGAGGATGTAGAGTGAAGTGTGAGGTGAAGCAAAGGGTCCAGGACTTGGACTTATATAAGTGGAAAGAAGTAAATAGAAAGTACCCATGGCAACCACCGGAGCTATATCGCTAGTCCCGAAACGGTTAGCGCACTATCTGGCGACCGGCTTGGCAGGCTGTCTGCTTTCGGACTAGCGTACTCTTTCCTGAGCCAGTCTGCTCCTTCCCTTTTTTGAGCCTCCCATGGTCTGTCCACGGTTTGTCTGAGTTTTTTTTTGCCTTCCAAGGTTCCCTCTGGGATTTCTCGATCACCTCCATCTCATCATCCATCTCGAGGAGAACTGAGCACTACTATTATCATCACACGAGTCGCTACAACCTCGATTACCTGTCACTTCGTCCATTCTAATCAAGGCTGTCCACATCCAATATCCACATCGGACCCGCCCCCGATGGCGCGGCAACCGCCTTCCACACCCAGCAACGCTTCCGTCACTTCAGCATCCGGCTTCTCGTACGTCCACGAGGGTGGGTCGACTTCCTTCTGGGACCCCGTTGCCGCTACGACATCCCACCGACGCTCTCTTCAGTCGACACCCCCTTCAATGGCCTCGAGGGACCCCCATAACACATACCTGATGCCGGCCAGCCCAGCGAAAGGCCGTCGGGGCAGTGCTGACTACCGTCCCAGCATAAAAAAAGCCGTCGGGAATGTCCCCGCGTGCCTCGTAAATGCGTCCGTCACTTATTGCGGCAATGATCAGATCTATGCCTTTGGAGGGTTCGACCAATTCACTGACGAAGGTCAGCCCAGTCTCGTCCAATGATTGTGCTTCATCTGCATTCTGCCACAGCCATGCATTGCATGAATCATTCTAGTGTAGCGCTAACTTTAGCCTGTTAGTGTATAACCATGTCCTCCGATTAAACCTCAACACACTCACGTGGGATCTGGTCGACAATTATGGAGACATACCGGGTGTCCGCATGGGTTCGTATCATGCCCCATTAGAAGAAACACCATTCAAGTGCTAATAGTTCTCTATACTTAGGACACACCGCTTCCCTCTATCAAGGCACCAAGTTAGTCGTCTTCGGCGGAGAAAATGAGCATCGCGAATACCTATCCGACATAGTCATTCTTGATATACCAACATCAACATGGACGCAACCCGACGTTCGGGGTCCTGTTCCTCGAGGGCGAGCCCGCCATGCATCCGTCATATATGAAGACAAGTTGTTCGTGATTGGAGGAGTAACTGGCGAGAGTAATTCCATCTTGGATGATTTATGTTATCTCGATCTTAAGACTTGGACATGGTCCCGCACATGGAGTTTCGCCCCTCGTTTCGATCATACTGCGTGGGTCTGGGGAGGTCGGCTGTGGATTTTTGGTGGCCTTGGATCCGAGATGGACCGGTCTACTGATCTCTGGTGGCTTGATCTAAAGGGCAGTCCGTCATTGGACATGCCCATGCCGCAGGGTATTGATGAGACACCAGGATCATTGAATCGTGTGACCCCTAGTCCTGGAGGTGTCCTTAGCTCGCCGCAGCAATTATCTGGTCGGTCAGGTGGATATGCAGCCAATTCAGCAAGTGTCCAAATTCGGTCTTTCGCCCGAAGGAAACCAACGGCACCGGGTGCGATATCGTCTCTCCATTTCGAGTCAGGGCCACATGTCCCGTCTTTGCTCTCTGGAACGCATTTTCACGTGTATTCCTCCGGTGTTCTTCTGGACTTGATCACACCATCGGAAACAGTCCGCCCCTACGATTGTAACCTATCAACGCTCGAGTTGGACTCCCTGAGATGGCAGAGGCTCGCTGATGGACAGGAAGTGTTCCGACCGGGATATCGGTGGCACTACTGCACTATCAATGAAGACGGTACGAAGGCTTGGCTGCTTGGATGCAACATCGAAAACGCTACAACTGCCGGGGATGATAATCAATTAAATGAAGTTTTATGTTTGGATTTGGAAAAATATGGGCTCCTGGGTAATAACTTCTTTCCCGAATCGTCCGAGCAGAACCGCATTCTCGCATCTGAGCGTCAAGGATCACCCCAGCACGCAGGCCTCGGCGCTGATCTGCTGGCTGTTTTTGATCAAGCCCCAGAAACGGGCAGTGGAACGGACTTTATTATTACAGCCGACTGCGACGACCAGACTCTGGAAGATGAGAGCCAAGCCAACTCACCAACCCCTGTGACCACCCAGTTTGATCCTGCATTTCTGTCACCTACAGCAAAGACTTCGCCGCCTATACACGTCCACCGGATAATCTTACAGGCAAGGTGGCCTCATTTCAAGCGTCTATACTCTGCGCAAATGGCTGAGTATCATACCAAGCGCATGCATATACCCGAACCGTACTCTGTAGTCCGGGCTTTTCTATATTACCTGTATAGCGACAGTATATTGGATCATCCGCAATATTGTACAAGCATATTCGATGTTGCCGGCATGCTTGTCATGGCCAATCTTTATGACATGCCCAAGCTACGTTTGCTTTGCGTTCACCGACTCAGCCGGGAACTTGACGTTGAGAATGCGGCTATCATTTGGGAACGAGCAGGCAGGACAAACGAAGATTGGCTCCGGCGTCGCGCAGCACAATTCTGCCTTGCGAATTGGGGTCGAGTCGTTCGGACAGCTGGCTTCAAATCACTCAACCGGCAAAGCCTTATCGAGCTGTGCGAGGTAGTCGATACAGAAGGCAGGATTGTCGCTGGGCCGGAATTAGAAATTGTCGGAGCTCTTGGCTCCGGATCGCTGGCATCCAAACGACCTCGGCTTACTGGAACATCGTTGGTGGAAGATATGGATGAGCTTGAAGGGGAAGAGGAAGACGGTATGGAGCTATGATTCAGATTGTCATAGTCCCTTGCGGACTCTCGTCATAGGGGAGTCGTATTGTTCACGAGATCACTTGATTGTATTAGCGAGCATATTATAGTCGGAAGGCGTTCACGGGTGTCTATTTTGTTTCTTTCGTTGTTTCTCTCCATCCCTGATACTTACCAAAATAGCCGGATTGCGCGGCAAATTGATATGACACAGTCTACGTTTGCTATAGAGTATCTGAACCGAGAATATATATCAAATGGCATATAGCGTGCTCTCCATTACCGGCCTGTCTACTGGCTATATAATATACACGTTGCACGTCGTGTATAAGCAACAGTATAACTCGTGGTCGCACTTGGCGCGGCTGAATGGCGCAGAATCTGGCGCATCTGAGCATATCGAGCTGTCTCAGGTAAGCCAGATTCAATTCAACCATGCCAGGCGCGAAAGATCGGTTTCGATAGAAGAATACCCCGAGAGATGAAACGGGGTAATCCCTGTCCAGTATTGCCCAGGGTAGATACTGGCCTAGACAGTGTCGACACGGTAGTCACTAGACAGTGGACTATAGTTAGTAGAAAGCAAGGTGGGGGACCCCTGAGGCGCTAACTCCGCTTGTCTCCTCTTTGCGCGGAGTATCGCCTCGTCCCTACCGACCGCTTACTTAGATTGATACCACGCTTTGCGGCTTTTTTAGTCCTGTGCCTAGACTACAGCCTTCCAACTGTGGGATCACGATACTATCGTCCTATCCAATGTTGCGCGACTGTCACTTCGATTATTTCTCCGAATGGGATTGGAGGGGAGCTCCACTGCTCCAACCTCCAAGTGGGCTGTAGCGGCGTATGCCTGTGGGCATGTTGACTAGCTAGTCAGGATGGAAAGGTCAGACATTGATTGGTATTTAAACGCTTCATTCCTCGTCCGGATATCTTCTCGGAAGGAAAACCACTTTTTTCTTCCTTCTACTCTCTCACTTTCCCTTTCCATCCGCTTACCGAGTCGCAGAATCACATCCAACACATCTCCGAGTATGGGTAGCGTAACTAGTACCAACGGCGAGACTCCTCAGTCCAAACTGCCGGCAGACTTTGTCTGGGGATACGCAACGGCCAGGTGAGATTACTCGCTGTTCATGTGTGTAGAAGAAACTTACTTACCGTCTTGTTTTGGTTCTAGCTACCAGATCGAAGGAGCGTATGACGAAGACGGCCGTGGACCTTCCATCTGGGATACATTCAGCAAGACACCTGGAAAAGTAGAGGATGGCACCAATGGCGACGTGGCCTGCGACTCCTACCACCGTACACATGAGGACATTGCGATTCTGAAACAATATGGTGCCAAGCTGTACCGCTTTTCTCTGTCCTGGTATAGCTCCATTCGGCTCCTTGCGCCAGAATATAACTGACAGTATTGATAATCAAGGCCCCGAATCATTCCTCTAGGTGGACGAAACGACCCCATTAACCAAAAGGGAATAGACTTCTACTCCAAATTCATCGACGATCTCCATGCCGCTGGGATCGAGCCCTTCGTCACCTTGTACCACTGGGATCTTCCCGACGAGCTGTTCAAGAGATACGGCGGCCCCCTCAACAAGGACGAATTCGTGGCTGACTATGCGAACTTCGCCCGCATCGCATTCCAGAGCTTTGGACACAAAGTCAAGCATTGGGTTACCTTCAACGAACCCTGGTGTAGCTCCGTTCTCGGTTTCAATATCGGCAAGCATGCGCCGGGACGAACAAGTGACCGCAAGAAGAACCCGGTTGGTGATGGTGTGCGTGAGCCGTGGATTGCTGGTCATTCCCTTTTGGTGGCTCACGGTACGGCTGTTGATATCTACCGGAAGGAGTTTAAGCCTACACAGGGCGGAGAAATTGGCATTACACTCAATGGTTAGATTGAAATATTCCCCAACGCATAACAATCATGCGCTAATATGATATTCAAGGTGACTGGGCCGAACCCTGGGACCCCGAAGACCCAGAAGACATTGAAGCCTGCACCCGCAAACTCGAGTTCGCCATCTCCTGGTTCGCAGACCCCATCTACCTCGGCAAATACCCCGACAGCGTCGTGAAACAAATCGGCGACCGTCTCCCACCCTTGACACCCGATGAAGTGGCCTTGATCAAGGGCAGCAACGACTTTTACGGCATGAACCACTACTGCGCAAACTACATCCGTCACCGAGAAGGTGAAGCGGATCCAGACGACACAGCCGGAAACTTGGACCACTTGTTTGAGGATAAATTCGGAAACTCGATTGGACCCGAGACGAATTGTGAATGGCTTCGCCCTCATCCCTTGGGATTCAGGAAGTTGTTGAAATGGCTTTCGGATCGTTATGGTTATCCCAAGATCTATGTTACGGAGAACGGGACGAGTATCAAGGGCGAGAACGACTTGCCACTAGAGGAACTCCTCAATGATGAGTTTAGGGCACAGTATTACCGGGATTATGTCGGTGCCATGGCTGATGCTGCTACTTTTGACGGAGTCAATGTTAAGAAATATATGGCCTGGAGTTTGATGGAGTAAGTCAAAACATGACCTTTTCGGGAAGACTTTTGCTAATCGCTCTATTAGTAACTTCGAGTGGTCCGAAGGTTACCAATCCAGATTCGGTGTTACATACGTCGACTACAAGGACAACCAGAAACGTATCCCCAAGAAGAGTGCCCTCGTCATTGGAGAATTGTTCAACAAATACATCTCGAAAGAGTAGACAATTTGCTTGAATTCTATGTTTTATATCCTATACACTATGTAAATAGTGATCCATCATTTTTGTACTTGTTGACTTTTCGTCTTGATATTCTCCTTTGTTGTGTAGATTTTAACAAGCTGCAATCATATCACGCTCGCTTTGGCCCGCAGCAGGAGCATCAATTTCGAGAAATCAATCGCTCTTCCATCGTTTCTCAACCATATCAAAGCCGATGATGTCCGGCTCAATGTTCAGACTCTTCAGCATCATGTCCATAGTAAATGTCTGCATAACCAATCAGTAAAATCACACTCAATAAATGCATCAGTAGCAAGATACTAACCTCTTCCTCATCCCCTGCCTTCTCACCACTACCACCCCCCTCATAATCATCAAACCCTTCATCCCCTCTCTCCCGCTCACCATCTTCGCCATCAGCAGCAGCAGCAGCATAAAACTCATCATCCTCCCACATCGCCATCCTCTTCACCCTCTGCCGTTCACTCTCCCTCCACGCCGCCACACCACCCATCCTCTCAATCTTTTCTTTAGCAGTCTCAAACAATTCCTCCGCAGCCTTTTGGGAAATACCGCGCCACTTGAGTCTGAGTGCTCGGAGCTCGGCGCCTCGAGAGCTAGATTCGATTCGTAGTGCTTGTTGAGCTGTGTCGAGTTCGGTGCGGAGGGATGTTATTTGCGATTGCAGGGTGAGGCGTTTTTTGCGGAGGGATAGGATTTCTGTGACTTTCGATTCTGGGTTGCTGGTTTTGATGTTTAGAGATGGACTGCTTGGGGTGATGGGAGTAGCTGGTTTGTGTGGATGAGATGGAGTTTGCTGTTTTAAGCTTGAATTGGATGTGGTAGCTGCTTTATCTGGAGTTGCAGGCTCCTTTCGTTGCGCCGATTTGGGTAATGGCGACTTGAATGGGCGCGATAGTGCAGATGCCGCGTCGTCTAGACGGCGTCGCTTTGCTTGATGGCTTGGGGGTTGAGACATCCTGCGCTTGATGTTCAATTGATGAATATGGGATGATGCAAGTTGATGTCTGTAAGTCGAGACCAAAAGAGCTGGCGTTTACCGCACATGACTACGCCCGACGACCACATACACACTCACTTACAGAAAAGTTGAAAAGTAACTCGAATGACAATTTCAACACGAAGTTATATAAGACACAAAAGAGTACTCTATGTTACTATTCATCAGGACACACATCAACCCAAATCAATGTCCAACTCCTCCTGCAACCCACTGCGCAAACTCTGGCTGATCTGGTCGAGGAAAGAATCCCCTATCATTATTACCATTGCCATTGTTATTGTTATTAGCATTTGCGCCAGCTTGCTGTTGCTGCTGTTGTTGTCCGTTCCTATTATCTCTTTGTCGGTTCCGCTGCTGTCTGATATATACTAGAATCAATAGCGTGGCTGCAAGTGCGACTATTATAAGTGCTTCCAACACGCTTTCGTCGATATCAAGTTCGAGTTCGTCGTAGTAGCCCGTGTCGTCATTCTCGGCATGGTGGTGATGTGTTCCGAGGAGTTCTGCTTCCTCTTCGCGCTCTCGAAGGAGTTGTGCGTATTGCTGGGCTTCTTCTTCGTCGTTCTCCAGGAATGCGATGACCCATTCTTTGAAGGTTCTGGGTGCTTTTGATTCTAAGATAGAGTTAGTCATGCAGTCGAAAACAAATATGAGAGGAAAGGTATGTACCTTTCTCATCCTGGATAGGATTGATGTTGCCATTAGTTATACGATTCCACAAATGACGAATCCGAAGCTTAATCAAACTGAGCTTGACGGGGAAATAAGCTTCCTGATTCGTGGCAAGCGCAAGATCATAGTAGCGTTTAGCCATATGGAAATCTTGCTCTACTGCAACACCATTCTCGTGCATCCAACCCAAGTTCCAGAATGCTTGTGCGCTGTGATGGCCTTCAGCCGCGGTGTGATAGCACGTAGAGGCCTTTTCAGGATCAGCTGGAATACCAAGCCCCCCTAGGTAATAATCCCCCATTTTCAGCAAGGAGTCGATATTCGATTGTCGCGCTGACCGTGTCCAGTATATTAGTGCTAGTGCCGCATTTCTAAGGAGTGATGGGCGGGGTTTCTTCGTCGTCCATGGTAGGACTCTATCCAGAGAAAAGACTGATCGCTGTTCATCCAGAAGGTAGGCAACGTTGGCTTGCGCATTCTCGTAGCCCTGTTCAGCGGCCATCATGACAGCGATCAGTGCTGTCTCGCGGTCACCCTTCTCATACGCATCATTTGCCTCGATGAATGAGGAATGGACTTCTTCGGCCCTCTCTGCGACCATCTTGTAGTATGCTGAAGCCATTCCGCAGTGTCGTTCTCGACCAACACCGAAATTGACAATCTCCGCGAGATAGTAGAAAGCCTCCATCCAACCCCAGCGGGCAGCGAGCTCGAAGTATTTAGTAGCTGTTTGTACATCACCCTGATCGAGGAACAACGCTCCAAATCTTGTCTGTGCAGCAGGAAAATCCTGTTCAGCAGCTGCCTTGAAATACTCCGCGGCTCTGAATGCATCCTTTGGCACACCGTAGCCGTGCAAGTACATCAATCCGATCTCGTACTGACACAAGGCATCGCCGTTGGCAAGACCACGCTTGAACCATAGCATGGCTGTTGTAAAGCTTTGCTCAACACCTTCACCCCGCAGATACATCATTCCAATATACCCTGCAGCTTTGGCTGCCACCTTCTCGATACCCATGGGATGGTTGGCGAGAATATCCCCGTCTTTGGTCCAATATTTCTTCGTGACGCCTCTGAAATACTTCATAGCCTTGCGATAGTTGCGAGGCAACGTCCTAGCACCGTCGTAATGCATCTTTCCCAGGCTCAAAGTTGCTTTCAGCTCGCCCTTTTTAGATAGCAAGTCTAGATATTCGAGAACATCTTCCAGGTTGGCATCTGCGCTTGAATGACCACCATCTCTATGAGCATTGGGCCCCGAGCTCGAAAAGCTTGCACCTTCCCCATATATACCGCCGTCATCATCTACCCATCGATAAGATTCGCGAACCATAACCCGACCACCAGGGGGACCAGATCGCAAATAGTCAATAGCTTTATCGGCAACCTTTTTGTAGTAGTGCACAGCCTGATCACAGTCTCTCGAGCCGCCAATGCCAACGTGATGACGGAAAGCAAGAGTCATTTCAGATCTGGTATTTCCTTGCTCAGCCGCAAAGGTGTGATACAACAGTGCCATTCCTTGGTCCCGCTCAACCGCATCGCCGATACCAGTTGCATACATAAATCCGACCATATATTGTGCCGTACTGTTTCCGGTTGTTGAAGCAAGCTCTTGATACCATCGAAATGCCTCTTTGAAGTTGCGAGGGTGTGAGAAATTGCCGTAAAAGTTCATGTCGGCGAGGAGAAGCATTGCGTCTGCATTTCCAGATGTTTCTGCTGCGACCTCCAATTCATGAATCGCTTCGACCAATTCCGGTAGGAGATTATTTGACCGGCTTTTGTTTCGTGATTCGTCATTGAGTGATGGCCCATTCATAAACAGGAGATAGAATGCGCGTTTGGCATAATGTAAGGCATATCCAATCACCCCCGAAGGTCTATCCTGTGCCACCGTCGAGACCTTGATCGCTTGAAGTTTTCGTAACGCGGAGTCAACGAGCTCTAATCATTCATTGAAGATCTCAGTATCAATCAATAAAAGCAAATAGGTAGCACCTGTCCATACCTTTTCCAGCTCCCGTATCTTCCCAGCCATTGTTCTCCCCAGTCGTAAAGCCATCAGGGTTCGCTTTCTCAGATCGATGTCGAGTGTTCGAGACGGACTTTGTTTGAGTCTCGCATGATCCTAGGATTGCCAGCGACCAGACTGCGCATTGCGATGGTCGTTAATCACACATGCGTTCCTTCCACAATCGAGCTTATCACTGGAGAAAACTCACGGAACACCAACGACAAAATCAAGCGCGCCCACAGCTTCATCTTTCTCTAGTCTAGAATCTACTCCGCATCAAGAAGAGCATTGCGCAATGATACAGAAGTCACTCATATCTGACGTTGTTGAGGATAGGAAGGTGTTGTAGCTGTCATTAAACGGGCCACCTATGACACACGGAGCTTGTCCGAAGTTCTCCACCGGGCCGCGGCGGAGTTTATTTCGACCGCAGCTACCCTTAGGGTTACATGGAACTACCTGTCTGTACACACGATCGACTCTGAAACAAGATATCATCTTTAGATGCAGATTTGCCATCTAGACCATAGCAGCCCTTTAAACTCTAGTATTATGTAGGCCATTGTAAGTCACGTGGATCATCCAATCCCCCGCTGTTTACGTTATAGCTTCATCCATGCTCAACATCTTGTGACGGAAGCCCAGACATGTCAACTCAATGAAATATAAGCACATAAACACATTCTCGCTATGATTTTCCTGTCCAGGTTTGACTCAGGAGACCCTAAAGTAAGCTGACCCTCTTTCAAACCATGTCCCACTGAGTCAAGTGAATAACCATGGTTCGCAGCCTTCGATTCTAGCAATGGAACTATCACTATGACTAAACCAAGGTTATATGACATGTTGACATTCTCATGCTGGGAACATGGGGGTTTTTTTTCTCCTTTTTTTCCGTAACATTAAGTCCATTCGCAGAAGTGGAGGCACCTAAAGATGAAAAGAGCTATGTCTTTGATAGCGCTCCCTACCGAATTACTCCCGCTTATAAGCGACTGGCTGGAGATCGAAGACATCTACGCATTGCTTAGCATATGTCATACCTTGTACCGAGTGCTGGAACATCGCCTGTACCAACGCGCCGTCAAAGACAAAGGATGCAAAGACCAATTCTTATACGCAGCTGTTTACGGAAGAGCGAGAGCAGTGACCAACTTTTTCAGGGCAGGGCTACAAATGAACCTATTCAAGGATTACAAGTCCCTGCATAAGCGATATCGGTACCATACGCATGATGGCTCTCTTACGAGAGTGGGCTACTGCGTTAGCATCGCTCAACGAGAGGTTTCATACAAAAAGTTTCATCCGTTACTGGCTGCAGCATGCTTTGGGCATGTTAATGTGGTCGATGTCCTACTTCATGAAGGACAAGTAGACATCGATACACAAGACAGGTGGGCAAGGACTGCTTTATGCTATGCTATAGAAGATAGTCGTTTTGATGTTGTCAACTTACTGCTGGAAGAAGGGGCCAAAGTTATTGATGACTATCAACTTGGACAAGTCTTCTGTTGTTCTCCGTTCATTTGTGCAGCCAAGTGCGACAATAAGGAAATGTTGCATATATTGCTCAAGGAGCTTCGCAGACGTTCTATCCCTGCGAGTGACATTCTGAGTCAATGCCAACTAGCCTGCGTAGAGGCTTGTACGAAAGGCTTCAACGACAGCCTCAGATTCCTTCTTCGTCATGGAGTAGACATCAACACACCTATTCAAGGTCGCAACCTGCTCTATTATGCGTCTACTACTGCCCACCTGTCAACCGCCAAGCTGTTGGTCAAAGAAGGGGCGAAGATGGAGAACGAGAAGGACACAGGCATAATGAGGACATTCTTCCAATTCCTTCGCTGGTACGATAAATTTGAGAATGACTATGTAGTTATCATCCAATACCTTTTAGAAGCTGGCTGCGACGTCGCCAGTGGCGGTCTACATGCTTGTGCTCTCTGGTATGCCACAGACACGCCGTACCATACAAAACGCAGAGCGCATAAATGGGACAATGAACTTAAAAAGATGCATGACACCATGCTTCAAAGGGGTTTCGACAAGGCGAAATGTAGGGACGGTTGCTGGGAAGGCCACCTATATCAGCTTAAAAGCTGGTTTCTTACCGAGCGCTTTCTCGATTGTCTTGTAGAGGATCACGGCTCGGATGAAGTTGTTCGTGACCCCCGACGTAGGGCTGCGAGACATCATTGGACGAAAAATTGAGGAGTAGAGATTCCTAGAATGCTGCGCATAGGAGAACCATCGGGCTGGCATATTTTTATTCTTTCATAGCTCTGTACGCATCTGCAAGTCTCCCAACAGCACAATTGCTGCTGGAATCAAGAAATTGTTTAGTCCAAAGGGCCAGCTTCATGTGTATAGATTCATAATAATGTACGTGTCAGGGTTTGGGCCGGAGTATGGTGAAAACCTCCGGAGTAGATCTTTTCTCCCTTTAACTTGACAGATTGGCTATGATTATATTTTGGGGAATCATTTCTCTCCTGGTAGAAAGCGGATCGAACGCTATGAGAAAGTTCCATATTGGACCACAAAAAAAAGCCGCCCAGCGGAGATCAAAGCATCGCTGCGCGGACGGCCTTCTAGACGTCCATCAAGTTGCCCGAAAATTGAGGGAGCTCGGTATCTCGCGTCGAGCAAAACTTGTTTCATCGGGTCGTACCTTCACCGATTGGGCGGTATTGTTCAAATGGCTCGAAATTGGCGGGTACAACGACATTCTATGCAAGCATTGGAGCAGCTTAGTCCGTCCAACGTTTGCCTTCGAATCGAATTTCAAAAAGACTCGGGATCAGGTTGGATAGGGGAGAGACGAATCCCTTGCAAGTTGGAGATCCTCTTTCCTGCATTCTTCAAGCCTCATCATCCCTTAGCTTTCAGGAACCATCAAGCTTTAATCGATACCTTTCAACTTTGGCTGCTGACGATGGTTTTATTGGAGCTTCTCAAGAAGCCATCTGAGCGCAGCCCAGAGTGGCTCAAGAAGCTGATAGAAAAGTGAATGGGAAATGGAGAGTGGCAGACCACGATTGACAAATATTTCCACCCCAAGTGAGGTCTGAGCTGGAAGATAGTGGTCTGAAATGAAGCGTGAGTGGTGATCACCACAAAACCTAGGAACACCTTGCGCGGGTGAACCAGTTGACCGATTCGACATGGTACGGAGTCCAATCGACGATAAAATTGACGTGGCTACCGTTACTCCTTGTCAAGGGTTATGATAGACCCTAATCTTGTTATTCAACATTTTCCTTTTTTCTGTTAACGGTTTCGTTAGTTGGGTGTTTAGTTAGTATTTAGAAGAATGGAGGCCTCGTACTTGATTGTATTGGATTGCTTTTAAGTAGCCCTGGAGGACTCCAGGGGTGTCGATTGTTTTGGGGCTCTTGGTATCTTTTCTAGACGTGGAGGCCTGTCGACAGCCTTCAAAGTTCTTTATGGTTTAGTGCACGTAAGGGGTTCTGGCTACTGCATGTTATTCATTCTTGAATTAATAAGAAGCTATCACGTAGATTCTCGATACAATTCCTTTTTCCGTTCGGCCCATGAGTTCTAAATAGACCGAGCCGCGCTAAAAAAAACATATTGACACAATTCTGTAAGTTTATGTAAAAAAATGAAATTAGAAATACAGCAAGCGGACTTGCAAAATGCTGCCTTGATCAACTCTTCCAATCTACTGGCGTGGGGACCTAGTGCATTTCTGTTAGCTTACAAATGTAGCATGATTCATCAATTCGGTAAAACTTACGTTGGATTGTACTGCGGCGACGTCGGGCTGTAGCTAGGCGAAGTTGCGCCGCGAGCCGGTGACGTCGGAGAGCCATGAATGTTGGGAGATGTGGGAGAATAGATCTCAGGGCTTGTCGGTGACCACCCAGGAGATGCAGGAGAATACTTCGGCGAGGTGGGACTCGATGGAGAGAATTGTCTACCACCAATTGCCGGACTGGTCGGCGAGTAGGTGGGCGAGCTTGGGCTGAAGGCAGGCGAAGCCGGACTAAAGTTTGGACTCGAGGGACTGTAATTGGGCGACGAAGGTGAGAATCGAGGTGATGTAGGCGAGTATGAGGGCGAAGTAGCCTGGAAGGATGGGGATGTTGGCGAATACGCCGGGCTTGTTATCGCAAAGGCAGGGGATTGCGGCGAGAAACCTGGAGATGTCGCATATCGTGGGCTCGTAATGGACATATTAGGGGAGGATGGCGAGTAGCTGGATGTTGGGGAGTAGCCAGGCGACACGGGGCTTGTATTGAACGGACTGGTCGGCGAATAACCACCAGGGCTCTGAGGGGCAGGGCTGAAACCACCTAGGCCGCCGGATGGTTGATAAGCGGTGAAACCACCAGGTGTTTCGGCACCTGCCTGTCGAATTGGGCTAAACTTCGCATCCAGATCCGGTGTACCAATGTAGCCGTTTTCCATCATAGGAGAGTTGTTGTCGTATTGAGTAGCTGCTCCATCATTAATCATTGCGTCCTTAGCTCCGAGACCACCCATCAAGCCAATGCCAGTGTTGCTTGAGACCACCGTGTTCAGCATACTCTGATCGAGGAACACATCGAACTCACCCGTTCCAGCGGGGGCCAATTGACCAAGGATCAGGTTTTCAGATACACCACGGCAATCATCAAGTTCACCAAAAGCGGCCGCTTCCAGAAGAATTTCCACAGTCTCTTCGAACGAACATCTCATCAAGGCACCATTGTCGGCACGGTTGATACCGTGACGAGTAACGGGGGTAAGATAACCACGCACTGTCATTATGTCGACCAAGAGTGCCAGATGACGATGATTGACATAAGAACCGTCAAAAGCCAACACCTGAGTCAATTCTCGTAACAGAGCTGAACGAGCAGCTTCAATACCGAACACCTCAAAGACCTCGATAAACTGGTTGGAATAAGTTCGAGTGGTATCAACACCTGGGATGGTGAGGACATCAGCGAGCGCTGAGCCACTTGTCTCTAACACCCACTCTTTGCACAATGGGTCGCTCTTGCTTAGGAATAGAGAGCCGTCGTCCATAATGCGAACATTATCCTTCTCATTGATGAAAGCACGCTCGACGCCGGATACACCACGTAGAGTCAAAGTATCCAACAAGTGTTGTTCAAGCTTCTTAAGAGTCACGTCATACTCCATGTCCTCTTCGTCTTCGTCTTCCTTCACGTCATGAAGTTGGCGAATACGGATAACTTGCTCATCAGCGTTGTTATCACTGAAAATGACCGCAATATCTCGTGGATACTGCTGTTTGATCCTAGTAGCCACGTCCTGGACAGTGAGTCCCTTATCCAAAAGCTTGGCTCGGTTTAGAACGATACGCAACAGCCACTTGGATTGACGGCTGGAATCATCCGTGACATCTTCTGGAATGATAAAGTAGGACTCGACCATATCCCTATCGTTGTCGATGACGGTAGACTGAATATCAGGATCATAATAGATTTCAGTAGCTTCCGTGACTGAACGAAGACTTGTATGTTCCACAATACTACGCAACTGCTTAGCAGCCTCCTTGTCGTGCTTCTTGTGTGCCTCTTGATAAACCGTCATGGAAGGCGTCTTGATATTTGTGGCGACGTTCAAAAGCTCTTTCAAACGAGGAACACCAAGAGTAACGTTCTTGGAACTAACACCGGCAAAGTGGAAAGTATTCAAAGTCATCTGCGTAGCAGGCTCTCCGATAGATTGGGCGGCTAGGACACCGACCATTTCTCCTGGATGAGCCTGGGCTTGAGCGAAACGCATCTCAATTGCTCCTAGAACGTGTTTGAATGCAAGTTTGTTCATGGAATACTGAGTGACCAGTCGCTTGAAGGCTAAGCGTGAACGCAGCTGAGCCTTGAATAGGAGTGTGGCACTGGTCTGCGCCTCTTTTGAGATCACATCGTCACCACGAACAACCACCAAACGATCCAACAAAGCTTGAACCTGAGGTATGACCTCGGCGGGATGAAGATCACTGATAGTGCCTTCCTTGATATTGAATGTAGTTTTTGCCGACTCAAGGATACGTTGAACGTTAAGTGGCAGTTGCATCATTTCTTCGTCTCCCTTAGCGACAGAGCGAAGGAATTCTCGATCTTTGACAAGAGCATCCCATTCTTCGTCAAAGAATCTCTGTACTTCAATATCCCCATTGATCTCGGCCGCTTGTTCAAGGACTTCGGGTCCGAGTGTGCGCTCTGGGTCCATGAGGTCAACACGGAAACGATCACGGAATTGTTCATCAGAGCATTTGATAGTGTCCACTCTTTGATTCTCGATGTGGGCACCATCCAAGCCGTCCTCTCCATACAAAAATTGAATGATGTCCCCAAGTGAGTTTCGGACAGTTCCATCGTATTTGACCATAAGTTCTTCGAGAGCCTTAACAAGCTTACGCTGAATATAACCAGTTTCGGCAGTCTTGACTGCGGTATCGATAAGACCTTCACGACCAGCCATGGCGTGGAAGAAGAACTCAGTTGGTGTAAGGCCACGAAGGTAGGAATTCTCAACAAATCCTCTGGACTCTGGAGAATAGTCGTCCTTGGTAAAATGAGGGAGGGTGCGGTATTTGAAGCCAAAGGGAATACGCTTTCCTTCGACAGACTGTTGTCCAACAATGGCCGTCATCTGGGAGATGTTGATGGCGGAACCCTTGGATCCAGATCTAGCCATTTGAATGGCGTTGTTGAGATCCTTCAAACTCTTCTCGGTCTCACTCCCAGCAGCCTCACGAGCATTGTTCAATGCACGAGAAACCTTACTTTCGAATGTCTCTCGAATGTTCATACCGGGCAATGCCTCCAACGTATTTTCAGTTGCACTCTGAACGATCTCTTCGACCTCTGCTTTACCAGCGCGAACTGCACCTTCGATTCGTTCAATGGTTTTCTTGTCAGGGATTGTATCACCAATGCCGATGGAGAAACCATTGTGTAAAAGCCAATAATTGACAAGCCGCTGGGCTCCGTTGAAGAAGGAGACAGCAGACTCAGCCCCATACTCGTTGAAAATGGTATGAACAACACCGCCGCCGGATGCTCCAACGGTCTTCTTCGAAAACATGCCGTACATCAACTGGCCACCATGGACTAGTATTCCACCATCTGCTAATGGTGAAAACTTCTCTGAAAGCGGTGCTTTGTCTTTGTCAACACGTAACAAGTTGAGACCTGAAGGCAAGACCATGCTGATAATCTGCTTTCCAGTCCAGCGAGGTCTGGGCTTGATAATGGCTGGCTGGGGAATGACGCCATCCCAGTCAGGAACCCAAAGCATAAGATTCATGACTTGGTCCTTGGTAAGGAAAACGTCACGACGGCAGATCTTGTAAATACCACACAGAGAGTCCTGTACGATACCCATCAAGGGACCGTTTCTCTGTGGCGAGACAATGTTGGTTGGGACCAAGGCAAGTTCAAGTAATTCAGCACGAGCTTCTTCACTCTGGGGTACATGCATGTTCATCTCGTCACCGTCAAAATCGGCGTTATACGGCGTGGTGACAGACAGATTGAGTCGGAAGGTGGAGTAAGGCATGACGCGGACACGATGACCCATCATAGATTCCTTGTGCAATGATGGCTGACGATTGAAAAGAATGACATCCCCGTCAAGAAGATGACGTTCGACTTTCCAACCGTAGAGTAAATTGGCGTTTGTCTTCCGCGCCATACGCAGATCAATTCGCTCACCGTTATCACGGACAATGTACCTCGCACCAGGGTAGATTGTGGGGCCGTTGTTGACCAATTTCTGCAGGAATTCAATGTTATATGGCGTCACGACCTTTTTCTATGTCAGCAAATCACGATGTATGGAATTAGAGGATCGATTTAGGATAGGTGCGAACCTCCGGGTACGTTAATATCATCGCGGTACTTCAGAGCGTTAGTGTACAATCTCAAAAATTCAGTCATTTTAGAAGTCTCACGTACGATTTAGGGCACCCAACCTCATCCAAGCTCAAGTTAGGGTCGCCGCAGATCGTTTTGGAAGTTAGCAGAGTCCCTTGTATCAATTGCATAAGGTGTGGGAGCAATAGGGGTACATGAGGCTATGTTGGGGTTATTAGGAGGTTAGGGTTGATGACATACCACTGTACGAGCCGAAAAGTCGACACGTTTTCCCATCAGATTCTGACGAAGTCTGCCATCCTTGCCCTTCAATCTTGCGCGAATAGATTTCACAGGACGATTAGACTTTGTCATAGCTTTAGGCTGCCCAGCAATATCGTTATCCATGTAGGTAGCGACGTGATATTGAAGCAAGGCCTCAAACTCCCGGACAACGTGTTCCGGGGCGCCTTCTTGTTCGCAGCGTTGCAGGTTTTGATTGGCACGAATGATTTCTGCAAGCTTGAACGTCAAGTCGTCCTCAGCCCGCTGGCCGCTAGAGCTCTTGCCGCTAACGACACTGGGACGAACGACAGGAGGCGGCACAAGAAGGACATTCAATATCATCCACTCTGGCCTCGCATAGTCGTTGCTGAGACCCATGATCCTCACATCTTCATGTGAGATGTTGCGGAAGATGTTGTAGGCCATTGTGGGAGTAATTGTGCGCTTCTCGGGTTGAGGCATATCAACATCATCGTCCATCATGTTGGCTTTGTTCGGTTTCCAGGTTCCGACAAGACTCAAGCCCTCCTTACGGATGGTTGGCTGAGCATTACCACAGCCGCCGTGTCCCTTATGAGGCTTTGATGCTTCCTTGGAGAAAGGGTCTTCGTCTTCTGGCATGGGATCTGCTTCACAGATGTTGACATCCTTGGACAGTCGCCAAATCATGTCAAATCGTCGCTTAGGGTCGCGAATACGTAGCGCATCTTGAAATTTCGAGTCGTTCTGATAATATATTAGCACAGGTGCATGTGCAAGACTTCATCCCGAAATCAATTCTTACTTTATCGGCCTTGATTTTAGAACAGTTATGACAAACGGTTTCAAGTAATTTCTTCGTCTTTGTGAGAAAACCTGTTGAGATTAGTTGATGTCCCACTTGGTAGAAGGTTTGGATATAATAATACCGATGTGATAAACCGGGGTTGCAAGCTCAATATGGCCATAGTGCCCTGGACATTCTTTCTGACCCTCCTCACAAGTCTCACAGTAATACTGGCGATCGAGAGTGCCAAGCCTTGGATCATTTGGACCTTTGGTTCGCGGGCGCATTCTCTGTTCGTCCTATTTGATAAAAAAGTAAAGTTTAACATCATATATTCATAAGGCAGTTTTGCAAAAAATGCCGCCTTACCATTGTCTCTGGATATTCGACATGGACCACACTCAGACGTTTTATTTCCTCAGGCGACAAGAGACCGAACTGGATCTCCTTGATCGTGCGCAAAGGCGCCTTGGAGTAGGGGAAGTGAACGTTCGACATGGTTGAGGTCCTTTGACGTTAATCACGGAGACGGAGACGGAGTCAAGTAAGAGAAAATGCGGTTGTTGACACTCGACTGCGCTGTGCTCTTTTTGCGAGCACTGCTATTTCGAGGATATTGACGAAAAAGAATCCGGATGAACACTGAGCGATTGCTGGTAGACAGAAATGACAGTCGACTGCCTGCCGGTGAGGCCTCTGGCAGCCCTTGCCACGAGGGCGCCTTTCACCTTAAGGACAACGGACGCCGCGCAAGTCGACAGTTTGGAACGGTGGAAAAGCCGAAAAAGTCGCACGAGTTGATTGCTCTGACTTGGCTTGACGGAATCCCAGATAGAAACGCGATATTCTGGGATGGCAAGTGATGAGCAGGTCGGTTGGCGCGTTGATGAAGGAGCGATGGTGTCTGAGTCGCCTCGCTGAGTCCGGGCAGGGACGTTAGCTCGAGTTTTCTTGGGAGCCGCTAGCCACTGCTGCCTGGCCAATCAGAATGGGTCTGCACGTTTGACGATGTCTTGGCGCGGCCCAGTTTAGATCCCAGGTTTGAAGTTGAACTCTATTATTATCAAGAAAGAATCACTTTACTTTGACTTCATTCTCCGTTCGCCCTTAGTTGTTACTGGATAATGCGACTGATCATTCTAATTATGGTATATGATTGAGCCTTTATTGCCACCTCCTGGATCGCTGCCAGGTAGGACTTTCATCAACACCAACACCACCCGATAGCCGACTACGATGAATCTCTCACTCGTCGACCCATTCGCCCTCGCGCAAGACTACCCCGATACTCTGACCGGAAAATTACGTTCGTCAATCCGTTATCATCTAATGCGCCTACGATTGGAATAGAAACTGATATGGGATAGGGAGCGGCCATGCTGCATGTCTACGGTTCAGTCGCAAGGGCGATTACCTCGCCGCAGGTCGGGTTAGTATTTTGTCTAGATGACTATATCAGGTGAAAGACGAAACTAATTAGACGTGCATGTTTTAGGTTGATGGCACAGTCATTGTTTTCGATCTCGAGACAAACGGAGTAGCCCGCAAACTGCGAGGGCACACGAGGCAGATTCAATCGCTTAGGTACGAGACTGCACTTTGGATGTCATGGCTATTTTAGGGCCGCTAATATTTTTGCAGCTGGTCTAGAGATGGACGGTATTTGCTGAGCGCATCGCAAGACTGGAAGTGTATACTTTGGGATCTGAAGGATGGCTCGCGAGTGCGAATGGTCCGGTTTGGGGCTCCAGTATACATTGCCGAATTACATCCTTTTAACCAGTGAGTTTGTCTAAACCCAGAATCAATGTTCTTTATATGCTAAGCCAAAGTCAAGCCTTCTATTCGTCGCGTCCCTCTTCGAAGAACAACCCGTCCTAGTCGACATCTCCAACCCCAAACCCATCAAACACATCCTCCCCTCCGTCCCCCTCCGCCCTCAAGACGGCATCGATCCCGCCGCAGCAGCCAAACAAGCCGCGCAAGACGCTAAACAATCCACCTGCGTCACCATCTTCACAGCCCTAGGCAACCATATAATCTCCGGCACATCCAAGGGCTGGATCAATATAATCGAAACCCAAACCTGCAAAACCATCCACTCAACCCGCCTCTGCAACGGCGTCATCATCCTCATCCGCCTCGCCAGCAACGGCCGCGATTTGCTCATCAACAGCTCCGATCGCGTAATCCGTACAGTGCTAATGTCCGACCTGTCGCAATTGGGAATGGGCCTTGACCCGACAAACATCAAGCTCGACGTCGAGCATAAATTCCAAGATGTCGTAAACCGGCTTAGTTGGAACCACGTCTCATTCTCGTCTACGGGCGAATTCATCATGGCGTCTACATACATGAACTCGGATATCTATATCTGGGAACGAAGCCACGGCTCCCTCGTCAAGATCCTCGAAGGCCCCCGCGAAGAAATGGGTGTCGTAGAATGGCACCCTTCGCGACCAATGATTATGTCCTGCGGCTTGGAGTCTGGATCAATATACATGTGGTCCATCATCACGCCCCAGAAATGGTCCGCCCTCGCCCCAGACTTCGCAGAAGTAGAAGAAAACGTCGTCTACGTCGAACGGGAAGACGAATACGATATCCACCCTGCAGAAGAAGTACACCAACAACGTCTCGATCAAGAAGATGAGACTCCAGACGTGTTGTCGCTGGATCATATGAGTAATGGTGCCGCGCTGGGCGAAATGGATATTGATACTTTCCGTATGCCGGTACTACTGGATCTGTCGGATAGTGAGAGTGAAGAAGAGATTATAGCTGTCGGACCGGGCACGATGAGGAGACGCAGTCCCGGCGCGGGCAGGGAGTGGATGAATACATCTAATGATGGGGCGTCTTCTACGAGAGGGACGCTCGGTAGGGGGAGGAAGAAATGATACCGCGCTTCCTCATACTTATAATCGCCTTTTTCGACGTTTCGACGTTTCGTCGTTCTTGTTTGTCTTATTATCTTTTTATATCTAGCGTTGGGACATCTGGATTGGATGGGTTATACATTTCAGGTTGGCGGCGTTGCGAGGATATCATCAATTGATGCTCAGGGAGGTAGGTCTTTTTTAAAATGATAGATGCAGTTGAGAGTATATTCCGACAATACCTATATATACAAAATGTTCAGGGGACAACATTTGAACCCCGATGACATATCAATTCCGGCACCGAAAAATTCCATGCATCTCATAAGACTCATAACCGGACCAGACGAAATCAAAATCCAAACTTCTCCTCTTTCCAGTCGTCTCCTCTCCTCTGTCTGCCCGCTCGCTCCAGTCACATCCTCTCCAAACTCCAGAACCAAAGCACCGGACCTTGTCCCACATCGCTGGCAAAATGCAACCCAGAAAAACAGAAGAAAAAAAAAAGTCATTCATTAGATACCCAAAAAAATTTTTGTTCCATCCTTCCTTGCACCCCTTCCCTTTTCCCAATGCCAATGAAATGAAAAATATAAAATGTAGAATCGTCAGTCATTCTTTTCCAACATTATGAACTGATTTCTCTCTAAGCTCCTGAAATATGCATCGATCGATTATGTTCAATTCATGCTCCGGCTACATCATACAATATCAAGCACGTCACTTCTGTATAAGCGTCAATGCGGTGCGAGAGTATGTGTGTGTGATAGATGGTATGGTCCGAGCGGTAGGTAAATGGTAGATATTTCAACAGGCATTGTTTGACTGCTAAAATGATTTGCAGCCCTCGCTAACCTGCGTACACGGTCATCATGTGAGACGTGGTCGAGCGGGAGTAGTGGGAGGCCTAACTCTACTGCAGTAAAGATCCTGGCCGTCTCCTCAATTCCCCGGCGGGTTTTCCGGTTTCATCGCTTGATAAATGTGAAGTATATTATAAGCTCGTATCTCCTTGTTATAAGCCTCCCTCTTCACTTCCAGGGCTAATTGCTGAACTTGTTCTTTTGAGAACCCCCATACCCGATGCAAAGGCGCAAGGATCATCGTTTCAACACTCTCTGAAATGGCGAGATTGTACCACCGACCAACTTTCTTTTCGTGCTCGTCATGATGCCAGGGGTTCAGCGGTAGTCCAACAATCTGATGGTCAATGTTCACAAATCCCTGTTTCTCCAGCGCCGCCATTGTCTCGCTAACACTGTGGGCTATTGGTCGTGCAGACATCTCGGTTGCTTGTTTTAGGTACTGATACCATTTGTGCATGGCCGTATTCTCGAGGGAGCGTTCCTCGCATCGTGGCTCAAAATCGATCTCCACCTGCTCGAACCATCCACCAGGACGCAGGTGATTGAATACTCGACGGTAAAGCGATGGCCAGCTAGTGACGCTGCCACTTCCCATCTGCATATGAATCAGATCCCAATAATCCTCACCTAATGCCCACGGGTATTCAAAGTCTCGCGGAGCATAAAAGTCACAATTTTTCGGGCAATTTTCGGGTTGGATATCGGCAAGGTCCATCCCAGCCACGAAGCCGTCTGGATATTTGTGGGCTACATCGATTGCCCAAATTCCGGTGCCACAGCCTAGGTCCAACACGCGCGCATTTGGAGGGTGAGGGGCATATATTAAGCCGTCGCCGACTCGAGCTTCTGTGATGACTTTGTGAAACAAATCAAGGCGGTCTTGCTCCTCGTCGTCGCACGGCAGCATATAAACGCCTTTCCGGTATCCGTGATACGTTCGCCCGTTCTCTATGTGACGAGGGTGCTGTTCGGGAAGCCTTTCTCAGCTCAAAGGTTAGCGGCGATTTGATAGGATTTCAGCAGTGGGAAACACATACTTGTACTGAGAAGGCATCAGGTTGTGGTCATTATTTGAGCGCGCCGAGTCTCCAGCGTGGGGGTTGTGCGTGTCGACATTCTGCCCGATTCTTGAGGCATCCGGCGAGGCATAGACGAGCTGAGATTGGGGGCTGCCGTTCGTAGTGGTGATTGTAGTAGTGGCGGTGCCCTGCAGCGGTTGCGCAGGGTGCCGATGATTCGAAAACATGTTGTGTGTGTGTGTGTGTGTATGTGTGCGGATCTCGTATACCAGCCAAAACTTTTACTTCAGGTGCTCGTACGTGCTTAGCACCGAGTTGACGGCCTGGCGTCTCGTCTTTCTTTTGGTGACTGTTGGCTGTCCCCGTCCGATCCCCATTCAAGAATATATGAGGCCAAGCTTAGGGAAGCCGAAGAAAATGTTTCCGGGCTAGGATGCAGGTGACTTGGTGTAAACAAAACTGTTTCATACATCCGCATGGCCGTGGAGAACTAGCGAGAGCCGGCGCGTATCAACGGCTCATGAACACACCAGGCGAGCGCACCAACAGGTGGCACCGGGCCACAGAACGGGGGGGTTTGGAGAGGTATATATAAGTATATATAAGTGCGTCTTAAGGAATTGGCCCACGCACGCATAAGAACTCAGCAAGACGAGCGGGAGCTCCGACGAGAGGGAGTGCGTACGATGTACAGAGAGGATGGGGGTAAGCGCTGAAGGGGAGAAGGGAAAGAAGAAAAAAAGAAAACAATTAAGACGAGGTATTAATGCATGGATGCACTGGGTTGGCCGACAGGGGAGGTACGGCATGCTGTAGTGGCAGAAGGCAGGTGGGAGGTGGCAGAGCGAGATCCATATTAAATAGTAACTAACATCCAAAAATTCTGGCAAGCCGTCATCTTTTTGAGTATTTACCTAGGCAGTTAGCCAGTGTTAAAATTAGGCTATGCCAGGCCCGGCCCGCTGTACGATGTACTAGTAAGGAGCCTAAGACTAAGAGAAAAGCCTTGCCTATCAGGAAGCGCTGACCGGATGCACTATGGGGGAAGCCTGAGCGCCTGGAACCAACCACCAACCGCCAACCACGAGCAGCCGCCGGACTGGGAAGTCGTTCCGTTGATATCGAAGTCAGTTAGAAGTGTCGCATACCACTAACTTCTTGCAGATAGACGAGATGAGATGGCCTACGACGTCGTAAATGACGACACCGAGATCGCCTTGCTGCAACGAGTGCATTGGTGCATAACCTAATATTCGGAGCATCGACATGCACTACTAGGTAACTAGTAGTATTAGTATCACTTGCTATGCTACTGCATACGCAGCGACAGATTAACGACTAAGCATGCGGGGGCCATCGCATAGCAGCGATACTGATAGTAGTAGTAGGAGTAGTACGGAGTAGGAAGAATGTAACATAGCTCAATCGCAGCTGCCGTCAGACCTTTGCGACTTGAGAGGAAGGAACGACCAAGAAGGAAGTTAGTCGGCGGGGGCAGGAGCGGCTCATGCCGCTGTGCTCCCGCGTCGGGAAAGAAGGGCCCATCAACCCGCCCGCCGCCTCCCAAACCCTTGGGACCGCATTGTCTTCTTTGTCTTCTCTCACCAGCAACACGCAGTCCACCACATCGACTACGAACTACGGAGTACAGACCACCGGATATGCTTCATTGTTTTTATTGACTGAGACATCATGTGCGGATCTTGACCCTCGGATCCACGGATCTATTTCGTGTCTACATGGTGTGCGACAAACGACCGCGTCCTGCAGTGTCATACCCTTCCATCCCATATCAATTATCCATTATCCAAGGCACGGAACCCGATAGTCTGGGTAGCTTTCCTCACCGCGATTTACTCTGGCCACTCAGCGACTTCGATGCTAGTTCCGTTGGCTGAACGTTAAACACAATAGCGTACACGGCTGGAGCGCGAGACGATACGAATTCACGGAATCAATCATCTGACGGCCTCTGCGCTCCAGCGAGTTCCCCATGCTATTCCTCTTCCAACTCTAGCCGCGCCGCTAACTCGACCATGGATTTGTGGCACAGTCAATTTCCACTGTTGCAGTGTTCTTGTCCTATCGCAGACACCGCACCCAATAATTGATTTCTTACGCATGCACAGTGCACACATCTTGTCTGCTCAATGATCCATCGATTCTGATCCAACCGCAAAAGCGACCGCCCACGCGAGACCCTGGTCTAGGGAGCAACAACCGGGCATCAACTCGCGCAAGGCTTCATACATACAACACACGCATGCTGACGTCTCCAGCTGGGCCCTACTCCGGAGTCCGTACAGCTAGCGACAACTGATTACCCAACGCTATCGATGATCCACCCGTTCCCTGTTGCATCACCTCGCAATGGCGGCAATGCATGTTATGCAGCAGAAAAAGCGGAGACTAGTCCAGTCAACCACACATGTTTCGACGCGCCCCTGATGGCTGTCCAAAGTCCTGAGAGCTGAAAGGTTGTCCGCGATTCGCGAGAATTTTAATAACCACTCCTGTGCCGCATGGAATCCTGCGGCGCAATCTTTCCGGATCCCTATGGCGGTCAGCGTCCCTCCTCCAATCGACTAACTCCATCTATGCTAACACACTGCGTTCCAACAGACTAACACTGTCTGACAGCATACCTTTCCAAACATGCTGTACCGCGTACGCACCGCCAATCAATCATCTGCTCGGTGGCCTTCGGTCAATGTATCGTGTGGGGGAGTGGGAGATCCTGCATGGGTTAGAAAACGACGTTGAACACGAGTCGGAATGACTGTTCTCGAGCTATACACCACACAACTATACATGGCATTAAAGCTTAAAACGAAATCAATTCGCCTATCGGTGATGACCCATGTCTAGATGCCTCGAAACGGTTGATTCCACCGCAATCGGAGTCGTTTCGACCTACCTGTTGTTCCTTCTGATAACATTCGCTCGTCATTATTGGATATTTGCCTGTAGCTTGATAGCGTTGGCACAGTGCATACGGACAGCAATATGGATTCGTATGCTATACTCGCCTCATTAAGATGGGCGGTTGTTCGGAACACCGGAGTGTGCAATGCAGAGATCCGATACGAAGTGGTTTGACATTCTCAGTCGACCTTGTCCTACTGCGCTTCGACGCTTTCAAAAGTTATACAAGGTTTGTTTGGCCCCTATTTGCCACGGTCATTGCGTACATCCAGCACGCCTGGTTTTCTTAGGTCCGAGTCCAAGTATGCCTCGGACAGCTTCTTGATCATCGCCAGCAGATCGGTCTAATTGTTAACCCCGAGATCCATGCGAAGTGGAGAACTGACCATAGCCCTGCTTCTGCAGTTGCAAGATTTCCAAGGTTGCCTTCAATGCCTTGTCGCCTCATTCAACTGGGCCCATTCAACTAGGTTCAGCGTTTCATCGGCTGGCTGGAAAAAGGTTGATCTGTTGGTGGCGTTATCACTAGTACCTGATGCTTCATATGTACCATCAGCATCATTTACGACTGCTGACCATGTTGGGCTTCTTTTAGGGCTAAAACTCTAGGCGCTAACTTTGTAGGTCGAGTCAGAATCATCTGCAGCTGCGCCGCAAATCCGCACAGACATTTTACTCCGTAGATGTAAGACCTAGTCATTGTTTGTCCAGCGCATCAATACGAGACCAAGGACTAGACTATGTTTAGGATAGAGAAGAAAAAGCAAGGTTGAGGTCCTTCGTACGTGCAACCGAATTGTCCTGTTGAGGCCATCTGGTCTCAATCTTCCCCGTTGACTTGGCATTCGATTGTCTAGTTTGATGATGTCCATGCGAGGCCATCACTCCTACTAGTATCTTAGACGAAGTGACCAATAGAGTCGTGTCGGAGCATGCATGGTGTCAATCCTAGCAGCCTTCTTTGTGATCTATAACTAGTTGGAGATCGTAGTACAATCCAAGATTGACTTTAAGCATGAGATTTCTTGAAATGTCCCTATCCAAAAAGTAAAATGTCCAAACATCACCTTTTTCATTTTGTAAGCACCAAACACAATAAAACATCAATGTTGTAGCAACCATTAGAATGTCCTCGATATGTCCTTCATCTAGACCAATTGGTCGTACGGCTTCATGGGCAGTCCGGGCCGGCCCCACACAAGCTATCACCTATCATCATCCATCCTATCCGATCTTTTTTTTCTCCGCCATCATTTTCTTTGTCTTTTGTCTTGATTGATTGAACGTCGATATATCAAGAAAATATTCAAAATTCTGGGCATCATCTAAACATAGCCTAAATCGCCGGCGTCATTCTGTTCCATTCATCCGCCGAGTAGACATCTGGAAGCGCGGGGAAGAGAAGCATCCCACCAATCTATATACAGAGATTGTGCATCAATAGAGACACACGCCTATTGTCCGACCCCTCTATCCCTATTGTCGAACAATCGAGCCAAGGCATCAATACACAACCTACATATTGTCATATCTAGACTTTCTACGCCACCAACACGATACATATGCACACCCTCCAAGCAACTGCATCGTCGTCCTTGTCACTACCTCCGGGTACGTACATATACGCAATTGCAGCGACATCTCCTTCTTCTTCCGGCACACAATCACAGCACCAGTTTGCTGCTATATCATCCGATGATTCACTAAGGCTGTTTGATGGCCACTCCCTGCAGCCTACTGCCGTAGTCACTGCAAAGTCTCATGATGGTGGTGTCACTGCATTAAAGGAGTATACGGGCAATGGTGCCGGGGGCTTTTTACTGGCTACTGCTGGGCGAGACGGGGCTGTTAGGTTATGGGATGCTCGGTCGTCGCAGAGGGCGAGTGTGGAGATGAGAGTTGGTATGTTTGTCTGTCCGATTTTGTTGCTATTTCCGGGGGGAGTCATGTAGCAGGTCCTAATGCATGTGCAGAGAAGAATATTCCGATATTGTCGTTGACATGTGACCCTATGTCACATACTGTTGTTGCTGGTACGGAGCTGGATGCGTACCAGGCTAGTGTTGCTTTATGGTTGGTAACTACATCTTGCTATTCAGACGTCTTGAGAGGTGTTGTACTAATTCCGCATTCAGGGACATCCGAGCCCCAGGAACTATACGTCAGCAATATGTTGAAAGTCATAACGATGACGTGACAGAGGTAAGTCTTCCTTTCCCTTTTTCAAAGGAATGCCTCTATCTAACTAGCATAGCTGCAATTCCACCCTACACGCAAAAACGTCTTACTCTCAGGAAGCACAGATGGCCTCGTCAACCTCTACGACATCAACATCCAAGACGAAGACGACACTTTGCTACAAGTCATCAACCACGGCTCCGTGCATCATGCCGGCTTCTTGTCCGAGGATGCAGTTTACGCGCTCAGTCATGACGAGACATTCTCAATCCATCCGATTACCAACCCTGACTCGGAAGAAGGTAATGATCCTAGTCCGATTCAGTTCGGAGATTTGAGGCCGAAGTTGCAGTGTGAGTATGTTGTGCAGGCATTGAACACGAACCAAGGGACTTATTTGGCTGCTGGGAATACGACGTAAGCTTCACCCTACCCCTCTCACAAGAAACAGATAGGCTTATTTTAAACAGTGAGAAACGACTCGATTTGTTCCCTATAACGCCCTCCCCGAAATGGGACTTTGACTATACCAATGTCTGGCGATCGCCAGAGGCCCATGGTGAAGAAATTGTGCGAGCTGTATATCTCGATGAACAGGTACACCCCTATCTCACTATCAACTTAAGCCGGACCCTAACTAACTTCATGCTCCACAAAAGTCGAGAACACTATTCACCGGCGGCGAGGATGGCATAATCCGAGCATGGAGACCAAACGACTCTAATTATACACAGGATGATGAAATGGAGGGCCAAGAGGACTCATTATCAGACCGAGCGGCTGCTCGGGCGAGAGATAAAAAGAAATTCAAGGATGAAAAACGGTTTAGACCATATTAAACTGAAATACAACAAGGAACTTTTGATTTAATATCCAGTCAAGAGAGCGTAGAGGAAGCAAACAGTCTTATCGGACGATAAGCAGACTCGGCACGTGACACACCCGCAAGATAGACGATTAGATAGGCTTATCGCTTTCCGCAGCAACGCTAAACCACTGCAAGTGTAATTATTTTTTTTCTCTATCTCACGATTCTCAGCAACCTCAACACGATCAGGCTTGGAAGCCTTATATATGCCTCGGATCAACTACTACACCTACCACACCTACCATACTGCATATTGAAATATAGAGCAATGGATTGATCTACGAAAGATTATTTTGAATTTTTCCATCGATCTCTCACCACCTCCGTCAATCTTCACCCAACCTCCGGCCATCAAACACCCCAACCTCAAATCCCATAAAACACAACCCACAATGGACGCCCAAGCCTACCTCATGCGCCACGGCTGGTCCGGCCCCGGCAACCCTTTAAATCCCAACCGTCGCCCCGGCACACACGGCGGCCTCGGCCTAACGCGCCCGTTATTGGTGTCTCGCCGCGAAAACAAAATCGGAATAGGGAAAACGTCCACCAAGGATCCTACGAATCAATGGTGGTTGCGCGGGTTTGAGGAGGCGCTGAGAGGTGTGGGCAAATCGGCGGGTGAGGAGGAGGCGAGGGAGGAGAATACGTTGACGAGGAATAGGAGTCAGTTATATAAGTTTTTTGTGAGGGGGGAGGTTATTCCGGGCACGCTGGAGGATAAGAGGAAGGCTGTTATTGAAGGGGTGTCTATGAAAGTGAAGGAGAAGGTGTCTTCGAAAGATGGGGGGAAGAAAGAGAAGAAAAGGAAACGTGATCGAGAGGAAGATGATGAGAGCAGAAAGCTGAGGAAAGAGAAGAAGAAGAGCAAGAACCAGAAAACGGACAGCTCTGAAAGTGCGACTCCCACGGAGCAAGACTCGGACTCGCGCAAAGCCAGAAGGAAGGAGAAAAAGGAGAAGAAATCCAAGAAGGATAAATCGTCCAGGAGTGATACCTCGGCATCAGACGAAGTCGATACTGCCCAGTCCACAGACTCAAAAGAACGAAAGAGGAAGAAGAAGCTCACTGAAGAAGATGATCAAGATACCGATGCGGATAAGAAAGCAGAGAAACGGAAGAAGAAAAAGGCTCGTCTATCAGACGACGACGAACAGTCAACACCCGACTTGTCTGTGGAGGACACGGCATCCGCGACACCGGTCCTAATAGAGGAAAAGGGGAAGAAGAAGTCCAAATCAAAGGACAAAGAAGGCAAAAGGAATAAGAAAGAGAAGAAAGATAAAGGACAGAAGAAACCAAAGGACAAAGCCGGTTAACGGGGAACTGGACAATATAGATCGCATGGAACATTTGACCGTATATATAGAGATATCCTAGCCATAGAATATTCTTTTCTTGCTGTAAATTACACCTGGGTAGTTTCTACAGGCAATCTACCTGGTTTACCAGACAATAACCACGGCCTCCTCTGCCAGAAATCATCCTTGATAATGTCCACGTGCTCAATGACGACCTGCGCTTTGCGTCGTAGCTTTCGCATCTTCTCTTGTTGTGTCTTGGAGAGTTCTGTTGGGGGTGCCTGCGATTCTGGCGATTCTAGCGCGTGTGTGGGTGGTGCATGATCCTCGAGTTGATATTGTCGATATACAACACTGCCCTTTTTGTAGATCTCGTCTTCGTTGTTGTAGTTTATCCCGAAACGGCTGAAGAGGATCTCGTTTTTGTCGGATGATACTGTGCCCTGTTCATAACGTCAGAAGCGGCCAATACAGGAAGGTCGTATGGTAGAAGGACGTACCGATAACTCCTTCTCAGCTTCGACGTTACTCATCCCCCCCTTGAGGACCAATGCCCAGAATGTCGTGTTATATAGATTATTGATATGACCTAATCCATACATTAGCATTCAATGTGATATATTTCGCGTAGGAACGAGACATACAATCAACCTGTCTCCAACTCATATAATCACGCAATATCCTCGCATTCGGATACTGAACAGCCCGTCCATCGAATGTCGGCAGACTCGATAGCTCAAGAGGCTTATCCGGGAAGAGCGTAGGCCATTGATGGACATATGAGGCTGTGAAGGTTGATACTATCGTCGTTACGAGTTTGCTTCTTTCTGTCAGTCTCCATATATCTTGGACCTGGAGGTTGGATTGGTACTCACGCGCTTCTCCTCTCGAATAAATCGCAATTAGGATGGAACACAAAACTATCCAGTTTCATCAATATATGAATCATGCCAAACAAGGAGACGACAAACCTACCTATACTCGTCACTAACACCATACGCAATAATCAGATCCGGCAAATCCTTCATAACAGACACGGCAGCAGCGTTCATAAGATCCAATGCGCGGCGATCATTCGGTTTCTCGAATTTGTATTTATCTGACAATCTGGCCGTATCCATCAGTATCTTGGAGTTGGATCAGGATTGGGATTTTTAGGTGCGCGCACTTGTGGAATCCTCGTCCATCTATGCGGACGACTATCCATGTCTCGCGGAGAAGATTGTCAGGTTGTTCGAATTGTCTGACGTATTCGAATCTGTTTATAGTGTGAGTTTTGTGTGTGTATAGTTTTGTGGTGTTTTGACGTACTTTGAGTTGGCCATTGTGATGTGGTTTCAATTCTATATGTATTGGGTCTTCCCCTCACCAAAATTTTTGCTCGATCAGTCGAGTAAGAAAGCCTTGATCAACAAGTGGATCACTGCAATTTATGTATTCCAGCTGAAAACAATGATTCCGTGACTGCGAGAGATACAAGAATGGATCGAGGAGGTTGAAACTGTGTTGTCGGGCATAAATACTTGAGTCACGATTTTATTTTTTGGTTCATTGCGGGACAGATTCAACTCGACTTGGACACATTAGATACACGATGCCAGACTCCGTAGAATAAGAGGTATCTTCAAGAAAACAGTACGCTACTTAATAAAATCAAATCACTTGGATGAACATCAAGTATAGTATTATTGTCTTATATGTAAGGATATTTACTCCTCAGCTATCTCTTCATCCCCCGTTTCACTAGCCTTCTCGCTGGCCTCTACAGACTGCTTGTCCTTCTTGGATTTCCTACTGAAAAAGCCACGACTGCTTCGAATACTGGACTTATCTGCAGACGGGGTATTAGAGATAACGCTTTCCACACTCTTGCCTAGTTGCGTCTCGTCCTCTTCCTCGGCATCCCCCACAGACGATTCGTATTTCTTGGAGAATATACTTCCTCGGTCCTTCCATGAAAGGTTGAACTTGCTGGAGCTACCCTTGCGGGTTATCTTTTGAATGAAAGACTCCTTCGTTCCAAAGGTATCGGAGGGGCTGCTGGATGGGACAAGGTCCAGTGACTCAAGGGATTCGGCAGCGCCAGATAGAGCGTGCGAATCCTTGGAGCGACTGGATGTCGGAGGCGACTGGTCCTCTGGGCGGAAGTCAAATTCTTCGGACCTCGACGAAAACTCCCTATACACAGATCCTCCCTTGTCTTTCTTGAACAAAGTCTTGAAAGTCGGCGCAGCTGGGTTCAGCTTCGGAGTTCCAGGCCTATGAGACGAGGATGGTCTAGTACCAATGGGGGCTTGGAGTGGACGATGTTTGTCATGTGGCGCTTGCAAAAAGTCCGGTTCTCCAGGAGACATCCCGAGCGGTAAATGACTAGAGGAACCATACTGGATGGATGGCCTCCGAGACGGATTACGCGACCACGTCGAGGGAGAGGCCCAGTCAAAAGCCGCCAGAGAGCCTCTCTTGTTATCACTAGATGGCCAACCGAACGGTTCAGTTGAAGGATGAGGAAGTTGCTTGTCAAAGGAAAATGTAGATGATGGTCGAGGTGACAAAGAGCTTCGTCGAATAGGGCCTAGGATAGACGAAGGATCAATGGGATCGTGCCTAGGGCTGAATTGATTGTATCCTTGATCCACCTTGAGCACATCGGTGGAGCTGTTCTTCCCAGCAGAAAAAATATTCGCGAATGCACTTCTCTTAGATGGCGTATGGTCCGAGGAGCTATCAGCTGTCACTTGAGTGGCACTGCTTCGAGGAAAGTAAGACATTGGGTTTGCCCAATTCGTAGCATGGGTAAGACGACGACGACGAGCCCCAATCGGATCAATTTCATCATAGTTCCGTGGAAAAGAACGACTCTGTCCAGCCTTGAGACTTCCAAGCATTGGCCCATCAACCATAGTCTTTCCACGCTGCCGGTGGAAGTTAAACAATCCAGAAAGGCGGCGAGACGCAGACTGTACGTTGGCAGCATCGCCCGGTGACATTCTTTCGCTAGTCGAGATAGTTAGGTCGGCATCTCTCAAGCTGTCATGAGGGCTTGCAAAGAATCTTGAAGACATAGAATCCGATGGAACTGGGGAAGGCGACCGAGGCTGCTGATCGAGAGAAGAGCCCGCTGCTCCATCATCATCCGGAATAGTAGGTTCAACGATGGGTTCAGGCAGCTCAGGAGACTCCTCATCGCCGAGAAGATCAGACGGTAGTAGCGCATCAGCACGAGGACTCATAGGAGGCAATGATGTGTCAGATTCTGTGGGAAGAGCTTCGCCTCTATCCGTAAGACCGGCTAATGTCATTCCATTGTTGATGTTGAAGAAGGCAGTAGTGGGAGGAAACGTCGGAGAGTTGCTCGCTGGGTTATAAGTTGTGCTTCGCGAGAATGCGGTTTCCACTTGCGGAAATGGTATGGGAGAAGAAACGTTGCTCGTCAATGAACTACGATGTCGAGACCGGTGCATAGAAGACTGAGACATATCTAGATCGAGTGTCTGCAATGCTGCAAATGGACCTGTGCCGTTGACCCTTTGTTCGGTCAACCACTTCAACCGTTCCTGGGCCTCTTGATATTGCTGCTGGGCTTGAACGTGAAGATTGACGAGTGTAGCGTATCTGTTGTGAAGATGGTTGAGACGGGTTTCCCACTGGCGAGCCTTTTCAATGTCGATACGGTCAAGCTCCTTGCCATCCTCGTTGTCGCCTCCCTCGAGTCTCTGTCTCTCGTCTTCCAGCTTCTTGATGCGGCCGCCTTTCTCCTGAATTTCATCATCAATGTCCTTCATTATAGTTTGTTCGGCAGCAATCTTCTCTCGCATTTCGTTGGCCTGTTTCTCTGCATCCTGCTCAATCTTTTCCTTCTCCTCTTGCGCTCGTGCCAAGTCCTTGTTGATCTGCGCAATTTGCTCCTGCCATCGAACAATATCGTCCTTTCGCTTCTTCCGCTCTGCCTCTTTCTGCTGAAGTAGCCTCTCGCGTTTGGACTTTTCGCTTTGAACGGTGCGATTGACGCTCTCCAACTTGTTGACGTGTTTCTTCAGGTCACCGCTGGCCTCATCTTTCTCTTTCACGCGCTGTTTGAGTTCGTCACGTTGTTTCTCTAATTCCTTTTGAATCGTATTGTGTTCCTCGTCTTCCTCGGCAAGCTGCTTATCCATATTCTCATGTTCCTGTTGAAGGCTCTTAAGTCGCTCTGCAAGACGTTCCAGGGTTCCATTATGGTCATCGGAAGCACGATGAAGATCGTCGTCGACTAGATTTGTTGCTGATGATCCTTTCTTTCCTCCAGAGCGCTTGCTCTGAGAATAACCGGAACTATGTTCTCTTGCCATTATCGGAGCTGACGGAGCCGAGAGCGCAAGCGTCGAGCGTGGGACCGATGCGTGAATCGTAGGACCTTCAACGTTTCCATCTTGCTGAGTCTGCGATAAAGGTAGCGGCTTCGTACGAACATGAAGGACGGCACTGGCAGTTTGAAAATTGGCGGCGCTCACGGCGAAGACGCAGATATGATAAATATGACCGGGGATGAGATTTCCAATTGTGACCGCAGTTTCCGCTCGTTTAGTCTCACCAACTGAAAGCTGTTAGTTTTGGTTTTCACGATTGTCGCCGGAAATTCCCCACCTTTTGCACTATTGACTTGAATGATATGTTTGCTGACGGAATGGTGAAAGTCGGGATGTTTCCAGGCGATGTGAATCTCTCGCGCCGAAATTTCCTCCAGGGTAACTTCGGGCGCTGGAGGAATATCTAGACCGAGCTTGTCGACAAGGATTTCGTTCGGGGTTTGACAAACTTGCCATGCCCGGTACAAGAGCCTGACACAGTTTTGTTAGTCGATATCATATAAGGGAAGCAATTGCACTCACCAAACCAGGGCCCACAGGATGGTGCCCGCAAGGAAGAGAGCCATTACGCCTCGAACCCTCACACGAGGAACCACACTAGGATATGCATCAAAGGACCAGTACAACGGCTCGTACATCCCCACGTTGTATTCCATCCGCCGGTGAAAAGGGACGGCAGCCAGCAAAGCGGGCGGTCAATGGGATGGAAGAAGAGATGATCACGAACGATAGAGGGTAGAGAAGAGAGAAAGGAAGAGGAAAAATGGAGGGAAGGTTCGGTCGTGGCTGCTTTGGGAATGGCAGCTGCGATCGTTCGAGCGGGTTAGCGCCTCGGCATCACGTGATGGATCTGCGGTTAGCTTATTTTTTTGTTCTTTCTGTTCACTCTCATTTGATTATCTCTTCATTCATTAACTTGATCTGGTTTGATGTTTAATTAATCTCGATATGCACACTAACGATGCTATTTTTGCGCCAATGTTTAGACACTTGGGTCGAAGCAAAGAGATGGGTCTAGTTCGGTCCATCAATGAGCCGAGAGCCCTCATCTGGACACATATTTAGATTCGCGTCCAGTGTTGTTGCTGAGAATCAGGTTGTTTCATTTTCTATCATTATCTACTCGCTTCGTTTCGAATTCTTCTTTCTTCACTTGTCTTTGAGATATCAAAATATGTCGTCCACAAATCAAGGCCCTCGCCGTATCGGCCAATGGCTCTATCTTAGATCGGAATGCATCGAGGAGTATAAAAAGTGCCATGCAGAAGTCTGGCCAGCCGTGCTAGAACAAATCAAAGACTCCAACATCAAAGACTGTACTTTACCTCTCTGAATGCCTTGATATGTTGCACTTGTACAACCCTTTCTGACAGGCCAGACTCGATCTTCTTGTCCCTTTCCCCCCGCCCCACGCTTTTCGCGAGCTTCAAATACGTCGGCAATGCCTTTGACGCAGACATGCAGCGCATGGCAGCCAACCCCAAAGTCCAGGAATGGTGGCAAATGACAGACAGAATGCAAGAATCGCCAGTCGAGGGAGCAGTTGGAAGCGCCAGTGGACCGGGATGGTGGGGGCAGACCGAGGAAGTGTTTTATATGGAGTAGATCCGTTAAGGCTTCTCTCCATCTTCCTTCCCCAACATCGTCAGTTCCGGGTATAGTGGGTAGATCAATAAACTTCGCTCACTGTACAGTGTACACAGCAATCAAGTCCGTTAACCGGTGCTGGCTCTTTCGATTATGAGACGATATCGGAAATTGAAACCTGCTGAAACTTCCAATAATAAGATCAACACATCCTGCACGTGGTAGTTACAATGCGATCAGGTGATGAGAGGAGAATGAGGAAAACGAGCAGATACTGGTCAGCTGGACGTAGCATTACTACTGCGCTGGTTAGCGCTGTCATAGAGTGTCGTATTTGCTGCTAGCGTGTACATAGTATTATATGGCATTTGATGTAGTTATACGTAGTCCATCAATCAAAGTCCTGCTAAGAATGGAATGCGATGATGGTTGGGGAGACGCCCGATGCGGGCCGATGACGCGGGTGGGTGCCAAGGCAGTTCAGTTGAAGAAGCGTTGAGAATCCAACGCTCTCTCTTTTTCATCTCTACTCCGTACTTATCCTCGCAATTGCCGTCACCCAACTTACTCACTCTTTGTTTACGGTCCATTTTTCTCTCGTTTTCGTTCAGGCCCTTTTTTTATCCTTCGTTTCGGTCAAGGCTGTGCCTGCCATGAGATAACGTTCAACCCGTTGATGGCCGCCGCCGCTTTCACATGATAATTTAATATATCCATCGACCGATTCGACCCTGATTCACATTCCTATGCCGAGTCTTCCCATCCACATATCTTAGACCTTGACGTGCCGACATTCGAAGAGATTTCGTTAGACTTGCATTATTATATCGTTACATATTACGGCGTGATCGATATTGTTCTGCCTAACGACGTCGCTAGGATCATACTGCCGGCATGCAGTACGTGCGAAGCTTGAGCGGCCCGGTTTCCAAGACCTGGAATTCAATCAATCCTGCCACTCTTAGCGGGGCTATTGATGTTATAGTTATCGAACATGAGGATGGTGAGTACTTCTTTGCACAGCAGAAACATAAAAGAGTCACTGTTTCTGACTCTTACTAGGAAGCCTGGCTTGCTCGCCCTTCCACGTCAGATTCGGAAAATTCTCTCTGCTTCGTCCGTCCGAAAAGAAAGTCGAGTTCAGAGTCAATGGAGTCAAGCAAGACTATTCTATGAAATTGGGTGACGGCGGGGAGGCTTTTTTCGTCTTCGAAACGACCGACAATGTGCCGGCCGCGCTCCAGACGTCTCCAATAGTTTCGCCCGCAAGCAGTCCGGCGACCTCTGTCAGTGAACTGCCTTCTCTTCAAGATCCTCCTGATCTGGATTTGGATGGCGCCCAAAGCTCGAAGATTGAGTCGAGAGACCCAGTTGGCATCCCAGTTCCAAATGGTCGCTTTGGAAGTCAAAATCTCGGTATGTAAGAGCATCGCTGCTATGCATCACCCTGCTAACACACCGTAGGAAACCTGACGCCCCTGTCACAATCCCCGAGTAGCACCGCTATATCACGAAATCGTCTCGATTCTTTCGATGAGCACACCCTTGTACCGAAACTGGATCGCTCTGCATCAGATGGCATCTTACCACACGAAAGAGAAGCACTAGGGAGCGAACCCTCTAGTCCTGCCAGCTTGCTTCGCACGGCGGATCGAGGCGCTCATCAGGATCGCCTTTCGATGAGCCCTCCGCCTGTGTCGCCAAGCGAAGCTATTTCGCGCGCGATAGCCCTTTCGAAGAAATTGTCAGGTTCCAATATTCCTTCGCAAGTTACCGAGACTGGCGATCTCATGTTGGACATGACCGGATACAAGAGTAGCGAGGAAGATGCGCTTCGTGCGGAGGTCGTTGCACGTAAGATTCTTTCTGAAGAATTGGAGGGTAATTATGATATTGGAGCTTTGATCGGCGCAGACGATCATGGCAATCTCTGGATCTACAGCAGCGAGGAAGCAAAAGCGGCCGCTGACCGTCGCGCTACGCTGAGCTCGCTCAAATCACATGCTGTTCCGTATAGTGATGATGCCATCTCAGACCCGGGGTATCATAGTGATGGAGAACCCAACACTCTGCAGCCTCCGATACAGACTCGTCATCACCGTGCTCAGTCCGATGTTCAGCCTGGCTTCCCAACTCCGCCTCAAACTCCACCGCAAGATGCCAGCGTTGGTGATCCAAATCGGAACTATGCAAAGACGTTGAGATTGACCAGTGATCAACTCAAAGCCTTGAATCTTAAACCCGGAGCTAATCCCGTTACGTTCACTGTCAATAAGGCTACCTGCCCAGCTACTATGTACCTTTGGTCTTACAAGGTTCCTATCGTGATATCCGATATTGATGGCACAATCACGAAGTCCGACGTACTAGGTCACGTCTTGAACATGATTGGACGCGATTGGACACATCAGGGTGTTGCAAAGCTGTTCACGGACATTGTGAGCAACGGATATAACATCATGTATCTGACAAGTCGTTCTACCGGCCAAGCAGACTTGACCCGAACCTATCTCAAGGGAGTCTTGCAAGAAGGATACAAATTACCACCCGGCCCCGTTATCATGAGCCCCGACAGGACCATCGCGGCACTACGACGCGAGGTCTATTTGCGAAAGCCCGAGGTTTTCAAGATGGCTTGTCTGCGTGATATCCTCAATCTCTTCCCGCCAAATCACAATCCCTTTTACGCTGGCTTCGGCAACCGTTTGACAGATGCTTTGAGCTACCGATCCGTCAATATTCCTTCGTCACGCATCTTCACGATCAACTCCAATGCCGAGGTCTCTTTGGACTTGTTGAGTTTGAACAAGTACAAGAGCAGCTATGTGACAATGAGAGAGCTGGTAGACCACTTCTTCCCTCCAATTAGTCTACTTGTCCAAGGAGGTGGCGAGGAATTCACCGATTTCACCTACTGGCGAGAGCATGCCGACTTGGATGATTTCTCAGTCACCGACAGCGAGGCAGAAGAAGAGGAACGGGACATCGAGAGTGAACGCGGTTATAGTGATGATAATGACGCCAGCGACCTCGACGAGGATGAACAAATCGAGGAAATGGGTGATAGTTTCATCTCTCGCGACTCTCTCGAGGAGAACGAATTGGCCGGTTCTATGGTTGATTCAGTCCTTGAAGATGAAGAAGAGATTTCCGATGAGGAGTTGTCTGAAGCTGGTGATGGTCTCCCCGACATAGGAGGAGTATCTTTGCATGGACCTCATCACTGAATGATGCCTACGACATGAAAAAGAAGAAATGTTAATACATGCGGTCTATATGACGACTTGCTCCATACCCTGTGATTTCTGATTTCTTGTCATTTTTTTTTACGGCGTTTGTTCAAAAGGAGCCTTGCGTTTTGTTCTTGTTTCGTCTGTTTGTACATTAGACGCATCAGCGGCCGGAGTTTCAAGCGATGGATTGACCGTGCTGGCAAGCCTTCGCGTATAGTTGGATTTAGGGATATTATTAGTATATGATTGGACGTTGTGATATATAATGCTTTCCTATTTCTACTCGTTTCCCAAGACTCTGAATAGATGCCTGTAGATTTGACAATGCCTCAGGCACATATGTTGCGGAACTAGCCGGCCAAAAGCGGACTAGCGCAGTGCGGGCAAGATCCGGATCTGATCGAGCAACTTGCGACTTTAAGAAACTCAAGCTTCAATAATTGCTTAAATCAACCTCGCAACAATAGAGCAGAGTCTATTGTTCCTGGCAACTCAACTTCGGCGCGCATCTTTCGATTTCAAGGAAGCTTCACATCTTCATAAATACACACCTGCGCTTCAACAATCTCTCTACGCCAAGCTAGAATAAGCACCACCATGCTTTCTGATTAAAGACCGACTCTTTCCCCGTGCCTGAGTTTAATCTCACTCTAACCCCGAGCGAGCTTCACTTCAACAAAGAACAAACAAGGGAAAGATACACCAAAATGGCATCACCCCGACCAGCCCAAGCTGCTGGCTCAACTCAACCTCTAACACCCCCCGACGACCCATCCTCTGCCAACCCAGCCTCCACCTCACAAAACGCCGCACCCAACCCAATCGACTCCAGCATCCCCTCATTCCCCTCAACGTCTCTCAACGACAATGGGAAATACCGCCGTCCCCGCGATGCGCGCCTCATACACATGCTTCTCGCCTCCCTCGGTGTAACCGCATACCAAGAACGTGTACCCCTACAACTCCTCGACTTCGCATACCGCTACACATCATCTACCCTCCAAGACGCGGTCCATCTCGCCATGGAAGGCTACGCAGGTGTCCCCACTGGTCCCGGCGAAACGAGCGTCTCAACCGGTAGCGGACGAGGTGTCGTCGAGTTGAATACCATCACACTCCAAGCTCTACGACTGAGTATCGCGTCTCGATTACATTACCAGTTTCAACCCGGTTTACCAAAGGAATTTCTGATAGATGTCGCCACTGAGCGGAACAGGATTGCGCTCCCCGGTGTTGCGCGTGGTGGAGAGACGGCTGCCAAAAGCTCGTTTTCGAATGTGTCCATGGGCGGAATGAGACTTCCCCCCGAACGGTTCTGTCAGACGGGTATGGGGTGGAATCTAAAGGAGGAATGGGAGAGTGAAGGCGAAGAAGAATTTGAAGAGTTGGAGCCGGCGACGGCGCTACCAGGAGCAGGAGCGACGACGCAGAATGAGCAAGATGCAGGGGCTGATGAGGATGGGATGGAAGATGATGACGAAGATGGGAGGATGGAGGATATTTTTGGGGATGATGTGAATATGAAAGAGGGTGATGAGGATGAGAATATGGAGGATGCTTAGTCTGCTGTGTCTTGGAGTTGGGCTCATATCGGAATTGGCGCTATTGGTATCACTATTGGGGCGGCGTTGGTTTACTCTTTTATCGCCTTGTTGATGACTGCGTTTCTAGTCTGACTATCTAGATACAATATCCACGATATTGAAAACCTACCTATCCAGGGCAGGTACATCGAATCAATAAAATGTATCAATGGTATATATATCTACAAAATAATGTACATTTTGTTCCAACACATCAGAATTGAGATTTCCAAATCACAACCACAACAAGAACAGGAGACATGCCGCAATATCCAAAAACCAAGACGCCATTCAATATGCAAACGCTACAATTGCGTAGCTCTGTATCTCGTCCCAGTCATATGGACGAAAACTACCTCTTCCTCTCCTGATCCCCCTTCATCATCTTAATAACCTCCTCCCTCCTCTTCTCAACCGCCGCCTCCGCCTCTTCCCTCTCCCGTCTCCGCGCCTCTTTGCCCGCAAACCATTCCTCGCGCGCTCGATCCATTTCCTCCGGTTTCGCATGCGCTAACATGCATGAGTTCATGGCGAGGCGTTGTTCACGACATACCCATGTCGTGGTAAATGTTCGGCCGCGGGTCTGCGAATG
>LHCL01000006.1:503273-709376 GCA_001305275.1 Talaromyces verruculosus | reverse complement strand
TGTGGGGGGGGGGGGGGGGGGGGGGGGGGGGGGGGGGGTGGTAGGTAGTGGGTAGGGGAAAAAGCAAACCCTTGATTTCGGGAGCGCAGTATCCGCGCACTCGTTTGTAGTATATTTCTTTGACTTGTTGTTCTTGTGTTGCAGATAGTGGGAGTGGATTGCGGAGGTTAAAGTGTGGCTCTGAGGAAGCTGATTGGGTTGAGGATGGGGTGGACATTGTGATAAAATCCTTTCTAGGATTCAGAGTATGGTTCAGAAGATTGATCAGGTGGATGATTGAGAGTCAATTGCTGATTTGCGGTTTGTTGTGGAGGATCGGGGTTGAGGTTTCTGAGACTATGTCGTATTTGAGTTCATATTGCGTGACTCGTCTGTTTGTTGCTGGAACTCTGCTCTTTCGTGTATTCTCCTCGGTATATGGTCAATTTCAGCTTGGTGGTATTTCTGTAATGCAATTGTTTTTCAGCAGCGATCGTCTCAATTCAGGTACTTAATCAGACCATACGAGTACTTAAGTGGTTGGAGAGCTTCTAAGCTGTCCGTCCGGGCCGCCAGACAAACTTCTCGTTAGCTCGCCGCCTTTCCCGCCGCCGGCAGTAAAATTATCAATGCTTTCTTATCAAAATAATTTTCTGATAGCAGCAACTAACTTACGATTGTCACCATCTGTCACAATTTTTTCTTCGCTCTTGAGACTTGACAGGATATAATCTAATTAGTGCACTAAGGCTCCTTGCCTTCTCTTCGTTCCCTCCTTCAACGCCTTCATACATCTCACAAAATGTCTTCAATGCGAAACGCCGTCCATAGACGGCAACACCGAGAACGAGGCCAACTCGAGGGTCGGGAGAAATGGGGTATCCTCGAAAAGCACAAGGTAAGCAATCTTTCATAAAATCTATAACATTTCGTCTTGAATATCCAGTGCTAACTGTTTCGGAAAAAAAAGGACTACTCCCTCCGCGCCAAAGACTACAACGCCAAACAAGCCAAACTCCAACGCCTCCGCGAAAAAGCACGCGATCGAAACCCCGACGAATTCGCATATGGCATGCTATCAGCCCAAAATGCGCAGCAGGGTAAACATGGTGCGCGCGAGGGAACGTCGCTCAGTCAGGATACAGTCAAGTTACTTAAGACGCAGGACGCGGGTTATTTGAGGACGGTGGGGGAGAGGATACGCAGGGAGATGGAAAGACTTGAAAAGGAAGTGCAGTTGCAGGATGGGATGGAGAAGGTTTTGGGTGGTGGAAGCAGGAAGCGCTCGAGTGAGGAGGAGGATGAAGATGAGGAAGATGAGGATATGTTTGACACTGGGGTTAAGAGACGCAAGGTTGTTTTTGCGGAGAGTCGGGAGGATCAGAAAGAATTAGGTCGTGAACTTGACGACGAGGACGAGGACGAGGACGAGGACGAGGAAGATGAAGATGAAGACGAAGAAACATTCGGCACACAACTCCAAAAACAGAAACAAACCACGAAAAAGGAATTAGAAGCCCAACGAAAAGCACTCCAACAAGCCCGCGCCGCTAGAAAACTCAAACGTCGAGCCGCAGAAGCGCGGCGCAACAAGTTGGCTGCCCTTAGAAAACAATATGCCGAAATCACGACTGCGGAGAGAGAACTTGATTTGCAGAGAGCGAAGATGTCGAATTCGGTTGGAGGGGTCAATAAGAAGGGGGTTAAGTGGAAGATTCGGGAACGAAAGAGGTGATTTTATATACATCTATGGATGTTGATGTTATATTCACGTCTAGTCAAATGTTTTCTGGCATATTTACTACAGGCGCAATGGGATGCGAAAGTCGTTTGTCAATGCTACGCATGTCCAAGTAGTTGAAAATATCAAGTTAGGAGTTTGAGGTATATTCATGCTGAAGAACTTTTCTACCTCCAAATGTACGTCAAGTCATTAACAAACAGTGTCGTGGTAAATACAAACAAGAAGCCCCCAGAACTAAATGACATCCCTCTTGTCATCCCGAAACACATAATCATATCGTGAATATCAGTATAGATCTAAATAAGGGATTTATGTCTAGGACTTGTTGATAACATCCATGCGAATGCTAACTGCCCGCTTGTGGGCATCCAATCCCTCAACAGCAGCGAGTTGCATAACGGCGCTTGACACATTGCGAAGACCCTCGGGCGACAAGTTCGAGGAGGTAATGTGCTTCACGAACGAGCCTAGGTTCACACCAGAGTATTGCTTGGCGTATCCGTATGTGGCTGAGGAAGAACTTTTGTTAGTTTCTATGAAACACTGGGTAAGACTGGGATAGGTAAAACTTACGAAGAGAGTGATTGACACCGGCGGAATAATCTCCAACACTCTCAGGAGTCCACTGGCCGATGAAAACACTTCCAGCATTTTCAACTAGAGGAACAACCTCCTCTGCATTTTCAAGCTGCAGAATCAAATGCTCTGGAGCATACTCGTTGCTGAGGTTCATGGCCTCCTCAAGAGTCTTGACAACGAAGGTGACTGAATGTTCAATCGATCCACGCACGATGTCTACTCGAGGTAGAGCGTTTGCTTGCTGGTGCACTTCCTCGTCAATTGTTGCCAATTCCTTGTCATCAAGATCAACAGCGATAAGGATGACTTGCGAGTCAACACCATGCTCCGCCTGGCTCAAAAGATCAGACGCAACAAAAGCTGGGTTGGCTTTCTTGTCGGCGATAACAAGCACCTCACTAGGTCCAGCAGGCATATCGATGCTGACTCCGGCGGAGGTATCGTTCGACACCATCATCTTTGCAGCAGTCACGAACTGATTACCAGGGCCGAGAATCTTGTCAACCTTGGTGATGCTTTCGGTACCATAAGCCATGGCTGCAATAGCCTGCGCACCGCCAGCAAGAACGATGCTTTCTGCACCACACTTGTGTGCCGCGTAGACAATCTCAGGAGAGATGCTGCCATCTGAACGAGGAGGAGAAGCAAAAACAATCCTCTTGCAACCAGCTACCATGGCGGGAACACCAAGCATGAGAGCGGTCGAGGGAAGGACAGCGGTACCACCAGGAATATAAAGACCGACACGTTCAATAGGGCGCGAGAAACGAGAGCAGACAACACCGGGCATAGTCTCAACAATAAGTGGCTTGTCATCTTTCTGTGCCGAGTGGAACTTCTTGATATTTTCAAAGCTCACATCGATTGCTTTGATTGTATCAGACGACAGTTGCATTAAATGCTCGGGGAATGGAGCTTTGATGACTGGCGATGTCAAGGATGTAGCCTTTTCGAACTTGTGAGTGTATTTCAAAACACCAGCGTCCCCGTTGCTACGAACGTCGGCGATGATAGGCTTCACAAGTTCAACGATAGCATCATTGGACTTTTGAGAAGGGCGTTGCAGTGCGTCTTTGATAACGCTAACTGGCGTGTTCGATGTGTGAATACGTTTCATCTCGATTCGGTCAGATTTGGGAGCTGGAACTGGTGCAGGGGTGGATTCTGGAGCTTTCTCTGTGGTCAAGCCAACCTTCTCAGCCCAACGAGTCTTAGCATCACCCTTGCGACGCTTGACCTTGAGGTTCTTCATGTCCAGATTCCTCTCAATATCCTCTAGGCTCACACCTGCGGCAACGCATCGGGTAAGCGCAAAGTAAATCAAGTCAGCAGCTTCTGCCGCAATTTCACTCTTGGTTGTCGCCTGGCACAACTCCTCAGCCTCTTCCATGATCTTTGCTTCAACAAGTTTGGGGTCGTTGAATAAACGTGCTGTATATGATCCAGGGGGAGCACTCTCCTTGCGTGATTGCAAAGTCTTTTGTAAGCCAGAAAGGCCCTGGTATTTTCCAAAGCAAGTGTGTGTTCCAAGGTGGCAGAACCCTCGGCCGAGCTGTTTGACTTTGAAGATCATGCAGTCCGCGTCGCAGTCAAACCCAATGCTCAAAAGCTCTTGTGTATCTCCACTAGTTTGACCCTTGTACCAAAGACCACGCTTTCGCGATTGATAGACCCCAGTGCCTGTCTTTAGGGCTTCCTTCAAGCTCTCCTTGCTGCTCCACACGAATCCTAACGATACACCCCTCTCATCAACCACCAATGTGGCAATAAGTCCAGTATTCGCATCAGGCACAGCACGGCTGGCCAGGACATTTGATGCCGAAACCTTTCCGTCCGCCGTCGGGGTGATTGAAAACTGGCTTGACGGTACAATTGCGACGACGCCGTGAGCGACTTCTTCAATAACGGCCTCCTCAGCCACATTATCCCCAAAAGATTTGTAAACTTGACCACCATCCTTGGGAAAGCCGAATTTCTCAAAGAGTTCGGCAACACTTGCCGTTGAACAGACGCCTACACTTTGTGACTCCGGGGCGTTTGCCAGCCAATTGCGCAGCTCTGTCGAGTCTTCATCCGAGGATACATAGGCGACTAATCTTGACGACGGAATCTCGTTTTCTTCGGTAAGTGAAATCAATTGTTTTGTGGTCAGGAATATCTTCGAAGCACCGGCATTGAGAACTTCGACTGCATCAGTGGCGCCGATATCGGTGGCATCAACATAGACGTCGAGGAGGGCGTAATTCGCGTTGATGAAATCTATTGCTTCCGAAGCATTAGATGCCTTGATGAACACATTGCCGACTCGAGCGATGTCCTGGATATTGTATTCCGATTCAGCGCGGGGCTGCACGGCAATCACCAGTGGTGACGCCATGATAATAGTGCCTCCAAGAGGTTATCGGATTGACTGTGCCTTGACGGCTGGATTATGACAAGAAAACCGAAATGAGAGGCTAATTTTCAATCAGAAAAAGGTCCTGGGGTTGTTCAAATCAATCAATTGACAGTTGAGTCATCGACAAGAGTTGGATCCTTTTTTGCTTAGCGCCAACAATTCATTGGAAAAGCGGCAGAAAAGTTGAAGAATGTCCCCGCCATCACTCTTGGCCAATGGAAGCGCTCTCATCTTCACCGCTTTCTGGGTGCCTTTCCTTTTGCTTTTGTTGACGTTTCCAATTTCCGCGTCGACATATCCCTCATACTTGACAAGGACTTCGCTGAACGCGTGTATCGAAGCAGCACAGGTCAGTCTTCAGTATCAGGGAGCCCAATCGAAGATGGGTTCATCTCCTCGACTTCATTGCCTGATTGGAAAGTCATTAGTTCCCCGAACATCGGAGGGTTCCTAGTCAGCCGGTAGCAGCTCGTGCATACTGATGTTCAAGGCTGCTTCCTTGAGCAATGTGATTGACGAAGCATATTATTGTTACGAGAACGAACGATCCTGACCGAGAACGGCTCTTAAGCCTGGTCTGGTCCTCTGGTCCCGAAGAGCGCTCTTTGTCGCTTGCACAAGAAACGGCCAGATGCATGTCACGAGGTTTTGAGATGGTTTGACACTCGCATGTACTTGTCCAGTCCCAGCTCGGCCAGCCATGGACCGACTTCCCGAACAGCACATGCCCATTTCATGAAAGCCAGTCGTCTTGAGATCTAGACCCCGCTCATAACCAGAGTCATATCAAGCACACGAAGACTCTGTCACATTGAGGTCGCCATATAGCCAAAAATGCCCTTCAGGGAAGTTACGGTTACAGTGCAATCAAACTTCGATCGACTTGAACTTGATTGCGCGGCCTATATCTTTGCTTAGTGTCAATTTCTACTGCTCGATCCTTACCCCGCATGTGAAAAGTCATCTGTTGAGCGTGTTGTAGCCATTGGATACTACTGTGCCATCTGTAGGAAAGAAGTTTGACATGACCATCTTCCTTCGGCTTCACCCGTCGCTTGTTTAGGAACCGAGCTCGGATAGCCCTAGCCGGTAAGTGATCCTGCCAACAAGTCATCCCCGGTTGAAGTCTTTAGCGCGAAGATGATATCTGCGGATATTGCGTGACTCTGTTTGTTTACAAGGCGAAAGGGATGCCGTCATGCCGTCATCGGTAGCCAAATATGCGCCTAAGGCGTTGTTGGCTTGGATGCTTGATGAAATTATGGTTACTTTCTGATCCCGTTGTGGCGCGTGGGCTGCAAGTAGACCGCCAATTGTCTGGGTTGGGGGGGGGGGGGGGGGGGAGGAGGTGGAAATAGACTTGATAAGATAGTGCTGCTTTTTGTGGACCTTCGCGAGCACTAGTATCGCATCAATTAAGCTTGATTTCCCTGCCGCTATAGCCAATTCAGCTCATTGATGTTCGGCGCCATCGTATAGTAGATGCTCAATAGGCTCTTTCAAATCGACGGAGGATGAAACAACAAGAGCAGTAGGTTTATCCATGTTGACGATTGACTCCAGATCGGTTCGAATTTCGCGAAGGAATCAGTTGGACAGGATGCAAGACGGCAACGTCGTGGCATAAGGCGCTAATACCCCATGCTATGGGATCCACTTGTAGATAGATAATGTAACCAAGTCAGTTTAGCGCGACGCTATGAGATAGAGGATTTTGACTGTATTGCCAGCGATCAAAGGAACATATTCACCTATTCCGTACATCTTCCAAAGATTGAGAGTTTCTGTTGGATACAAAGATCGGGACTCCAGGGATGAATAGACGACGAACAGAGCCGTGCCTGGCGATCTGAGGAATGCGACCCGCTGATTAGCGGGAGATCAGATCTCTCCATCAACAAACACAAAGCATGCCAGTCGGGAGATTGTGCATACGGGTTGAATTCTCAGCAATACATAAACACTCGGGAGAAATCATGGTCTTGGGACTTCACATGAAAATCAAGGATAGACTCGATAGACAATTGTGTAAAATCAAGGCTGAAAGGGGGCAAGCCCAAGGTCCACCGATCGACAGAGGCGTAGAACAGGCTGTCTAGCGCGGAGTTAGTAGTCGGCCATCGGCTTGGCTATGGACCTATCCCTGAAGAGGACAGCGAGCTTAGAGCAATAGTGTGCGGAGAAGAGGAGGTCACGACTGACTAGTCACTAGTCATGGTCACTCTCCAGCAAATAGCAGAGTTGATTGTTGCAACCCCAACTTTTTGTCCTCTCCGAAGCAGGGCGCGTGGGCGGGTCACTTCGGCATAGGGGATCATCTACGATGAGAGGATGAGAGAAGGAAGGCGAGATGAATAGAAAAGAAGAAAACGTGAGATGGAAAGGCGAGAATAATACCAAGGCAGGGGTGCCACGAAGGAAGGAGCGTGGACCTGTCGCGCGACTTCCCGATTTGTCAACGTGATCTGCTACCCTGCGATCTGGAATTTTTTTCTCTTTTTTAGCTCATTCTCTATCTCACCAGCTCCAAGCGCGGTCTCTCGTTCTTTCACCACCCCCTCTTCGCTCGTTGTTCCTTCAAATGGGCCGATGTCACTCTCTTAAATAACCACGGTCTCGTCCATACTACGTATCACCGTTGTGTATTTATATATACCCCTCACCCTCGTCGTTCCTTCTGAGTCGCTCCTTTTTTGTCTGTTTGAGCGCGCAACTGGTGATTTGATCCTCTCTTTGCTACGTACATAACAATGCGTTTCTCAACCGTGTCCCTGGCAGCTTTGACTGTCGCCAGTCAGGCTGCTGCATCTCCTGTCTCGAGGAGAGACACCGAATCTGACCGCGCAAATGCTGTCAAGCAAGCTTTCCAGATTGCATGGGATGGCTACTATGCTCATGCTTTCCCCCATGACCAATTGCACCCAGTGAACAATGGCTACGATGATTACTAGTATGTGAGATGCCAGATATGAGGTAGTATATTGCTAACCATTAACTTCATAGTGACGGCTGGGGTGCCTCCGTGGTTGATGCTGTCTCTACGGCAGCTATCATGGGCCATCAAGAAATCGTCGACCAAATTCTGGACTACATTCCTACCATCGACTTCACATACTCGAACGAGACAACCATCAGTCTGTTCGAAACCACTATTCGCTACCTAGGCGGTCTCTTGGCCGGTTACGACTTGCTCTCCGGCCCGGCTGCACACCTTGTGAAGGACAAGAGCAAGGTTGATGCGCTATTGTCGCAGGCTCAGGTTCTTGCCGATACCTTGAGTTACGCTTTCGAAACACCGTCTGGTGTGCCATACAACAACCTGCTCATCAACAACCGTAGCAATGATGGCTCGACGACCAATGGCTTGGCTACTACAGGTTCCTTGGTGATTGAGTGGACGCACTTGGCGGATTTGACAGGCAACGATTCCTATGCGCAAATCGCCCAGAAGGCCGAATCTCACCTGATCCACCCTCAGCCGTCTTGGGCTGAACCTTTCCCTGGTTTGGTTGGTAGTACGATTGACATCGCAACCGGTGAATTCACCGACAACTATGTCACATGGAACGGCGGAGACGATTCCTACTACGAATATCTCATCAAGTTCTTCGTCTACGATCAGAACCGTTTCTCAGAGTATCGCGATGTCTGGCTGGCTGCAGCCAACTCTACTCTCGAGAACCTTCTGTCGCACCCTGCTCCCAAGCCGGAATTGACATTTGTCAATATCTGGGACAACGGAACACTGGTCTCCACCAGTGAACACTTGACTGGCTTTATTGGTGGTAACTTCTTGCTGGCAGGTTCTGTTTTGGGTCGTCAAGATCTCATTGACGCTGGTCTGGCATTCACAGACTCGTGGCACGCCACTTACGACAGCACCGCAACCAAGATCGGTCCTGAGGTGTTTGCTTGGGATGAGTCCGGTGTTCCAGCTACCCAAGAAGCTTTCTATATGGAGGCTGGCTTCTACATCACGTCAGCCGACTATGTTTTGAGACCCGAAGTTATTGAAAGTTACTACTATGCGTACCGCGTCACTGGTGACACCAAGGTTAGTCCCTCTTCTTGATTTCTGAAATTATACTCATGTCGTACAGTACCAAGACTGGGCATGGGATGCCTTCCTTGCTATCAACTCTACGTGCCACGTAGGATCAGGTTACTCTGGCCTTGATAACGTCAACATTGTTGGAGGAGCTGGATATGACAACGAGCAAGAGAGTTTCCTCTTTGCCGAAGTCTTGAAATACTCTTACATGATCCACGCAGAGGGTGAGTTATGAGTTCCATATCTGTCACAGAACGAGCACTGACGAAACCTTAGATGCCGACTGGCAAGTCAAGGCCGATGGATCGAACAAGTTCGTCTTCAACACCGAGGCGCACCCTTTCAAGATTGCCGGATAGAGTGAACGCCAGTGTAAATAGAGCATCCAACTGTAATTACAAATAATCAAGAGGGTGGCTTTGTCCAGTTAGGACGTATACTATTAATGAAATTTCAATTGGCATACGAGTTGTTACGCCGGAGTATTTTCCCATGGCAGTACAGATGAACGTATCGGTCAAAAACCAGATCGTCGGTCTTATAAGTCGATCGTCTGAGTGATTATTATCTGATATTGAGTCACTGTTGTGAGGTTACTACTAGTAACTATCTGTTTGGTTGACCAACTGCCTACATTGGAACTGACCATAACCCTAATTACTCAGCTCGGCGTTGATATCAATCCCGAGCTTTGTACGTGATGACGCATCTTACACTCGAACTTGAAGATTTTACTTTAGAGATAGCAGATTAGTGATATTTCTCGCATCAATTTCGTCCGATGAGTATTTTCATATCTTTACCCTGGTATGGGGTTCGCTACCTCCTCTCATATAATATCTGTGGAATGTACCTGTCGGATTATACAGATATCGGCATCACCAGCGACCATATCTCTTCCACATATTTGATATCTAGGCACCAAATTCCGCAATAATGAAAGCAGTCCCTAACACCGGCGCGACTGGAAAACAAAGAGGTTCTGTCATCAGAAGTCTCGTTGCAAGGAAGGCTCCTTTTGAGATACTCGCCGTCACGCGCAACCCGCAATCCGCATCGGCGCAGCGACTCGCGAAGTTGTCACAAAATATCAAATTAGTCGAAGGAGATCTCGATAAACCATCGGGTATATTCCAGAATGCGAAAAAAGTCACGAAGACTCCGTCTGGGGCGTTTTTAGTGTGCAGGTACGTCCTTCGTTTGCATGAATCGCCATGAGACAGCAGTTAACCATCCGAAACAAAAAGGTAGTGGCAATTGGCAACGAAGCCCAAGAAGAAACACAAGGCAAAGCCCTAATCGACGAAGCACTCAACCAAAATGCCAAATTCTTCATATACAGCTCCGTGGATCGAGGTGGGCCGTCGACCTCACCTACCAATCCAACTCGCGTTCAGCATTTCATCAACAAGCACAATATCGAGCAGCATCTTATTAAAAGGACTAAGAACACTGATATGAACTGGTTCATCCTCCGTCCGGTGGCTTTTTTCGATAACCTAACACCGAATTTCTTCGGCAAGGAGTTGTTTCAAGACAGCGCTTAAGGGAAAACCGTTACAGATGGTAGCGACCAGTGACATTGGTGACTTTGCTGCTGAGGGGTTTCTACATCCGGAGACGTACACAGGACAAGGCTTGTCGCTGGCAGGTGACGGATTGACGTTTGATCAATTCACAAAGATCTTTGAGGAAAAGACTGGACAGTCAATTCCTCTTACCTTTCGGCTGGTTAGCTCAGAGGTTATGACTCTTATGAAGGAGATGGGATATATGTTTCAGTGGTTCCATGATGAGGGTTTCAAAGCTGATATTGTGGAGTTGGAGAAGATGCGTCCGGGGTTGAAGGATTTTGGGACTTGGTTGGGGACGGAGAGTGAGTTTAGGAAACATTAGAAGGGTGAGACAAACTTGCTATACTTGTACTTGTAAATAGAATTCTCTACAATTCATTTTCGAATTGATATTGCTCATAACCTTGTCTGATACTTCTATCCAAGTCTGTAAGAGAGGCTTACTGTATACATTGACCAATCAACGTAGAGGGGTCAATTGATTCGGCGGTTACATAAGCAACACATCGAACTTCCTCCCTTCGAGGTAACCCAGAAATTTGAACTTGACGCAATTGAAGTGCTTCGTTAAGTCAGAAATCAAGACGAATATATCCTGACATGGGAAACTTAATGCATGATCTGGAATTCTGACCATGGAAATCTCCAAAAGAAAGGCCCCTCTTGTTCGCAACGAAGGAGAGAGCAGCTCGACCAAACGCAGCTGTAAACAATGCAATCAACGAAAAGTCGGCTGCGACAAAAAGCACCCTCATTGCAATAGGTGTCTGAAAGCCGGCATTGGATGCACATATCCGGGGCAAAAGCGAGCTCCTCGGAAATTAAAACGGCCGCCAATATCAGAGATTTTGGCCCAGGTGAAGGAGTTGGAAGAAGAGGTCGAGAGGTTGAGGTCTAGGGTTAAGACTTCATCAGAGGAGAATGAGGCAGCTTTGAGTCCTGCTCCGACAGGCGTTTTCAATGAGGCAGGATCCTCTCGTGGAAGATTGGTCGTGCGCGATGGACGAAAACCCCTGAAGATGCTGAGTCTGAATTCTCATTCTGAATCTGGATTGGCTCATGGGACCTTTTCTGTGATACGATATCAGATGCATTTCGGCAACAATTTCATCCCATCATAGGGACAGTCCATTCCAAATCAGTCACTAGTGACTCACTTTCTGAGGTTTTCGATTGACTGTGATCGTCCAAAACAAGAGCTCTTTGACAGAGTTTCAATTGTTGCATATACCGTGTCTACGACAGCAAAATATCACTCGCCCTAAAATCAGATCTAGGAACCGAATATTGGTACAATGGCAGCTAAGTGTAGGATGTCCTATTCATAGACCAAGATTCCGAAACACAAACTGATCAGATGGATTTAGTTAACGTACGCACTTCAACAGCGGAAGAATTACAAGATCTCCTCACGCGAGACGTGCTCACAGCGTCGACTTGGTGGACGCATATCTCACCCAGATCGCAAAACACAACCACGATGGCCTGAAACTCAACGCTGTCATCTCTATTGCTGATCGAGATACGATACTGAAGTATGCAGAGAACCTCGATGTTGAGCGCCAACAAGGTCATCTGCAGGGTCCACTTCATGGCGTACCGGTTCTGGTCAAAGTATATGCCCGCTATACACCTAGAATGATTTACGAATTGGAAGACTAAGTCTTGACTGAAGGACCTGTGTGCAACGGTAGATTTGCCAACAACCTGCGGATCTTACGCGCTTGCAGACGGCAGGGCTAAGAGGAACGCACATGTCGTCAATACCCTGCTTAAGGCAGGCCTCATCATAATCGGCAAAGCTAATTTGAGTGTGAGTTTTCGGACATAGTTCAAGATTGAGTATTTCTCGTCGATGTTGGTGATCAAGGTATTGACTTTAACTCCTTCAGGAACTCGGCAATGCAAAAGGGTACAACATTATGGCTGGCTGTTCTGCCTACGGGGGTGAGGTATAAATATTTTCCTATTCTTCGTTGATCCCGGCTAGGCTGATGAGTATAGACTCAAAGTCCGTATATCGGGGGCGGCGTTCCCGAAGATGCGACATGGCTGTCCAGCTGGGTAAGATAAAACACAAAAATTGTTTCCCTCTGTCGTTAATGTTGTGTACTCTGGGCCCGGCTGGATCATCTTCAGGAAGCGCCGTGGGTGTGACGGCAAGATTTGCTCCCCTATCCATCGGAACCGTGTCTGATGGATTTATTATTATGCCCGCCGCAAGGGCTGCTCCGTACGCCCTAAAACTAACCCCTGGAACAGTTGACACGGCGGGCTGCCAGCCCGGAGCTCCAGGTTTCGATTGTATAGGACCGTTTGCAAAGTCCCCGTATGACGTTGCCGTACTCTCTGCCATACTTCAGTGCCGAGATCCAGACACATACCTTCCTCTCGAGAAGTCCTGGATGGAATTGAAAATAGGTTTTGTGGACCCTGCTCTGTGGAGGAGTTATCCATCTGCAATTGAGCCAGTTGATGGATTCTTTGAGCAGACGGATGCTGCGATGTTTTCGGCACAGGAGAGAATTGCAGCGCGTGGCGGAAAGGTGGTGACCTCGGTTCGGCTGGCCTCTTGGGAAGGTATTGTGGCTGCTACACCTGATTTTCAGAACATGGAAGGACCTTTTTGTAACACTCTTCCTCGGTGATGTAAGATATGGACTGAATATCTCTATACTTCAGCATATCAAATGAAACGTCTCTGGCCCGATTTTCTCGCACAATTTGAAGGGGTGCCTCAGTCGCTCAATGAGCTGATTGAGTTCAACAAAACTCATGCAGATGCCGAATTTACCGAACGTTCGTGTTGTAGTACTCGTCTCACTAGTTCTCTTTACCCTAATCTCGAGTGCAGGCAACAACAACCAGCTAGTTTTAGAAGCTGGCCGAGATTCACAAGTAATTCAAGGCAAATACGACCGCAACCTCAAAGCACTTCGCGAAAAGGCATCTGGCAACATCCGCAATCTTCTGGTCCAGTACGGCATGGATGTAATATTAGGACCATGCGACTCGCGATTTGGAAGCGTGGGTGCTGCCGCCGGATTCCCAGTTGGTAATCTCCCACTTGGCTTTGCGAATTTCAATGGTCGTCCATTCTCACTGCATATGATTGCTCCTGAATACGAAGAAGGGAAGATGTTGCGCATCATGTCGGCGTGGGCAGCAACGTTTCCTGAAAACGTTCGTCCTTCGCCGCTTCTCATTGAAGGGTGATCTTCGTGAATGAAAGAGGCCTTGGCGGTCTGGGCAACCGAGAAGCACGGAAATTAGATTATATATTTCTTCTCTGAGGAATCAAAAATTCGATTCCTGTAGCATGATGCCCCATCGAGATGGTTATGTACCCATAGACGTAATCATCTCCCCGCAATCTCCGCAATTATTTAGCCTCGGCTTCCAAGGTTAGATTGCATCAAATTGATTCTCCTTCTTTACCAAGAAGGACAGACAACTTCGTAACAATTATACAAGCATAAATCTTTGATCATGCCTGCATTGACTCTACACCTACTCGCCTTCAAAGATTCCAGCTACGATGCAAAGATATTCGTCTCCACACTGCGCAGTTATCCATCCGTCAAAGTAGTGGTAGCATCGCGACCACGTCATGTCGTCGTTCAACCAACAATTCTCGACGCGAATCCTTTACTGACTCAGAAATGGGATCTTATGGTTCTCCTACAGCCTACAGGAGAACAAACTTCGGAACAGTCTTCTCTCATCCCACCCGAATTGCAAGCTGTGATTCTCACTGAATATCGCATTCTTGCGGGGATACCATCGAAATTATTAGCGAGCTTCCCTGAACGAGATGCGCAGCTGAAGAAACAGACACCGCCGCCGTTGACGGGGTCGTTGAGCAAGATTCGAAGTCGAAGTAAAGAGACTTCTCAGTCGCTGGAGGTGTCGCCGGAATTGTTGGCGTTTATGGATCAGCTGACTCTAGAGCATGACAAGCCGGTGACGATGCTCAATCTGCTTCATTTCCATCACCCGGATGGAAAGAAGAACTATTTCCAGTACGGACAAGTAAGTATTCATAAAGAAATACCAAATCTCAAGATTTCGCTACTAGTAGTTGAGAGGGAGAATTGCTGATAGACTGTTGTTCAATGAGTAGGCATTCATCCCTGTCGCCGGGAAACGTGGAGGCAATGCCAAAATTGTTGGCAATGTCGTGAAGCCTCCTAGCGATTCAGCTTTCTTGAATGACTCGCGCGGGAGTATCGATCGGCCAGAGCAGGATTGGTGGAATGAGATATCCATTGTGCATTATCCTTCGATTCGGCATTTTTGCGACATGCTTGCTGGGGAGGATTATCAGGCCATTAATGAGAAGTATCGACTGAAGGTGAGTTCCGTTGCTGATTGTTGTGTGATCTGTTAGGCTTATCTTCTCAGGCTCTTCGCGACACATTTTTGTTGTGTACCACCGAGTTTGACGTAGAGGACTTGAGGGCGAGACTATAGTCAGTATCTGAATGTTGAATGCTGTAATCAATAACTGCTTGATGTTGTACTCTGAACTGTGTAAATTGCAAGGAACTTGAAGAAGAAGAGGAATGACGTCCAGCCCGAAAAAGGCAAGGAAGGAAGGACCCGCCGCGGAGCACGTCTGCCAGAAAAGACGCGTGAACAACACCGCGCTCACTTACTTACCACTACCAGTACCACTACAACAACAACTTCTCTACGTACTCATTGCATGGACACAATGTGTTCACGCTTAGCATATCTCTGCTGAACATCATTGTACTTCTTATTGATTGCACTTACTCATTTACTCATTGCATTGTTTCTCGCGTCGTTCCTCGTTGTCGCGTTTCGCCCACTTTCGTTCAATTAGAGCATACTACCTTTTACAACATCTTATGAATTCACGCTACACTCGAGGGATATGACTGATTAGCCAGCGGACGACGTATTCGAGACCGACTGAAGAAGCGAATCGATCAATATCGGTCGTTGAACCAATAGTTGAGCAACATGTATCTTCCACGCTCCTTGATAGGACATTTATACCTCCAACTCCTACGATCACACCACCCGCTCTCGCCGCCGGTCCTGATACTCGTTGCGCTCGAACCCGACGCCCTCTGCGCGTGCCGCATCCTTACCACGTTATTGAAACGCGATTATATAGCCCATAAGATCCAACCCATTGCTGGATATGGCGACCTCGCGCGCGCCGGCGAGGAGCTCGTGCGTCCCATGCGGACAACTGATGGAGGTAGCGGAGGAGTAGTGGTATGTCTTGGTGTTGGTGGACTCGTCGATATGAGTGAGATTTTACGCTTGACAAGTGAGGAAGATGAATCCGAGGAGATGGGAGGTGTGGAAGTTTGGGTTATTGACGCGCGACGACCGTGGAATCTGGTCAATGTCTTTGGTGGACACCCGGACCATTTCCGTGACCGCGAAGCTCTAGCAGAGATGGACTTGAACTCGCTACGGAAAGGTCGCGGTGTCGACAAGGGTTGTCTAAACAAAAGTTATAAAAGTGGTAGTGGAGGTATCATTGTCTTTGATGATGGAGACATTGAAGAGGAATTGACCAAGGAACGAGACGCCTACTATGCCCTTGAAGAAATGCCAGAGGTCGATGATGATGGAGACAACCTAGACGACTCGGAAAGTGAAAATGACGACAATAGTCTCGAAGGAGGTTCCAAGAAAAGAAAGTCCTGGTCTGGACGCGAACTGGAAGACAGTGACGAGGAGGACGACGAACGTCCGCGGCAACGCAGGAGGAGTAACTCGGTATGTATATCTACACTACAATAATCACGTACTTCCCATTGACTCTCGTGCAGAGCTCTCCCATCACCTCGTCACCAAGCAACCGCCGCCGTGCGATCGGACACGATTCTTCAAACTCGTCGCGCACACCCACCCCTGAACCTACCTTTATATCACCTATATCACGCCAGCCTTCTGCGCGAACCCTTAGACGACGACTTTTGCGAATGAAACGAAAGCACGAGGCCATCCTGCAGACATATTACAACACCGGCACGGCTTATTCAGAGCCGATATCCTCAATGATGTATTCATTAGCTTCTGAGCTGGGTCGCGAAGACAACGACCTGCTCTGGCTGGCAATTGTGGGAACATCTAGTATGGAGCTTTCAGGACGAACAATGGCCGGCGTGGGTATCTCGAGCTCGTCTGAACATGGAGGTTCGGCTGGATGGGGTGGATCACGAGGTGAACAAATTCGACAGATTATGCGAGACGAAGTACATCGACTCAACCCGCCTGAAAGTATGGACAGCTTTCGGGATATCCCTGGCTCAAACACGGACGTCATTCCTACTACGGGGAGATCTCCAACGGATACATCGATACGGTTATCGCCGGAACCTCGTTTCCTATTGGTGCGGCATTGGTCGCTGTACGAAAGCATGCTGCATAGTCCGTATCTTGCGTCAAGGCTGCACGTGTGGACAGAGAATGGCCGTAAGAGACTTCATAAGCTGCTGGCCAAAATGGGCATTAGCTTGACACAATGTCACCAAAATTATAACCATATGGACATGGAGCTGAAGCGGGTACTACGTTCACGACTGCTGAAATATGCTCCAATGTACGGTTTGGAAGGACTGGTTCCGCCTGTCGCGTCAGGGCACAGTAGCAATCGAGAAGGTTGGGGCTTTGTGCGAAGCTGGGGGTGGAAAGCGTGCTTATCGGCAACCGATGTTGCCGTTATTCTAGGGTCAATACTAGAGGTTGGACCAAGTGCAGCAACAGCTTGGGAATCCGGATCCTACGCAACCCGACAGTTGGCTAAGGACAAGTCCGGCGCATCAGATACCGACCCGGCGAATATTCATCCTCGATTTTGGAGCGCTTACGATGCGCTTTCTCCGACCGGATCTGATTCACCCACACTACTCGTTGAATCGCTGCCCCTAGCACAACATCTTCATCGTTCGATTCTTCGTACTGGAACGTCATTGATGTCTAAGAATCAGATTCGTCATCTCCGAGCTTTCCGCATTGGTGTTGTCAAGGATGGACCAGACGTAAGACTCTTCACCAACCCAGGAGCCTTGACGAAACTGGCTCTCTGGGTCGCAGAAGCGATCCAAGTGCAAGAGCGAGACAAGAGCGAAACTAAGATGGGCAAGAAGAAGATCCTGGGTACCCCTCTTGTTCTAGCTGGTCTAGACGAAGATCGAGGCGTCTATGTGGTAGTCGGCACTGGTGGTGGCGGTGGTGTCATTGACTTTGCGGCCCTAGCAAGGAAGAATGAGGCACGAAAAGCAAAAAAAGAAGCTGCAGATAAGAAAAAGAAAGAGCGCGAGGAACGGAAAAAGAAGCGTGCCGCTGAGCGTGCCCGCCGCGGCGAAGGTGAGGACGACGGATCGGATGATGAAACAGAAGAAGATGAGTCGTCGGATTCTTCTTCTGATGATGAATCCGAGGATGAGAAGAGCCGCTACGGAAACAAACGACTGGTCCGCAATCGCTTCGGCATCGCATTCCAGGAAGTGGTACAAGAGACTAGTGCTCGAGTCCGAATCGACAGCTTTGAGCATTGCGTGGTAGAGGTTCAAAAGGAAGACTTGAGTGGGTTCCTTGAAGCCTTGAGTTTCAGAAGTGTTGTCGGATAGTCCTGACATACTTGGAGATCCACTATTTCCTCTTTTCCGCACGATTTCTCGGTCATGGCGTCTGGTATCATCAGTTCGGCGTTGATATGCATGCATCTTGCTATGGGTTCTATTCATATCGTTACTGCTGGCTATTACACGGGTTTTGTCGAGATTATATATGCGAGATGACCCTTCGGTTCTTATTGCAGTGTGACATCTTCACAGTGACTCTCTGCTTGTGGAGTCTGAAGTATGTGTTATCATCTATTTTTTGGCAAGGCTTTTTGGAATGTTGTTGTCGTATCAGATTATCATATTGCATCACTTACCCCTATTCACATTGTCATTCTATTTCCCTTGTTTCTCGAGATTATATAGCTTACCACCATGCATGAACATCACCATTGCTAGTTGCTTGTCCCCTAGTTGCTTGTTATGATATTTTGTTTTTTCTCTGAATGATTGCGTTTCATGGCGGTTCATTTCCTTGCTTTCTTCGAACATTGGCGAGCAAATATGGTACGGATGGAAAATCGGATTTGCTTTTCTCTGCTTTTTGCTGGATGGATGGATGAATGATATGAAGGACTTGGGAATTGCTATTTGTTTGCGCGATACCTTTATAGGTCCTAGGTAGTTAGTAGGTAGTATTATTTATGATTGCATTGTTACTAGACACTAGTCTCTCGTCTAAAGTAGATGCTCTTATCACTGGAGAAAGTGAAATTATGATATTGATGAAGTTCAAGGGGGTATAATATTACAGATGAAATAAAAACGCTACACATTCGTAGAACTTAATCAGGCCTTCCGACCGAAGACTGATCCAGCCAGCCAGAGTCCAGTACCTGCGCCAACAACTGCCAATCCAATAAGTCGTTTCGTCCAACTATCTTCATCGGTCATCTTGCTTGCACTCGCAACACCCTGTCTTCGACGATCCGCACCAGCAGCAGGCCACGGCTCCGATCGCCTGTCCTTTTGATCAGAGGGTATGGTAGTATTCTGACCCAAGAATTGATACTCCTCCCGCCTCTGCCACTTCTCAACCAATTTCGCAATCTCATCCAAATCCTCCTTTAGCGACCCCGGCCCCGCCGTCGCGTTACTTTCCACCTGTACATTCTGCGTATTTCCGAAAAAATCAACCACAGTCCGTAAACGACCCTCTTGTTCGCCACCGGGGAATAAATCCCATCTCAATCCGGGCTGGGAATGGATCTTGCTCTTGTCGTAAGAGTCGAATAGGTCGCCGAGGGTAAGTTTCGAGTTTGGTGAGGTTACTTGTGTTTCTAGGAATTCGAGGACGTAGTATGTCCATCGATCGATAACCGCGACGCCAACGTCATTATCCGCATGGTGTGAGTAGGATGATTCATCAAGCGCGCTGGAGCCCGTAGCGATGATGTTCGGTGAATAGAAATGCGTGTACATGGTATTCGCCTGACATGTATCGATCATGAAAAGTAGCTCGTGATATCGCTTCTTCTCCCACATCTGCCCAAACGCATCTGCCAGATCCCAAGCACCAATTTCCTCTGAATCTTGAAACTTCAAAAATCTGTCTCCGCCATGGCCCGTCATGTATACCAACACATTACTCCCCGCATCAGATCCCAGACGCTTACTCCGCGGCACATCCTCATCCAACCGATCGGTAAGCAATCTTATAAAATTCTCGACCGTAACCTCATATCCGCGATAATCAACCTCGATATTCTCTCCGTACAAATCTACCGCGCGATCGGCGTTACTATAAACCGTCCCAGGGAAGGCGTTGCGCGGATTACAGGCCATGTCGTCCGGAAGCATGAGGATGATTTGCGAATCGGGGATTCCGAGTCGTTTCACTGTTCGATAGAGGGAGAGGACGTTCGCGAGATGCCGGTAGTTGAACCAGAAGCGTGAGGTGGACACGAGTACGGCCCAGTTGGAGGTGTGTTCGGCGGACACGACGGTGGGGATGGTGCATGATAAGAGCAGCGAGGCGATGCTCGCTGCGGCGAAGGGGAGCCGCATTGTTGCTGAGAGTGTATATATGTAGCGAGCGTGGTATTAGTTGGAAATAGATGTGATCCCTTGACGTTGGTTGATGTTATGAGATTAGTGAGCAGATGGAGAACTCCGGCGGATCGGTGGGGCCGAGCTTAATGGGATGAACGTTTCCTATTTCGGACTGCCTCCCAAGCCCTAATTGCCTAATCGAGCACTACGATAGATCGTTCACCATTCGAAAATCCACTGGATAAGACCCTTATTATGACATGATGTTAACTTCCAAGACGGCACAGGTGGATTTGAGGTGGCATAGTACACTTCGGGCGACCTTGTCATGGGACATTTAAGGGGTGCCTCGGAGGATCTCGGCCACCATCCCTAGCCAACATTGAATAACATATGAATATTGATGTCTTGACCCCCTTCCCCAGAGAATACACTTTACAGTTCGCCTTTGTTTTTCCCCACTGCATAATGCAGACAATAGTACGTATGTATAAAGACTTTCTGAGATCTAAGAACCATTTCCAATAAGAGGGGAAGTCTTTCTTTGTTTGCGCATTAGCCTGCTCGAACTCTGTCTTCCTACCTTGGTCTACTTTTAGACTATTGAACATTTCTTTTAAGAAGAGATTCTCCGATCTACAACCCAATGCAGCTACAGTCCAATCACATATATGAACCGAAATTGTGGCACAGTTGAGTGAATTATGAAGTACAACATTCTGCAACTAGTATTATCGCACAAAGCAGTGCGGCGAGTCATACAGCATTAGAATGCCATTGTGGGATTGATCGGGGCTGCCTTGAGTTAATCTCGTGTTAACATATGCTGTACAACTGAAATAACTGAAGGACACAGCTATTGTCCACTTCCAGGAAGTGTTGCACATGCTGGGCGGAATTCATATGACAGTCATTGGGCCCATAAATTTGCCTTCTCAATAGTCAAGAGACAAAAGAACGCGGCCGTCTTACAATCGATTACACACTGGCAGGTCTATAGAGAGACACAGTAGCAATGAATACTCGCCCAGAAAAACCGTCCAGCGAGATAGCAGGCCATGAAGACACGCTTACCACAGCAGATCGACACCCCCAAAGTGATTTCAACTATATCTCGGGATGGGGGCTTCATATCATTACCACAGGGAAAGTTGCAAATATCAAGTCATCTTCCCCAAACTTAACTGACATTACGCCACTTGCAGGCTTTTCTCGGGTATCGCACTTGTAAATTTCGAAATTACTATCGCCAGTACAGCGGTCGTATCTATCACAAATGACCTTGAGGAATTCAACAAGAGCAGCTGGATAATTACTGCATATCTGATTACCTATATAGGTAAGAGACTGGTCCCGCTAATGATATGACATTATTAATATACAACAACGACTAGTCGGCCTCGTGATATGGGCAAAAATGAGCGACCTATTTGGTCGTAAATCAACATGTATAATTGCACTGATAATCTTCACTGCCTTCTCAGGAGGTTGTGGAGCAGCTCGAACAATGAACCAGTTGTATGCTCCATTGCATCCCTTCCAAAGTTTTCCCTGCTATATAAAATGCACTAAGTACTAACTGTCGCAATTCAGAATCATATGTCGAGCATTCAGGGCATTGGCGGCTCGGGTCTATACTCAATCTCTTCGGTTATGGTATATGAGCTAGTCCCACCGGTGAAATACCCTTTGTACACTGCTTCGGCCATAGCTCTGGCTGCCCTTGGAAATGCCATGGGACCTATATTCGGGGGTCTCATAACCGAGAAGTCGACATGGAGATGGGTATTTTTACTCAAGTAAGTAATATAAAATACCTTCTAAAAAAGGATTGACCCACGCTAACGACTATCAGCGTTCCTCTCGGTGTCGTTTCTGGAGCTCTGTTGCTTTTCTCGGTGCCAGCCGATTTTCCAAACCAAGGAAGAATAGTAACAAGAGAACGACCTCGCCTTGAGAACATCGACGCCATTGGGGCACTCCTCATGCTTTCAGCAGTAGCACTGATAGTCAGTGGTTTTGATCAGGCAGCTTCTCGCCTTTCTTGGACAACCGGAGAGGCTCTGGGGCCCTTGTGTGCCTCAGCGGTTGCTTGGATAGCTTTCTTTTGGAGCCAGTACTGGCACACCAAACGCCATCAGAGCGCTGTAGAGCCTGTATTTCCATGGAGGTTCTGCAAAAACAGGGTGATTATGGGCTTAATCATGTACATACAGGCCCCGAAAACGTGACGTCGGGGCATATCTGACACGAAAACTTCTAGATCTTCTTTCATGTTCGGCGCCATCAGCGTCACATTCATCTTCCAACTCCCTATCCGTTATCAAACTGTTCAAGGTTTGAATTCGTTACAAGCTGGTCTCAGGCTGCTTCCATTCTCATTGAGTGGACCTATGGGATCCATTGTATCCGCCGGCCTGTGCAAAGCCTACGGATTCCTCCGATATATATTATAATTGCTGGGAGTATACTGCAGGTATTGGGTATTATATCCACGTCGCGAATATCTACTACCGATGTGGACTGGAATGGATTGTACGGCCTTGAGGTACTTATCGGCATAGGGTTCGGATTTTGTTTAGGAGGCGCAACCCTGTTGATTCCATTCGTTTTCGACAAAGAGGATCTGGGTAAGAGCACACTCACTCCTCAAAGCCAAGAACAATGAGTTAACCTCGATGTAGCTGTCGGAACTGCAGCTACCGTGCAATTTCGATTCCTTGGAGGTGCTTGGGTAGCCTCACTCGTCACAGCTGTAGGAAACAGTTGGGTCAAGAATGAGCTGTCGGGCATACTGAGCTCCAAGCAGATATTTTCTATCTTCAAATCAATCGAATTCATCAGCACACTGTCGGCGAGTGTGCAGACTATGGTGCGACATGAATTTGCCGAAAGCTTCAATTTGCAGATGCGGATAGTACTTGGATTTGCTGCAGGTGGAATTCTAACTACGCTGCTGATGTGGCGAAAAAGTCAAATTAAAGTTCAGTGAGAAGGAGCTGTTTCGAATGTATATTATGAGAACTCTGACATACAGAAGTTATCAACCAGATGACGGTACATCGGACTGTCAAGGCCCTCCCTCCACAAGGGTGGTGGAGAATAATATACGCTGGTCAATGAGATTCGACTAAGATTAATTTTGTGATTACTGAAATTACTATATGAGATCTTCCTTACGTACTTCAACCCTCTGTAGTAAACCATGTTCATATTGATATACTTTCATCATGCAGCTTAGGGTACATAGTCCCGATCATTGGTAGACTGTCGCCATTGAAATCACTCTGCGAATAATCTGCACACACGCTTTTACAGCAGAGTTCATACGAGCTCCTGATATCTCGTGTCCTCCATCATGGACATAAACTTCCTTCTTGTCCGGTGCGCATAGGCTGCTTATAATCTCCCTAGTAGGTCTAGTATCTGGTAAACCTATCCGGGAGAAAAAACACTAACACGTTTGTATTGATAGGACTCGGTCTTTGAAAATATAGACCTCGATGCGTGGAGCGTGAGTCTGAGACCTAAGGTCGATGGGTCGTGGAATCTACATCAGCAGCTACCGCGAGACATAGACTTCTTCATTTTTTTCTCGTCTATTGCAGGTGTTATAGGCTCGCAAGGTCAAGCCAACTATGTGGCAGGAAATTCTTTCCAGGATAATTGGCCAAGTATAGACTCAGCTTCAGTGAAAAGGCTATATCGCTAAACCTCAGCATGCTTACGGATCTGGGATATGGTCTCGAGAACGAGGAAGTCGCCCGGCTATTTGCCAAGAGCCGCTTCGTCTTAGAGATGACACAGGCCGAAGTCCTAGCTCTATTAGAACATTACTGCGATAAGCGCCTACCACTTGTTCCGACACACTCACAGCTCGCTCCTGGTCTGGAGTTCCTGGAAGACATCCAAGACCGAGACACGGACACGACGGTCTTGATGCGTGATCCAATTTTCAGCACTCTTCATCAGATGGGTTCATCTGCAAATGCGAGTGACGGTAACAGCAGCGCCAAGGACAACGGTCCTACTTTGATAAAGCTCGTGGAAGAAGCTGCATCACTGTTTGAAGCTGCGAATATCGTAGCTAATGGAATAGAAGCCAAATTATGCAAAGGTCTTTCTCTATCACCAGAATCATTCGATGTATCCCAGCCGCTACATGTCTCCGGAATGGACGCTCTCATGGCAATCGAAATGCGAAACTGGTTCATGCAGACCCTCAATGCCGATGTGGCTGTCTTTGAGATCTTGGGTGGTTCACCCGCGGAGACGCTGGGACGAGCAGTGGCAGCGAAAATAAGAGTCGGGGTCTGAGATATTGAAAGATGATATTTATGGTGAAATGAGACAGCATCAAGTGAAGTTGATCACGGAGCAGATGGAAAAACTTTGGCTGATCGGTGGAGCCAAGCTTTAATATGAACATTTCCTATTTCGGACAGTCCTAGCCCTATCTGCGTTACGAGGGCCATCTTAATCGTATCACATTTGATTGGCTGATAAGCGTAATATTCATAATCCTTTAAGGACTTTTCACTAAATTCTCAATGTCCAACATAGATTTTGACAAAGGGAGTTTAACCATAGAGTGAGGCTATGATCAGTTGCCGGCCTGTCGCCGTCTCATTCTCAGGTGACATTGAATTCTTCTCGATGAACGCTAGACTCATATTTCTCGTTTATCCATCTACTTGCTCGGCTTCTACTTCTTGGATATCAGGGTAGGAACACTAGACCTGATTGCGGTATGTGGCCAGTGTAACCACACGGCTCTGGGGGGCCTTAAAACACTCAGCCTCATACAGGTGTCTCTGAATATAATATGGTTGGAAAATATATAAGGCTTCGAATGCAGATTATATCAATGTTGATATGATTGGATATATTAAAAGTCTAGTGTTTTATTACATTGATCCAGTCTCAGCTCCCAAGTTGCTTGTCCATTTTAGGCTAAGCAAAGGCTGGAATTAGGGCTTCTGTGTAGAAGATCCCCATGGCCATGGATTCTCTGCTTAGTTGACAATTCCATTCAGCTACATGTGATTCTGGCATTATTTTATGCATTTTAGTGTAAGACACTGTGTAACCTACGTGTACACGAATTATTTGTTTGTCGATCAGGCCTCGTTCTCAAATGCTACTTCTACCTAAATCCTAAATATCGTATAAACATTTCTGTAATCTCATAAGACATGGTCTTAACATGATCAACTATAAGATATCATAAAAATTAGTGAACACCTTTTTGGTTATCACCATGATTCTACATATAAGGATCACGTCAAGGCCAATCAAGTTCTTAGTTTGCGAGATATCTCCATTATAACTGCAGAAGCCAACCACCAATGGAATCCGGTTGACTTGTCAGGTCTTATGCAGGGTATTGCATGGAATGTGATCTACATGCGTGACGCGTGAAAGCTGGATGGACCTGATTCAAGAAGCAAATCTACTAGGGCTTTCAGCCTCAGCTGTAGGATGCCATGCACGCCCTTGCTAAAATCCGGTGGATACAATTATGAAATCACAAGCCAAAGGTTTAGATTCAAATGTTGACATGGGATTGTGTGCGTGGTCAAGTATAAAGTGTTTGAAATCCAACTTGCTCAAAAACGTCTCGTGCCTGTACCACAGCAATTTTATACCTCGTCAAGGCTAGATCGATCTAGCAAGGTACCTGCAACAAGATTAGATCCCAAAAGATGTCTTCTACAGAAAAAACTTTCAAGGTACTAATCGCTGGCGGAAGCATTGCCGGTCTTGCCCTAGCCCACATGCTGGAAAAGTTCCACTTGGACTACATTCTATTAGAAGCGCACAGCGAGATTGATCCAAACATAGGCGCCAGTATCGGAATCGGCCCTCACGGAGCTCGAATTCTGGATCAGCTTGATTTATATGAACCGATCGCAGAGTTGAACTATAAGGATAAACGGGGGGATCACATCCATAAAGAAAATGGCGATTGTCTACTGAATGTATCCCGCTTTCACCGCCATGTTGAGATTCGGTATTATCTTCTCTTTATTGTAGAGTTTTGGGTGAGGTCTTCATGCTGATTGTTGAAAATTAGACACGGATATCCGATTGTATTTATCGATCGCCAATTGTTCCTTCGTGTACTCTATGACCGGCTGCAAAACAAGAACTGCGTGCTCCTGAACAGAAAAGTAGATCGGGTTGAGTTACTTGAAGGAGGCGTCGAGGTTTTGACAACAGATGGACGGAGCGTTAGGGGCTCTCTACTTATCGGGGCAGACGGAGTGCACAGTGCTACGAGGCGAGAGATGTACAGGATTGGCAACGAGCAGGCACCTGAGTACTTTGCAGCAGATGAACAAGAACCCGTATCATGCCACTATATCTGTAATTTCGGCATTGCTCAGGATGTGCCTGGTTGGAAGTATGGTCACACATATACAATCACCGGGAAGGGGCATTCTCAATTGGTTGTACCTGGGCCGGAGAATCGGATATACTGGTTCTTTTTTGAGAAGTTGCCAGAGACAAGGTATGGCAAGGATGTACCTCGATGCACCCCAGAGATGGAGGCAGAGTTTATCAGAAAATACGAGCATGCTCCGATTACCAAGACGCATACATTTGGTCAGTTATATGCCAAGCGGCTGTTTACTACACTCACGCCTTTGCATGAATATGTGTATGATAAATGGTTTTTTGGCAGGATATTTATAATGGGAGATTCGGCTCATAAGGTTCGTTCATGTCCAGTCGTAGTAGGAGTGTATCTGACTAAGTTAAATTAAAACTCATTAGCTGAATCCTATATCGGGCCATGGTGGTAATGCTGCGATTGAATCAGCCGCAGAATTCGTCAATACACTTCTCAAAAAGAAGTATAGCCGGACTGGAGGTCTAAGTGGAATGACTAATAAAGATATCGCAGACATCTTCACAGAAACGCAGGCTTCCCGACATGAGCGTGCGAAGCAGATAGTGTTTAATGCGCATCTACAACAGTCCTTGTCAGCATATGAAGAGCCCCTGATATCGAAGTTGACCTGGGAATATCTGATGCCTTTCAAAGTGCCATATGCCTTCATAGACCTATTAAGTGCTCAATTAGTCGATGGTGCGAGATTGAGATACCTTCCCGTACAGAGACGGGCACGAGTTTTGCCGTACACCGACGAGTTGCCTTCTTCACCACTGAAGAGGGTACGCCTGGTACAGATAGCATTGTCCTTGTATATGGCATACTGTGCGTTCATAGCTTATGAACTGTCGCATAAGTCTAGGACGAACGACCCGGCCATACAATATCACAGCTTTTTGTCGTTATCCATACATTCGGATACGGAAAACCAGGTCCTACTAAACTTCTACTGCTTGTCGAACCTGATCTCGCCATTTTTGATATACATTATCGAAGGATACCGACTCGGGAATCGAAATACCATCATCGCTTTGCCCAGCCTATTCCTCTTGGCAATCCAATTCAAAGGGATAGCAATTGTATCACCAATATACGCAACCCTAAGTGCCTTTTGCTCCACTCCCCTGCCCACAAGACGATTCGTGAAACTGGAGGTCGCCCGCGCTTTATTACCAGCGCTTATACTGGGCTACATACTGCCCATGATGCTGATTTCTTTGGATGCTTTCAATACAGCACAATGGGCCACATGGGTATCTCGTGTCCATGGATTTGCGCCGGTTTTTGTGTGCGGTCTCACTTTCGCCTATGCACAATTTGGTCAGATTTGGAACGCAAGATACAAGACTCAAAAGGATCGAGAGCAGTCTGCATTTGAATGCTATAAAGCTCAAGATGTGCCGGCTTTGAAATCTGGATATCTTTTCGCTTTCGTCCTGCAAACTGTGGCTCATATGACACTACTTGTATATGTGCATAATAAACTGAGTATCACCCTATCTCAAGCCGTATTTCAGTCTTTTTGGAACAGCAATCGTAAAGGAATGGGCCAGACAACAATACTACTTTCGGGTGAGGTGGAAATTACATTCGTTACCTGGTTTATAAGCAACATCTACTCAATCTGGGACCTCCGACGATTCGGCTACATCAAAAATCGGGATGGTCTTGTTTGTGCATCATGTGTTGTAGCCGGGCAGTTTCTTGTTGGACCTGGTGCTACGTGGGCTGGACTGTGGTATTGGCGAGAGGAAGTTATCGTGGGCTTGCAGATAGATTGAAAGTGCAGATAATCAATTGTCCTCCTCGGCTCCGAAATGAAGGTTTTATTATGGAAGAATTGCACTCCATGCATTGGAAATTGAACCGCCCAGCTCCATAATGTTCCAGCCATTTGACAAATTTAGAGCCTTTGGAAGAAAGTCACACAGCCCTATGGTCAGGGTCCGACCTATAATACCTGTCATGTAAAACAGTGCGCTGGCTGGGATGAACCAGTAGAGAACAACTGTCCATCATCTTCTGCAACCGCCAGAGACCAGGAACCGAAAGATCAAGATTTCGGGAATCTTCAGACGTAGTAGATACCAAATTGATTGAGCTTATCCGCGATTGACTTTTCTTCAAAGGTTCCATGATGCTTCTAGAATCATAGAAGGCAAAAGAAGGTTGAGAAGTTAGAGCCATGGTTCGAACCTGCCCACATTGATGCGGTCGCTGTAAAGCGGAAAGTATTCCGTCAGCTGGATTAAGACAGGACTACCTACCTAAGTAAGTGCTTGCAGCTGGCTTTGAGTCTGAATCATCGTATATATATAAATCTCATTCTCATCCTATTCTTGCCATGAAAGTAGTTGATCTCTTCAAATGTTGACTGAATCATAATCGGATTAGTAATCACAAACCCTAATGGGCTATTACCAAAGAGGCTAAGCTCAATGAAATACAGACAACGCTAAGCCAGAAGAAGTAAAAAGGATGTAAAAAGTGCAAGGCTAGTCCAAAACAGGGCAAGACATGTCACTCGAAGGGCGTGGCTGTGAAGCCTGTGATTGGCCAATTTGAGGTCAAGCGGGTCATAAGATTGATCCCAAAAGAGAAGGAGCGGCCGTGATCGATGACTCTTTCTTCTCTCCGCAAAACTCTCTCCAGAAGAAATATCAAGTTGATCGATAACTCCTCTCTATGCTTGGATTCTCATCTTTCTATTCTTTATTAGCTAGTCAAGTGACTGGTTGCAGCAATTGGTTCTCGGTCGATTGAGAAAATCCAACATTCAGGCGGGACAGTCCCTCAGCCCGCTCACTGACTCATCCGATCTACCATCAACTTACTCTTCTTTCCTTTCTTTTCTACCTCCCACATATCTCCCTATCCTTGTCAGAGTCCATCACTCCGGGCATCTGTTTGATTACTTGTCTTACCGCTTATATTGGCTATCTATTGGCTAAAGCGCAGTGAACATCTGTTGGCTGCGTTGACAGCTTCCACGCATCACTACAAACTACTTACTCATCAGCTGAATATCTCAACGGTCCAATCGGTCTAACCGTTGCATGTCTCAAGACCGTTAGCACCCTTTGCGATCATCTAATTACTGAAAGCCAATAAAAACACAAATGGAATACTTCAATTTTGAAGAGGCATCCTACGCCTCGAACAATGTGCAGGACGATGTTGCATCGGATTGCCAAGAAGTCGACGAAGCAGAAGCCGTCGAAAACTATGAATCGCTGTTCTTCGATAAGAACTTTCAGCTGCATCCCGACACGGGGCTGACAGCTGATGATGAGGTCGTCGATAACCTGCACGATCAGGGACCGGACCCCCAGCTCCGGCCCACCTCTACAGATATCCCCGAGCCGACCCCTGGCTCGCAGTATCCCATGTTTCGATCCCCGCTGCCCTGTGATTTCTGTCGGCAAATGGGATTCGATTGCTTCCTCATTCAACGAGGTATATTAGCTGCCGGTTGTACCTGTTGTGTTTCGCTCTACCGACAGTGCAGTTTTACACACGCAAAAACCCCTGGCAAGTATCTACACACCCTGCATCCAGTGGGTGAAGACGACGTCACATCTACTGGCGGGCTTACTGGAAGACGGGCCTTGAAATCTGTTGGATCAACTAAATTCGATCACCTCGAATCTCGTGGCCGCAAAAGTGGTGCTCGTTTCTCTCGTGATGCCATTCGAGTCTTGAAGAATTGGCTCTCGGAGCACTGGCAACACCCTTATCCCAACGAGGCAGAGAAAGACGCTCTAAAAGAGCGTACTGGTTTAAAAAGAAGTCAGATTGCGAATTGGCTCGCCAATGCTCGTCGCCGCGGCAAAGTCTTACCAGCTACACGTGATACTTCGCCTACTCCAGGTGCCCTTGATATCCCGGGGTCCACACGTACATCGTCGACATCATCGACAACATCGAACTCGTCATCGTCCACTCTTGAATATGCGCTGATGACACCTTTGGAGCGATGGAAGCACTCTCCTCCTGAACACGAAGCTGCCTCAACCAGTGCCATTATCCGAGCTATGGCCAGTGCGTCTCTTCCGCCTCCTTCACCATCTCATGTCCAGCAGCAGCAACAGCAACAGGCCTACTATCCTCCTACAATGTCTGGAAATGGTCGATCCTTTTCTCGTAAGACGGGTTCCAGCAACGATTCTACCTTGTCGTTTCAAGCACCATCCGTGAGTAGTTATGAAACGGAGAACAGATCATCAATTTCAGACTACTCTTTTGCTTCTGCATTCTCACATCGTTCTTCTCAACCTTCACTCAATTCTGCAGACCGCAAGGAACGACGTCGACGCCGTAAGCAGATGCCACCAGTTCCGACTTTTGACCGACAACCTGTTCGTGGAGCTCGGATATTCCAGTGCACGTTCTGTACTGACTCCTTCCCCGCGAAATATGACTGGCAACGTCATGAGAAGTCAGTGCACTTGGCTCTCGAGAAATGGACTTGCGCACCACACGGCGGAGTGATGACTACCTCCGACGGCAAGAAAGCATGCGCCTTTTGTAGAGCTCCAAACCCCACCGAAAGCCATCTAGAAACCCACAACTACTTGACTTGTCAAGAGAAAACAGTTCAAGAACGAACGTTTTATCGCAAGGATCATCTGAATCAGCATTTGCGATTGATGCACGATGTCAAATATGACTCGTCAATGGATCAATGGCGCAGCACAACAAACGAAATCAAGTCGCGATGTGGCTTATGCGATACCAACTTTACCACTTGGAAAGAGCGTGTAGATCACATAGCGCAGCATTTCAAGAACGGGGCAGACATGTCAAAATGGAAAGGTGACTGGGGTTTCGAGCCGTATGTTCAGCGTCTTGTTGAGAACAGTATACCTCCATACCTCATTGCAAGTGAGCGAGCAAATCTCAACCAGGAGAGAGCCGGTGGACCAAAGAAGGCCACCAGCGCTTTTGCAGGCTCTCCGTCGGCGCCTCTACTAGTACCCGCGGATGAGACTTCCTTCACACGGCTCGAAAGTGAGCTAAAGGCATACATCGGGGGCCAATTGCTGGACGGTAACACGCCAACTGATAAAGAGATTCAAGATCAAGCTCGTTTGATCGTATACGGCAGTAATGACCCATGGAACCAAACATGCGCTGATAACGTGGTCTGGCTAAGCGTGCTAAAGCGAGACTGCGGCATGGAAGACCTACCTGGATTAGAAAACACCAACCTTGAGGATCTCGAAATGCAGCCTCCTTTCGCGGGTCGTATGCAACATCCTCCTCTCGAAACAAACACATTTGTCGCCGGAAACGTGCGTCACTCATGGTTCAGCAACGCCAGCCTTGGAAGCGCCGCAGTTTCAGCATCAGGACTGCAAAGCCCAGCCTACATTTCGAGCACTGGCTTCCACTCAACTGCAGCCAGCATGCCTGGAAGTCTCGCAGGAAGCTTTTCTGGCAGCATTGGCGTATCGTCTGCCGGTCCTTCTTCGTCTGCTATACCTGGTCTGTCAAGCGGATGGAGCAGCAACTTCTCCGTCGGTGGAAGTTGCTGCTCCATCGGTCAACGATCAACATCCGACTGGACTGGATCCGCTGCCTTTGCGGATCCCATGGCACAGTCGAACTTTGACCTTGAGTTGTTGCAGCAACTGAACGACCCAGAACCTCAGAGCATGGGCATCGATGCGTCCCTGTTCGCCATGGAGGGACTTACTACTCAATCTGAAATGATGCCTCCCTTAGTATCTGCTGTTACTACCAAGTCTCTACAGTCCCTCGATCCAGCCATCATGACAACATCCGAGACTCAGCCCATCTCCATCCCCACCACTGCTGCTGCAGCAGATATGCACCCATATTTTGAGCCATCGTTTTCATCGCAGCCTGGATATAATTGATTCCCATAGACTTGTTTGGCGTTCGGTTTTGGTAATGACTCATCTCAATTTCTGCATTTTGATTTTTGTTGGTTATTTGCACATATTCCGGAAAGTATCACAGAAATCTCGGGAAAGAGATTTCTTCTTAAAAAAAGAAAGAGTATATATACTTGACCAAATTTGATCAAATAAATCTTTCACATTGAGTATACATCCTAACCGGCTACAAACCCATCTAAAGGGCGTGAAGACAGGGTAATATATCCCAAACCCTGCCAAACAGTCAGAAAGTCTATATTCGCGCCCTACGAATGACATCCCCCAAAATCCACACGCTTCATAATGCTTCGTAATCCAAATGCCACATCTATGGAGGGCTAGATGGGCTAGATGTGTGCCCTGTCAGTCGTAGGGCGTGGGTTTTGGTATTTCCTATTTGGGCATTCAATTAGTTTCCCGATGTCTCCTGTGTTTGAGTTATCAGCCAGACGCATGAAGCAGGTATTTACTTGGCTAGTTTATGACTGGAAGAGCAGAGTTTGACTTGATTGCTTGGATTACTACCTAGGATATAAGTAAATGAACATATTAAGTAGTCAACTGGAACAATTAAAGGACAGTCCCCATGTTAACATGCACAGCCTTAATCTGCGAATAAGCATCAAGACCAGCTTCGCCCAACTCGCGACCAATACCTGATTGCTTAACGCCACCGAAGGGGACGCGGGGGTCGCTGTCTTGCGAACTGTTGATCCATACCATACCAGACTCGATCTCGGCCGCGACACGGTGGCCACGCTGGATATCGCGTGTGAAAACAGATGCGCCGAGACCGTAGGTAGTGTCGTTTGCGCGAGCGATGACTTCGTCTTCTGTCTCAAAAGAGGCGATTACCACCACCGGTCCGAAGATTTCTTCCTTGACTATGCGCATGGAGTCGTTGACATTGGTGAATACCGTAGGCGCAATGAAGAATCCCTTGCTAAAATCGGTGCTTGCACCCTCCTCACGGTAAGGTCCACCACCGGTGAGGACTGTGGCGCCTTCGGATTTACCAATGTCGATGTAGCTTAGGATACGCTCATATTGGGCACGAGTAACCTGGGGTCCTTGGAAGGTGTTTTCGTCCCATTGGTTGCCGACCTTGGATGTACTCTTGACAGCTTCCTTGAACTTCTCGATGAATGTGTCGTAGATATCCTTCTGGACATAGATACGAGACGTCGCTGTGCAGATTTGGCCCTGATTCGACATGATACCTGCATGCGACCATTTGACTGCTTGTTCCAGGTCGCAGTCATTGAATACGAGGAGAGGCGATTTACCACCGGTCTCGAGAGTGATGTTCTTCAATGTGGCGGAAGCCATCTTCATGATCTGTCGTCCGGTAGCGGTTGAGCCCGTAAAGGCAATCTTGTCAACGAGGGGATGCTCGACCAGAGCGGCACCAGCTTCACGGCCGTATCCGTTGACGACGTTGACGACACCGGGTGGGAAGCCGGCTTCCTTGATCAACTCTGCCAGTACCAGGACACTCAATGGAGTCTGTTCGGCGGGTTTGAGAACAACGGTGTTACCGCAAGCCAGAGCAGGTCCTAACTTCCAGGCTGCCATGGAAAGTGGGTAGTTCCATGGGATGATTTGACCGATAACACCAATGGGTTGGCGTAGAGTGTATGCAAACTTCTCCGGGGTTGCGTTGATGGTTTGTCCATATGACTTATCGGCCCAGCCGCTGTAATAGCGCAGAGTGAGGGCGACCTCACCCAAATCCTCGTTCAGGGCAACTGCATATGGCTTTCCATTATCCCATGAGTCGATTGTGGCTAGAGTCTCTCTCTTTTCCTCAACTAAATCGGCTAGGCGGGCCATGAGACGACCTCGATCTGTGGCTGGGAGTTTCTTCCAGGAGGGATCTTTGAGAGCGGCGTGAGCAGCTCGGACTGCGCGATCGACGTCTTCAGTGCTGGCAGCGTGAACAGTGGCGATCTCGGATTCGGTGCTGAGATGTTATTAGCTGCTGTTCATTGAAAAAAGGGTATGAGGGTACTCACGCAGGATCAATAGAAGTGATTGTGCCGCCATTACCCTCGACGAATTCATTGTTGATGAAGAGACCTGTTGGCTGGGTGTACTTCAAGCCATTGGGGGCAGTGAGCTCCACTGAAAGACCGGACATTGTGAAGGGAGAAGCGCTTGTAGTGCTTGAGATGAATGGTCGGTGTGAAGAGAAGGAGGAAGGATAAGAGGAGTGGGGAGAGATCAGAGAAGGAGTAAGAGGAGTAAACAGTGGTCTGGGTGGAAGGTGGTAGTACGAAGCTCCTCTTATAGCAAGCACTGCTCGAACGGAGCTCCAATCGGAACGAAAACAACCCCGCATATGAATAATGACTATGTCGCTGTCTGAATGCTCGCACAGGTTCAAGACAGAAACAATTAGAAGAACAAACCCCCCATAGAAGCATCTGCAGCAGAAAAACTCGTGGTGACAAGTGGAGGGGGATTTTATTGGAAGCTGAGGCAGTTTGGTGCGGGGAGGGAGCGATAGGGCCGCATCGGGAAGGTATTGGCGACGCGATCTCCAACGGCGAGGGGCTTTTATTGCCTGCTCGGGCCTAGCCTGCTTTCCAGAAGAAGTATCAGAAAGGGCCAAATAGATATCTTAAGTTACTGGGAAACAGAAGACAGATGATATAAGCATAATGATTAATCTCCGATGTTTAACAATGACATTGTTCGCAGACAGGGTTATCCTGGACGGTACTTGGCCGGGACATCATAGGGCATCCAGTCTGGACGGTTGGATATCTCAACGGTTTTTATAGCGGCTTAAGATGATCTTATCTCCTCTTAAGTGCTTGGTACGTACTGACTATACAATAGTATTGTTAGAGTGTATCATGCTGACGAGCTGATTGGCGGGGTTATCAATTGGCATGTGACAATCCCTGCGTTCCTAAATCGTCCGTAGAGAAACCTCAAAATTTGTTCAAGACATTTTTTCCTATGCAGACCTGACAAAATCTGTCCGTATCACAACCGATAGTCAGTGTTATTACTCTACGCTTGACAGCAGAATTTGCGCCTATATCATGCTGCCAGCCGCCCTTCGACGACGCCTGGATCGCTTGAACAATTTTCAGTCGACTTTCCTCGCTCCGCTGGATGGAGTCGATTCGACACAATACCCCAGCCAGGGGGTTACCTACACTTCAGAGCTTGATTTAACTTCTTCACGGCCGACTTCTGCGGGCAGTAAAGGCTCAACAGTATCCGTCTCGCCCAATACTTCCGGCACTTCAACACCGGACATAGACAGGCCGTCCGCTTTGACCACTTACGAAAGTAGCTCGGGTCTTCGATGGAATAGAGTGGTACCTGGTATAGTCAATCTGCCCTCAAAAACACATATCGTACTCACCATTAACATTCATTTATTGCAGCATTCTCGTTACTTCGAAATGCCGGTTTCGAGGCCCAGCAATCGAACTCGGATGCTCGCCTCGTTCGAAGTCTTTTCATCGATGGTGTAGGCTACCTGCTAGAAGCGCTTCCCTCAGATTTGACTGATGACGAGGCTCGTTTGATTCACGATCGACTTCCGGATGCTATAAAAGCGAAGGCGGACAGGTTTCCTGGCTCATCCTCGCACAATAATCCCGTCACCCCGAACACGCCGTCGTACTTGCATCGCTTGATCGCCACACTGATTGTATATGGCTTTATATTCGCGCAACTCATTCTGCCGTATGCGAAAGTGTTGTTAAATTCGATATATACATACGAGCGGAGGTATCGTGTCACGGAAAGGGTCCTCGCAGCCGCTCTAGAAACAGCGGATGGAGTTGGAAAAGGCGCTGGAAACATCGGCTCGACACTGACGACATTGAGTGAGGGAAGGGTCTTCACTGGCCTATGTACGCTGACGGCCTGGACGATTGAGTCTGTTGCTGGTGGTGTGTACGAAGGAGTCAATGAGGGACTTGTCGTCCTGGGAGCGGCTCATCCGGCGGCCGAAGTAGTACGGTAGAAGCCTTCATAGGAGGCATTGGATGAATAATGAGTAATGACAATGACACGATAGAGCTTTTTGCATCAGAATTGTATAGAGAAGTTGTAAACATTGGAAGCTTCCTAGGGTTTAAGTTTCCAAGTGGGGCTCTGCTTAGCCAACCGCTCCAGCTCGTCTGATTGGCTCTTCATTCGATATTCCCCTGGTCAACAGTCAACAGTCAGACTGAAATCGATCTCGAGCTTCACATTCCACAGATTTGAAATATGTCGTCCTTAAGATTGCCGAATATACCTTCCTTGCGGAAGCAACAATTGTTATTAGAATTGTAAGGTCACCGATTCGCACCATTTGCCTACAAGGAAGCTAACAATCTATACAGTCGGAGTTTGAGCCATGCGCCGCCTGCTGGAGTCTACGTGAGCATCGCCAATCCTACGGATCCGACTTACTGGTCTGGTGTTATATTTATTCGAAAGGGTATGCTTTATTCCATTGTGCTGTCATTTTGTGCTATCTGACAGTCAATCTTTAGGTCCCTATGCCTCGGCGATCCTCCGTTTCAACATCAAATTCCCTCCCACCTATCCCGAACTACCACCACTCATCACATTCACAACCGACATATTCCATCCGCTGATTGTCCCTTTGACGACGTACACATTTACGACAGGCTCGTCGAACGAAGCGCCAGTTAGCGCGACCGATGAGGAGCGGCTGTCGCCCGGAGCGTTCAGCTTACGACATGGATTTCCTCACTGGTTTGGACGGGCACAGCGAACCGCCAATAATTCGAGAGCCGGATCTCGCAATGTGAGTGGAGGAAGCATGGCATCTACTGCCGTGACGGATAAGGAGACAGTTGAGCAAAACGGCCCTGGGAACAACTCTCCCGCTCCGGATAATTCGAGCAAAGCGGAAGAAGCTCAGTCCACTGCCGAAGAAACAACTCTGAGACAGGAAAACAATCTTCGAATCAGTAAAGCCCCTACAGCTAGTCCATATGAGAATAAAGACAACACAATTCACGTGGTGTCATTGCTGGACTATATCCGCTCAACGTTCGACGACGAGACTGTACTTGATTCTCTGCCGCTTGATGCTGCTGGAAACCCGGGCGCATGGCATGCTTGGAAAGCGCATCGTCGAACCGATGGTGCCTCTGGGCCCGGAACACCAAATAAAAGAGGTCCATCTCAAGCCCGTTTACCCGGCGAATGGAACTGGGAAGGCGTATGGGCAAAGAGGGTTCAGAGTGGGATACAAGCAAGCCAGTCGGATGCTGCGTTGTTTGCCAGTACTCCTCGAACGGAGACAGAATCTGTAAGTGATTGAAGCAATTTTGGTGAGATGACACCGACTAACGATCTTATCAGATTCGATTTTTGAATCTAGATTCTTCAGTCCTGAGTAGTATCAAAGAAAATATGCTTGCGGGATTGGAAGACAAAAGTAGCGAATAATTATTGGTGTTTTCCTGTTGTCGTTGATGTTGAAAATCTTATACCCATTTTTTGTGTTGATACTCCTACCTGCCACAGCGGTGCCTTCCTTCCTTGTTGGCACAGCTCCTTCCCCATCGGCACAATCTACAACTGTCCAAATCTCCTCCTCTGGACCAAACTCTCGACTTTCAACTCCTTCCTCGTATCATACCAGGACTATCTCTTACGGCCTTCTACCTGATCTCCTTGATTGCCCGCGCTTGAACGAAATGCCATGAAGGGTAACGTGAAGAAGACCTTTTTTACTCTAGCATTGATCCTAGTTCCTATTCTCCTTCTCTTATTCGTGGTCGCAACTGCCATTGCTTGTTTGTTATTCTGGGAGAGCCACAGACGAAACAACCGCAATCGTAGCCGTCGCTGGCGTCGCTGTGCGTTCTGGAATCGTGTGTGGACAGATCCGAGCAACAAATCCAGCAACGCTGACACACCGAGGGTTTCCGTATCGACAAAGGCCACCGATACCACTGAATTCGAACTCGAATTTCAGAAGCCTGTTCAGGGTCGAGAGCACGTCTAGTCAGAGCACGTCTAGTCGACACATTAATTTGTATCACTTGCTTCGATACGATACGTTATATACCTATTTCGATCATGGACCTATATCCGGCGCCGTTATCGGTCAACAAGAGGAAAAGTCTGCCTACGGTGAAGCTAGGAAATGACAGGCAGAAACCTCTACTTGTATTCGGCAGAAGTACATCAGCACGGGTATCAACTCGGACATCGTCCGGTGAATCAACTGTTTTGGCATCCAATAGTCCCCCTCAACTTACCGAGTGGCCCAACCTGGACGTCCCAAAGGTCCGTCGAAGTAAGCCCCATGGACGGCCGAGCAGAAACGGGGGTTCCAATGCAGCTCATCCAAAGAAACGCACCGGAATATTGCCTTCGACAAGTTCAGCTCTCGAAGATGAAGATCAACAGCAAAACCAGAGAGAAATCATAACTGAATCACAGACACAAGGCAAGATGTCTCAGTTCCTACATGCCTTAGACAAGAAACTCATCAAACCTTCGGCCCGTGGATTTTCGAAACGATTATCGAGCAACAATCGGTCGCCCCAAATTGAGCATACTATTTATTCTTCGTTGAAGTATAACTTTGCTCCTCCAGTATCTATTGTGAATATGGATATGCATGTGGATGATTCGCTGAGCGATTTCAAGAAAGCTGAAATCTATGCCCATATCACCATCACAGTCGACGTGAGCCTGGAAAGTATACAATACATTCCTTACAGTCTGGCCATCTCTGCTGTGATTCTCCTAAACATGACGTAAGTCAGGCCTGTAGATGCCTTTTTAACAACATGGTCTTGTACTGATTTCTTCTAGATCTGATAGGGAAATGATCAGAGTAACTGCTATGGCTCAGGTGATTCTGCACAAATTGCAAGAAAGTGACTCCGTTGTAATAGCTTGCGTCAATTTTGAAAGAAACGACTGCATCGATGTGCTCTATTCGACAAGAGGAAACTGTGATTTTGACCTCGCACGACTACTGTCTGACTGTACGTCGGACGGACAGCATCTCATCAGTGGTGCTTTTCGGGATGACGAGCTCTTGGGTGTTGCTGTCAACAACTCATTTCAACTGTTTGGTTCAAACAGCCCTTCAGTGCCTCATGTCTTTCTAGTATCGGCCAATCGGGATACAACATTAAACACGACATACAAAGCTGCTGTGGGACTGACGACGGTCACCCTCGAAGATCATTACGAGTTCGGTCCTACTCCACGTCTTGGTTGGCATATCTACCCCGAACTGAATCTCGACCTAAGTTCTTCCTTTGACTTTCAGCATAAGGTTGAAAAAGCTCTTTGCCATATACGTTCCGGCTTTTCTTCAGGAAACATCACAGATCTTAGCGTCAGGTTTGCGCTTGCTTCGTGGTACGAAATTCAGGTCTGTGGGAGGACATCCATGACTTCGTTGCGTCCCGGAGAGACATGGAAGCTTTTAGTTCGCGTCAACTTGACTGGGAAACAGGGTTCGAATAGACTTGAGCGTGAGATTAAGTCTATGCTGCATTACGGTGAAGTCGCTGGCGCAGATATTGATCCTGGGCAAAGGATCCTAGTTGCAACACTACGATTCAATCACTCGCTACAACCCGGTTGTTCATCGAAGATGGTCAAATCGTGCTCTATTGCGCGTGAATAAAGACGATCGGATGGCTGTAGCAGACTGGTTACGTGTGTCATATACATCACATTACCAACTAATGTGCTTTGTGTTGGTACACTGTCTATTCTTTGGAAGTATACATAGTATACGTTGGATATGCTTGTTTCTTAGACTGGCTGGTCGAGATGTTCTCGCGCTCAATCCGTGATAATTGTGTATACCTAATATAACAATTGGCATGCAACAAAGATCATTTATCCAAATATCATCCTATGACTATCTCATAACTAATCATCAGTCGTATAATGAGGCCTCTTCATCCCCATCTTCTCCCACAACGGCTCTCCATCATCATCAAACTCCGCCCACTGAAAAAAAGAACAGCCCTTACTCCCCGGCGAACAACCCGCATAACACATCCACATATACCTCCCTCTCGACCCTTGCTTGCGCTGTACACACCTTAATATCGTGGGCACATTACACCGACAACGGGGAATATTGCGTGGATGTAATGACTCGCGATACCATCGATATGTAATATTGATTCGTTTGTTGCCGGCTATTGGATGGGGGGAGATGGTGGACACAGCCGGGATGGAATGTTTCCATTCTTCTTGCATTTCAGCGTGCATTACGAGGAGGGAGTTGTGCGGGAGATGGATTGAGATTTGGCCTTGGGCGTCGGCTATGGGGTCTGATAAGCGGGCTTTCTTTGAAGTCTCTTCATCTTGTTGCTTCTGGGTGTTGTCGTCTTCGCTAGTAGAAGCATCTCGCGCAATAACCTTTCTAACACGAAACTCCCTAGCAACCCCCAGACTCAGACTACCTATAATCGCCCTCGGACCCAGATACGTAAGCTGATCAGAATGATATCCCACACTCTCCTGTGGTCCATCGTAACAATTCACAAACGCCGCATTCGGTACCCATTCTTTGGGTGACTGATACCTCAATTTTTTCCCACCTGAATAATGCGTCTGTATCCGTTGTCGGACATGCTCATTAACAGTTCTTTGCACTTTCTCAGATACAGCTTTCATTCTCGGCGAGAGTTTGCGGACGTCCTTTTGGTAGACTCCGTTATACACATATTGCTCTGTTTGTTGTCTCAGTTCGTAATCTGTAGAGACATACAGTTTGCTTGTATGTGGACTAATGACTGTTTTGTCGAATAACTGGAATGTGTCTGGCTGGAAGGTTTCGGCTTCTTCAAGTAACTCGGTTAAGAGAGCGTTCGCTTCTTCAGAAGGCAAAAAGTTGTGGATTATAGAGCATGGGGTGTGCTTTGCGATGTCTTCGGGGGAGTATAGATGAAGTGTTTTCCCTCGTTTTGTGAGTGGTTTGGACCAGCCTGATGACGCTGTAGAGGTATTTGAGGTCGTTGATTGGAATGTGGATAGAAGAGATGTTTGTATGCCGGGTATTGAGGTCGAAGTTTCTCGCTTTGAGTCGCGCCGCGCATCTAGACATGCAGATGCTGCTTCCACGCAGCCTTCGTAGGAGACTAAAACATCGAGTAACACAGCTTCGTCTATATCTGGGAAGAGAGAAATCAATCGAGCAAGCTTCAGCTCTGTAGGCTCGTCATCGTGTTGCGCTTTGTCATCTTTTTTATGCTCTTGTACTGGCTGATATTCAGGTTTGACTGCCTCGCACTCGAGGTCTTTCTTTTGAGCGTCATAGTCAGCGTAAGACTCGAAGAAGAGCCTCCGACGTTTGCGTGATATTTTATCAGTCATTCTGTAAAGCTAGTTGAACATGCTTGTTGTAGAAATCATCGCAGGTTGGTGCCTAGTAGAATCCTGCTTAGTCATAAAGATTACGTGATTAAAGATGGCAGAATTAGGAGTGTCTCACCGCCCGGCTTACCTCGGTGTAAGCAACGGCTGCGGGTCGGCATCACATTCAACTATTTCTGTACTGTCTGTCACCTACAGGATTCGCAGTCTCCGACAAGCTCACTGTGTCTCGAGAATTAGATTCATCCCATTATGACGTGATAGCTTAATGTTTTCAGTTCTCCACGAACGTCGTCAAATGTCACATCTCAACCCAACAACCCTCTAAACACAACCCTCTAAACATTCAGCTCGGCCGAACTTCATCATGCTCCATTACCGCACCGAGGGCTTCAATGGGTCTGCCGTCAAATACTCCCCCTTTTACGACAATCGCCTAGCCGTCAGCGCGTCAGCGAACTTTGGTCTGGTCGGGAATGGTCGTTTATACATCCTTGAATTAACTCCCAATGGCGTTGTGCCTGCAAAAGTGTGAGTTTTGATGAAGCTTCCCCGCGTGTCTCTACCCCGCGGCTCCGCAATGGATCGATATTGATGTTTGTGTAGTTACACCACACAAGATGCTCTATACGACCTTGCCTGGTCCGAAGTCCACGAGAATCAATGTCTCATAGCCTCCGGAGACGGAAGCATCAAATTATTCGACAGCTCCGTAAACGATTTCCCCGTCCAAGCATGGAAAGAACACAATCGCGAAGTGTTCTCCGTCCATTGGAACCTCGTCGCCAAAGAGAATTTCTGCTCAAGTAGCTGGGATGGCACAGTTAAAGTGTGGTCGCCTCAACGACCGCAATCGCTTCTTACCCTACCGACGCATAGCTGCACGTACTCGGCCGCGTTTTCCCCTCATTCCCCGGATATTTTGTCCTGTGTGACCTCGGATTCGCATATCCGCATTTTCGATCTTCGAACCCCAGCCTCGGCGTCGAATCATTTGACTATGCAAATTCCGATACATGGCGGTGGCGGTTCAGCCATACCTGCACCTGGCCAAGCCGGCGGCACTGCGCCTCCATCAGAATGTCTGACGCACGACTGGAATAAATATCGCTCTTCTGTTCTTGCTACCGCCGGTGTCGATCGTGTAGTTCGCACATTCGATATTCGAGCACCACAACACGGACCCATGGCCATTATGCCGGGTCATGGCTATGCAGTTCGCAAACTGGCATGGTCTCCACATCTCTCCAGCCTTCTTCTCACTGCTAGCTACGATATGACGTGCAGGGTATGGAATGATCGCGGTGATGCGCAGGCAGATGTCGACCCGATGCGGATGGGACCTACTGGGCCTATTCTAGGCGAGGAGCTGGGTTGTATGAGTCAACATACCGAGTTTGTGACTGGTGTTGATTGGTGTCTTTTTGGTGCTGAGGGATGGTGTGCCACGGTTGGTTGGGATGAGAGTCTTTACGTCTGGGATGTCAGGGCTTTTATGAAGCAATAGACAGATTTGCTTGTTTGAACATACAAAAGGCGTTGGTTCTTTTATCGATGGGATGATATTTTAATCTTGTGTATATCATTTATGTATTTGCATTGTCGTTGTTCAGCATTCAATATCATTTCTTCATCGGTCTTATCAGTGAGGCTTCTATACGAGAGAAACGCATTCTCGTTCCAGAATCTCATAAGCATGTCTCCCTCCTAAGGGACAAGATCTCATGAAGTACCAGGGTTGATAATCACTTCCCACCCAGTCTCGATTCAATCTTCTTCCTCTCCGCCTCTCTCACAGCTGCAACCTCCTCCCTCGTAGCATCATGCGCAACATTAACCTTATTAAACGGATTCTCCTCACTCTTCTCAAACTCCTTCCTGCAAATCTCCACCCGCTGATTCTTCCTCAATCCCGGATGCTCAGCCTCAATCTCCGGTAACCGTCTCGCCTCAAACGCCGCATAGGCAGCTTTGAATCTTCGCTCCGGGTGTCGGTCGATCTTGGTGTTGTTCCCGGACTCGGTAAGTTCGAGCGCATCGAGCGCGTTCTCGATACCAGACGCATTCAAGGTGGCGGCTTTGCGGCTTGAAGGCGTGAGGTCGCTGTCAAGCTGAGATAGGTCGAGACCACGGGACTTCTTTTGTGCGGTTTTGGCGCCTGCGCCTTTGGCTTTGGAGGGTTGCGAGGCTTCTTCTTCGGCTAGCAGGGCATCGCGCTCGGCTTTTTTGCGGGCTGCTTCGGCTTTTTTGGCTTCGGCTGATTCTCTATATAAGAAACAAAAACGTTAGATGATATTGCTTTGTATGTTTTAGTAAGTAGAGATAGACTTACTTCTTAGCACTGGCACCCTTGGCTCCCTTTGACCATTCGGCATCTTCTTCAGCGGCGCGTTTGGCGTCTGCGACAGCCTGCTTTTGGGCTGCGGCCTCCGCTTTCTATTTAGACGAGTTTGTTAGCTTCGGTTCACATATTCGAATCCATCATCTGGGATAGCCGTGTCCCTCTTCTGAAGTCGACAGCGCTGTCATGATCGATTGCGGGGAACTAAAAATGTGCGCGGGGAGGGGAAGATGCTCGAATCAATGCTCACCCTGGCGTTGCCAGCAGCCTTTTTGGAGTTTTCACCAGCTGGTTTCTTCGGCATGTCGATAAATATACTGATATAATAGGTAATGAGTGAAATGTAAGTTAGTTGTAGATGAGGACGAATGTTTGTAATGGGTGGAAGTATATTTTCAGACTTATCGCTGGATGGGCACGATAAGCTTTCCGCCACCGACGGGCGCCTGAGGTCTCTATCCGGATCAGATCATTTATTAGTGTTTCTAACTTATACATATACGATCTACTTTGCAATCATTCAAAAAGTTGTTCATTTGCACGGCTTTCGTTTACATATCGAGTATTGCATCGACATGTCCAAAGCTACCCCCACCAAAAACTGACGCTGATACCTGCTCTAAGCCCACGTACATAGTGCCACCAGCCTACAGGAATGTACAGACATTCACCTTCCTTCAAGACCGTCTCGACATAATCTGCCTCCGCAAAGCCAGGCCATGTTGACTCCCAAAGCTCGGATTCGGCGGGCGACAGTTCAATAGCGGCTAGGTCGACTTGGGAGGTATTTGACATGTCGATGAGTTGGCCCTTTTCTGTATTTGGATTCGTATCAACATTGGCCTGATTATCCGGCGATTTGGATGTGTTGTCGTTAGAACCGACCATCTCCGTTCCTCGTGGGTATATCTGCGATGCTGGGGTATGTGGCGAGTACAATCGAATGTATTTGGCACCAACGACTTGCACGAGAATGTTATGGTAGGGATCGTGATGTAGAGGCGATATCGTCCAGGAAGGGCCAATCCATGTATTGATAATTGGATCAGAGGCAACGCCTATCTCTGCGTCGTCATTCGTTTTACCTGCATGATTCTGTTTCGATGAGAGACCCTGCGATACCTTCCCGTCTAGCACCGTCTTCTCAGAGCCATCATCCATTTGAGCATCGACGCCATTTTTTACCATCTCTGCCTCCCGTTCACGCATCTTTTTAAGGTATACAGGCGTCCCAGGCTCAGCTTCAGGGGGATCAATGTAGCAAAAATCCGGCACACTAATATCCTTCCGTAAAGCCGGGATTTGTGCCAGTAGATCATGTTGTGCCATATACCCAGTCTGATCTTCATCTTTTTGAGCTGCATCTCCCGTCGCTGTCCTCGCCCCATCCTTGAGTCTCCAAAGAAAAGTATCCACAAACTCAGAGAAAGGTATGATTCGCTGTCCCCACCCTTCATCAGTGTAGGATCGTCCAACCTCAACTGGGACAAGTCGTTCCCCTCCCAATGTCTGCTCATACCAGTAGTCCTTGGATGACCAGGGCCGTTCGCTTAACGCCGGCCAGTGACCAACCGCATCAGTAATAACAAGTGGCGTACGCACATCCTGTATATGGTTCTCCATCGCGTAGAAAGAAGGTGCTGAAACGCGAGGAATCGGTTTCGCGATTTCAGGTAATGGGGCTGATCCTGGTGGGAATAGCGGGACAGTCAATTTCCGTCGTTTTGTAGCGCGTTCGTCGTCAGCTTCTTCAGTAGATGTTGGCGACTGTTCTGAAGTAGCTTTCTGGTCTGTTCGTCGCCAGTCCCTCAAGGCTGAGAACAACGATTCAATCATCTCCTCTCGCCAGGGCGCACCAGCCATTATGAGTGCCATATCTAGGTATCGCACCACAGACGCGAACCAAGATGAACCATCATCATGGCGACCACTTGCATGTTCAGATTGAATATTTTTCTGGATCAGATGTACTGCTAACACGAGACTTGCATCTGTGTAGAGACGACGCCAGCATAATTTGACATCCTTGAATGGGAAGACACGTAATTTCGCGTCTGCTTGAGTCAGAGCACTTTCTGGATCATCTTGTAGAGAAGCTCGAAGTTTCTCTCTGTCGTGGTCAAAACATTCCAAGACGGGGTCTTCAGGCTGAGGGTTGTCGATGGCTGACAATATGTCAGATATGAGATTTTCCATGGCTGTGGATTTCAGTTGCTGATGAAAGGTGTTGACAGCCCCTCTATCAAACTGAGAAGTGATCGTCAGAAGGGAGCAAAATGAAACGTGAGACTAGCTGGCATCTGGCTTGGTTGACTATATCCAACTCTGGAAATGATCATAGAGGGGAGGGTTTCTTCAGATAAAATCCATGAGTATGAAATTTGTGATGTTGTATAGGGAGGAAGAAAAATTAATTTGAGCTTCTTCTGCAGGCATTGAAACGGATTTTACCCGTCTAGCGTGAACGTCATCAACTTAATGACAACACAATAAATTGAAATAGTCCACCACACACAATATTCATAATGAATAACTAAAGACTCGCTAAGCAGTTGTCTGATGTATAATAGCGCACACATATATTGTTGGGATGGCATGTTTGCCTGAGGTACTCGCATCTCTTTTGATGAACCCTAACCCTAAAGGCACAGAGAACTGTCCTTGCTTCTGTCAGATAATCCGGTTAACAAGGCAGAAAACTCTTCTTTTATCGTCCTTGGAAGCTGTCGCGGCATACAAGATTCTTTAAGAGAGTTGATCCAGACTAAACCTGCCAATCCGACAGCCCTAAGCTGACTGTCACAATCTCGGATATCTTGACGAAAGAACCTCGTCTTGCAACCGCAACAAACAGTTGGCGTCAGTAAAGGGGACAAATGGTCTCGCAAAAAAGCCTGATCAGAATAAAGCATTACGGAGACGGGCCGGGAATACATCTCAGAGTGACGCGGAGATAAATTCATCGGGGCAAGGGGAGCGTTTCGTCTTGCAGCAAAAGATCATACCTAGCAACTCGTTGACTGTATCTCTGTTGCGTAGCCGATTGATCCTGAGAAAGAGGAAATACTGAAAGTTACTTTTCTAATGCACATCATGGTCGTGGAAATCGATCCCCAGTTCATAGAGGAGCCGGAAGCATTCAGTAATCAAACGATTCCTACATTAGGCGTCCCGTATGATTGCCATTACTTTCCAGGCTGTGGAACACTTTTGCCATACATGAAGATCCTAATGATCGAGAGGGCAAAGAATGCTGCCGTTTTGTGGTTTCGTCAGATTGCACGTGGATCAAGCATGAGGTCTAGTTGAGGGCGGATATGTCCATGGATCTACATATGTAGGCATGTTGGGTTCTTACCAGCCATTTGTTCAGTTGTCTACATATACGTACTCTCTATTCTGAAGTGGCGGCATCCTGCTCACTTTGTGCTCGCTTTTTAGGTGCTTCGGTCATACTATTTGCTATCCTAGCACTTTCGTGCAGTGTAACGAGGGAGCGGGGAAACGCTTTTGCGGGGCAAAGTCAACTGGGTATTGACAGGGGAAAAGAGAGAGGAAAAGAAGAAAGCCGACCTGCCGATACTTCCGGACCCCTGTGCCTTGTCAAGGCATCCCGAAGTGTGGACGGAGTTTAGGTAGATTGTCGCTGCAAGTCAAACATTGAAACATTGTACCACACTCTTTTCTAGAAATGGCTCCTGCAAGCAATACCTACGCTGGCATTCTTATTAGCTGACTATTATAGAAGAGTTATCTTCACTAGAAGGTATCCAACTCCGCATTTTTACCATCTGTTCCGTAATCACTCCGCTTCAAGGGCTGGATCATTAGATTTAAATGCCCAAGCTTGTTCTGGATCATCTTCGCCTCCACTCTCAAGAAGAACTATTGCACCATTCAGGTTACTAACATCCAGCAAGGAAATCCTGGCGCCAGAAATTGCAATTGTGGGTGGTGGTCCTGCAGGCCTTGCCCTAGCTGGTTTGCTGGAACAGAATGGCATCGACTACCTAGTCTACGAAAGGTCCGCAGCAGATACACCTCCAAGGGGAGGGTGCCTTGATATTCATCGCAGCAGTGGCCAAATCGTGCTGAAGGAGGCGGGATGTTTTGAAGAATTCAAGAAATATGCGAGGGGTGGTGATGCTACCATTCACTGGGTGTGGGATCACCAAGGTAATAAGTTATTTGCCTTTGGAGAAGGGCGAGACTCTCCGGAAATTGACCGCAACCAACTGAAAAGAGTCCTGATGTCCTCCATTCCGGAACACAAGATACACTGGTCGGCAGATGTGCGAAGCTCAAGCAGAGATGAGAAAGGACAAATTGTCCTGAGTTTGGCTGACGGGACGACTGCATCTGGCTTTAAGCTTGTCGTTGGTGCTGACGGAGTCCAGAGCAAGATCCGCCATTTGGTACGTTTCTTCATGTTCTTGGTATTATTCAAGACGTCGGTGATAACTGAATGTATGCCACTAGGTGACATCAGTCGAACCCGTATACTCGGGCATCCTTTTCCTAGCTCTTTTTATTCTTCCCTCCAACGCCTACCACGCCACTCTGGAGCAAATAGCTGGACAAGGACCAATGGTGGTCTTGGGCAAAGCGAAGATGATCTGGATTCAACGGCAGGGCGATGGCCATTACCGGCTCGACTTTGGATGGGTCGGGCCGCAAACATTTCCCGCTGATGAGAACTTTAAGTTGGATGATGAGGATGCTGTGAAGGAATTCCTCCTCCAAGAGAACTACTTTGGAGGACACACGAAAGAAATACACGACATGATTCGGGCCGCGACAGGGCCATTTCGGTCCTGGCCGCTCTATCACTTTCGACCAGAGGACCTGAATTGGGCGTCTGCTCCGGGGGTTGCATTGATTGGAGATGCAGCCCATGTGACGCCCCCCTTCGTCGGTGACGGGGTCAATTACGCAATGCGTGATTCTCTCATTCTCTCGCAGAAACTACGGGAATTCGGAATCACAACACAGGCGGTCGCAGAATACGAGAAGGAGATGTTCCCGTATGCAGCTGATGTGATCAGCAGAAGCGTTGCTGCTGGGAAGTTGTTATTTGAATGGGACAGTCCCAGGAGCTTTGTCCAAATGATGGCTTCTGATAAACCCCTGGTCAAATTTGAGCTTGATTATTGAGTTGGACAATTGATTTCGCAGGTGTGTACTGTGCCCTTTTAACGGCCCAGCCCACAGATCAGGGCAGTTAAAATGATACATAATACCTTTGTACTGTCTGGGTGATTCGATGTAGACCATATGATGCACATGACAAAGGGAAGATTGATATAGATTAGGTATGAATAGGAGGACACCGCAAGAAACCATTCAAGTATATACATTGTTATTAAATGGCTGATATACAAGGAGAAATCAACTGCTCAATGACCTTCAAGAAAAGTCATCACCAGATTTGGAATGCCACTAACGCCCTCGGCCTTGATGGCACTCACTGGAACCACCGTAAGACGGTCTTTAAATGCGTCTTTGTGCCCGCTAGGATGCTCAACTAGCCCTTGCTGAACCTGTGACAGGTAGTCTCGAAGAGCAGCAAAGTTTTGCTGGGTCTCTGGTAAATCAGCTTTCGTAGCGACAACGAACCATGGCTTCCTGTAAATCGGTGGCAAAACCAATTGTGGAAGGGGGTCTTGAGGATTCGTGGGAGTCCATCTTCTGTTGGCGGACTCTGATTCTATTTCTGCATTACGGAACTTATCGTACTCGCCCAGCTCATGCCAGAGCTTCTGTAGCGTTTTGACTGGATTGGCAGAACTGAGATCAACAACGAAGCCGAGAATGCCAGCGCGCTCAATATGTCGCAGGAATCCCAATCCAAGGCCTCTATCCAGATGTGCGTCTTCAACCAGACCGGGGATGTCAGCTATTGTGAAGCTTGTGCGAGGACTCTTTTTGTTCAACGACTCAACCTTTGGTCTTCCTTTGAAGTCGTCCAAGACTACTGTGCCGATATTGGGAGACAAGGTGGTGAACTCCCAGTTTCCAATTCTCGTACGACTATTCGTCAACGAACGGAGCAGAGTGCTTTTCCCCGCATTGGGAAATCCCACCAAACCAACATCGGCCAACAACTTCAGCTCGAATTCAAGATGTAGGGTCATGCCTCCTTCGCCTTTCGTTGCGAACTTGGGTCGTCCCATATTGCGCGCTACGAAATGAGGATTGCCGAACCCGCCAACTGCGCCTGCGGCAAGAAGCTTCGGCTGTTCCATATGCTGCGACAAGTCTAGATGGATAGGGGCTGGGGGCTCCAATGCAGCAAGATTGGACCTTCGCGGCGGACCGAGTGTCGGGAAAGTCGTGGTCAAGAAGTCAGAAGGAAGCGAACCAGGATAGAGTACGAAACGGTCGCGATTCGCCACATACATTCCCATTGCCTGCTCTTCCCTGGGCAAGGTACCCTTCAAGGTCTTGTATTTGTGTTCGGCCTCTTCGACGGGGTCATATCTGGATACTTCACGAACAACAGTCCCCACCGGCACTTGTATCAACACATCATGGCCTCGTTTCCCACCTCTACTCTTTCCTTGTCCATTCTTCCCGTTTCCGGCTCGGATGGTGCCTTGTCGCGCAAGCTTGTGCAGACTGGTCAGGCCGTCAATAGCCTGTATATATATGCTTCCACCACTACCTCCGTCACCGCCGTTGGGCGGACCTTCTTCAATGTATTTCTCTCGAAGAAAAGCCACACAACCATTGCCCCCGGAGCCGGTAACCACTTTCGCGGTACATTTGTCCTGAAAGATGAATCGCGAGTAGTCGGATGGCGGAGGATTGAGGTGGGATAGGCCTGAATCTGTTTCATCGGCGGGATTTTGTTCAATAGGAAGGAAATCACTCGATGTAGATTGCCATCGTCGGCGGGTTCGTAGGAGGCTCTCTGCTGCCTTGATCGTTGTTCGCTTCGTGCAGGGGGTTGCACTCAAGAAAGGATAGAGGAACGGGAGCATGATGTTGCTAGTTTTGGACATCATGTAGCTGTTAAAAGGAGAAGATATGTGTGACTACACCATTGTAATTAGATGGGATTAAGTGAAATGCATGCTTGATGCTGCGATATTTTCATGATGATTTTCTGGGTACTTCTTTCCATCTTTGCAGTTCGTCGCAAATATCAACTCTTGGCATTTTATCTCCACAATGATTATGGTCTTATCATCACGTGACAAATTTCCATCTGCACAACGCAGTTGAAGCTCTACTCTGTCTTCGACATCCTTTTGTGAATTTCCATGCGAGTATCGTATGTTTGTCGGTGACAGGAATTGACTACAGCTTTGATTTGGGCCTAATTTACCGTCCCTATCAGACTCAGTCAGGGAAAAGATTCCATTGCTTAGCGCTCCCCACTCGCTCGCTACCTTGCGTACAGGTCACAATTTCATCTCGATCTCGACGAGAGTTTCGTTCGGCTATATTAAACTATACCTTTTGGTGCCGGGGTACTTCGGATCATGGTGTTGAACACGCATTAGCGAAGTTTGAGCTGATGATTCTAACTATCTCATCACCTAACTACTGAGCAGGGTTCCCAAATTATTTCAAGACAAACCAATTATACGAATCGACCAATCATAGTACAAATAAAGTCTATACTTGGTAGCGTGGGTTTTAAAGGAATTGCTTGTTTCAGACACAGGAAAACTGCCCGACAGCCCGAGGCAATAATCTGACAGCCTTGTCACGCCGCTACGAAGGCCAAAAACAAAACACACGGTTAAAGTCCGGAATGCACCGTTGATGTCATAGACCCGCTTAGAAGAAAGTCCTTCAAAAGTGTCGCTCTTGACGTGGATAGGGCACACCTCTCTACGTGAAATCCCCTTCCACACCGTCTCTAGAATCAAGCCTGGAAGCTCCACCGATCAATAATGCCGAGCTCTATACCAACCAGGTGATGGCCACATGACTCTCGAGAGACAAGAGTACACCGCAAAGCTGTGATAATTCGACGGATCATAAAACGAATTTCTGACCATCGGCGAAATTTCTATCAGTGGCCAATTGGATGCGACACTAACGAAACGCCAAACCAGAATGATGGAATGGGCTAAAAAAAGTGGGTCTAGTGGGCTCCAGTGGAACGCCAGAAATCCAATTTTTGGAAGGTGAATTATTTTAGTTTAATATAAATTGATATAAATTGATCAGATCTGGGCTCGGCAGGGGCGCGACGCGGCTCGGTTTTTTCTTTGTCTTTTGAATTGGGTTTGGCTGCAGATGCCGGTACTTGCCTAGGTAGGTATTTACATACTTTGTAACTTCGTATTCAGAATCGCAGGTCACATGGATATGAAGTGTATTTACGGTTCGTTTGATTCCAAACGAAATCATCATCTCACCCCCATCATAGAATCTGTATTATAGGCCTCAAACAAAGAGTGAAACCACCGACATGGATGCTGTGATAAGTACTTGACTAATCTGTATAAGCGCTAAATGAAAAGTTTAATCAACTACCGAAGCATCCTTGCAAGCCGAGTGGCGATATCGATGCGTACACTGCTGTGCGATTGCATCAAAGAAAATTCGATTTTTCTTGTCTTCGTCTGAATTTCAACCCCTGTCAGGTACGGAGGCACTCTAATCTGAAATTCCGAAAGTTTAAGCAGCGCTAGTGTGTCGACTGTTTGGCAGACGCTGTTAATGTTTGAATGATTTCCTAGCGCAGTAATAGATGTCTCAATTGATCGTTTGTTTTGACAACAGCAGAGACAGACGTAGGTAACAACAACTACAATTGTAACCACAAGATACATATCTAAGTTGACTCACTCTACGAGAGAAAAGTGTAGTCGAACTTGTCGAGCTCGAAACTTGGAACAGATCCACTTCCGGAAGCATTCCGGCCTTGCCGTACCAGCGTATCGTGTTCCATGGTTACGGCTCAGCCGGACTGTACACTATCTTAGTGTACGGAGTACGTACTACGAAGTTAGTACGTTACGGTTAAATACAGTTAACTTAAAACATACGCAAGGACTACGTAGTAGGTAAAGGAGTGACCTATTCAGTACGAAGTACCACGTATGTAGTACCAGCGATACGTACGATAACCCAGGGCTGAAAGCCTATTTGCCCGGGGAATTGTGACCCTCTGACCCGGGCAGACTTTACCCATAGCCTCAACTTGGCGTTAACCTCTTGCTATTGTTGAGTACGACGATGGCTGTCTGAGTAGAAAGTAATTGAACTTCAAGATGAAGGTGGGTAAAGCAACCACTATATTGGATATGCACGTTTACAATCGTCCATATGATCTACTTTGGCTTCTGCAGCTGCCTGCATGGCGATTAAGATTTGTTTGTTACGGCATGTCATATACTAACCAGATACGGGTTTAGATGCTTTATTGAGACTAGCTTCGTATTCTATCTGAATATTCGTCAATTCAACCAATCAGAATGTCTCAAGTATAAATTACTCGATTTAGTAATATCTTAAACACTCTCTTGGGATGAGAGCAACGGTCGTAATTCGTGGATAACTATCATTAAGTTTAGAAGAATCACCACCCGAAACCTTCATTTCGAAGCACGTTTTCCTTCATCCCTACATTCCATTTGACTGTGCCAAGAAACCGTTGACAGATAACCAAAGTGTCGGTGTACAATTACCGGAGTCTATCGCCGATGATAGAAAAGGATCGTCACATAGATAGCATGGAGTCGGATACGTAGTAGTAGTCAGATAAAAGCTGACGAAACGGCAATCGGTGATATAATGGTATCCATTAAGCCGGCTCCGATACTGCAGACTGCGAGTAATGCATAAATAATGTGCTGGATCATGTGGTTTGTGGCATTGTGCATATCAATTGAACCTTGTACTAGTATTGAGAATTCAAGACATTTGATTGGCTTTCAGTTCCTACATCTGCTTCTGCAATTTTCGCAATGGGTATCTGAGGGTTGCTATGTCTTGAGAGAATCACGAAATGTTTTCTTTATCATCAGAGACTTGCCAAACAAGTCATCAAGCAACCTGGGCCACCCATTCGGATTGACAGGAACAGTGGCACAGCATTCAACAACAGTAGCAAATCCTGCATCCTAAATATGTCATCTGACAACGACTCGTGATCTAAAACGGATCAAAAGGAGATCATGGTCCTTGCGGGCATTCTTCCGGTACTCGGCTTTCCCATCAGAAAAAAAGCAGACAGGGATGCTTGCCATGTGTTTCCTGCCGACACGTTGGACGTACAGATACACAGCCACAAATCGGGTGATTTTTATGTTTGACTTGCTTTTTCTTGGATCCTTAACCCTGTTTGTGACAAATACGTAGCAGTTTGAGGCGGTGTGATATGTCTTCAGGCATCTCGGAGGATCACCCGGGTTACACGCAAAACAATGCATAATGTCGTGAATGAGGGTATTCTCCCCGATGTCAACCTTGTCGACCTCGAAGTAATGCGTTGTCACTCCGGCACAGCTCAAAATGACGGCGAATGACGAGGAAAGGAAAGGGTTGCCGTGTTTAAGCGGAAGTTCTGGTCCAATTTGAAATGTCACATTTTTGACAGCTGAGCCGCCAACGCAGTATTTGGTGTTTCGATATCACCATACTGTAAAGGATCCATTGCGCGATGGGGCGACGCAAAATGTGGTCAACTTTGCGACAACCTTGTGGATAACTATGTAAGTAAATTTCAATGTTGACTGCAGGGCACACACATCAACTCTCATGATGAATATTGGGTATCAAAATCATCACAGCCTGCAGACAACCTCACAGCCCAATAAGATGTATTGAATTCTAAGATATATGCAATCTCTAGTACATCGTATTATTAGAGTATGCATGTAATCAAGAATCTTTCTCTAGGCTAATGTAAACATGGCCACACAGAGCCATAGTATGGCGTTTCGATGCAGATATCCAGAAGAATCATCTGTAACTAGTATGTAGTACGGTGTATATGTAACTAGTACGTGGTTCTAATTAATTCAGCCTTGATATTAAATTCAATAGATATAATTGGTCATCATCATAATGCATGATAAAGCGTTGGTCCGGACTGTCGGAATATCAAGTAGCCCAAACAGGAAAAAGGCAGGGCTATCTGCAGTACAACAATACGCATATTGTATGGCGTACCGTAATTGAAATCCGGTACCGTAAGTACCGAAATACGTCGTGCTTACCTAGAATACGTACGTTTTTGGTGGAGCCGTCTGTTCCACACCGCTGTTGTACTCCATTCATACTATTTTAGGGTGCCAGTCATACTATGTATCGAAAAAAAAGCCCAACAGTCAAAAGTCAAATAAACACCGACTCCTGAAATCGACAGTGGATGGCTAAGACCAATATTCGATCTGTTTCACAATTTCACATCATCTGATGTCACGGGATTTTCTGATCTCTGAGTGGGTACTTTAACCCGCCCCCAGTACGTACATACGCAGTCGGACTACGTAACCCTAAGGCTCTATTCTTATCCTTTCATCTCAATTCATTACAGAAGGCCCATCTGATGATTCAAGGACCAACCTTGAAACAATGGATACTCGAGTTACACGAGTAAGTCAACATCGAAATGTTAACAAGGTCAGGATAATCAACCAAAGAAACTTGGATTCCGTCGTTCCGAGCCCTAACCCGGGTATTTTGTGAATTGCTTTTTCTTTGACCTGACCTGACCCTATGGTAGACTCTGATATTAGTGAGGCGATAGTAATTACGGAGTGGGTGAATACGGGATGGAGAGCGAGATTATTACTTTTTCTTAGCTTTCTTCTGCCTTGGAAGAAAAAGGAATCACCGTGTTGGTGTGTTGGGCGAGTCATCGCCAGGTAATGGAGATATTGCAACGTCAGCGATATATTGAGATCACGACTGTATCACGGAACGCGCACGACTCGATGGCTCGGCGAGTTGCTTTGTACGTATCTTTATCTTCGATCCAGAATGAATCTTGAATCTTGGATCTGAAACTGGTGAGTAACAATTGCTGAGCGATCATTGGCAAGGAAGCTCGGAACCCCATCCCATTGGTGCGGGGTCACGTGAGCCTCTAGTACCTGGCAAGGTAAACTGACCAATCACGGCGCTAGGAACACCAACCGGAATTCCGCGCAGCCAAGAATACTAGGATTAGTGGGATAGGCGCCCCCCTTTCGTCTCTTTCGTTTACACGATTTCATTCTTTTGCCAGTCCATAAGCTTACCCATCAATCTTCTCCGGAATTGCTTGTCCGAACAAAGCAGCCCAACAAGCAAGCTGATCGTACGCACTCAACGCACTCCGTAACAATCAGGAAATGCTTTCAAAATTGACCGAAACCCATGTCCCTTGTACTTGTGACATGTCTTATGACAATGGGAGAATTTTCCGCCTTGTCGGTTTCGATCTGTTGACCCTCACCGCATATTCCCCGCTGCTGTCGTCGCCTCCATCAAAGAAGATTATTGTTTGGCTTGTCAACGGTTTCTGTTGTGGATGGACGTATGTATTGTCCGACATTTGATAGCATTCCATGTTCGGGCAATTTGATTCGCGTTTTGTTGTACCCGTCCCTACGTAGTCTGCTAGGTCTCGAGACTCCTTGATAGAATACTACGTACTGATTTCCGTATTTCATTAAATCATTGCTGGATCATACACTTTGTCTGTAACGACTAGACAACAAGTTGAAGTTTGATCACAAACATACCAAGGACCCCAACAGAGTGGAGTCCGCTCCACGGAGATTTTTCACCAATTCCCTATCCAATCTAGCGCCAATCCAGTTTCTTTTCCCTATTCCCTGGGAAATTAAGAGAAAAGAAAAAAAAATACTAGTTCAGCTTAGCTTCTGCCCGCAACCGGACTCCTGGGTTAACATCCTAGTTCCAGTTCACAATATCCACCAGTCCAGACAGCGTATCATATCGTCGAGGCGCCACTTTTAGTGTTTTTCCCTTCATTTGGCCATTTTTCCTTTCCGACCTGCCCTTGAAATTACAAAATTTGCAGTGTTCCCCGGTGCCCGAGGTTCAGGTACATGGCCACCTGGCTTAGTTAGTTGGCTTGGTACGTGGACTGTTTTTTTGGTCTCGTTTTTACTCTTTGTCTTTTCTTTCCGTCAAAACTGGCCCCTCTTTGAGCCCCCTTTTGAATACATTTTGTGTTTTCAACTTTGTTGGGCGCTCGTTTTCCGGATCGGTCAAGGATATTTTATCTTGCCCGCCAGTGCTATGCAGGGATTCTGCACAATTGACGTATGCAGTGGTGCGTATGTATTTATGTATGTATGCGCGGTACCACTATGTATTACTGTATTACGGAGTGCGTTCGGACCACTGCTTGAATACATCAATACATACATACATACATACTGCGTACAGCCTTGCATCATATAGGTTACTCAAGCAAATATACTCAACTTCGAGTTGCTCAAGATTACCTTCCTATTTTTCCCCTGTCGACGTCACTTGATGTAGGCGAAATTGGGCTGGGCTGGTCAGGGACAAAATAGTTAGACTTTATCTGAAGCTTTCGAATCCTTTCCGTATGCGCCGCCATTGCCGCGTCGTGGAACAATATCCAACGAAGTAAATACGTATTAAACAACAAATAGTTAATAGGTGATCAAACAGTAAGTATGTTAGCAATCCGTTTGCGGCAAACTTCACCCCCAACCCAGCCCCTTTCTTACCCAGATCATCCTCCTCGCCCTTGTTCAACAATCGAACAAACAAGATCGTCCAATACGTAGAGACAAAAGAAGGTAAAACGGAGCCACTTGTCTTGCCTTGTATTCTTAGTTCTCCCCACATCTGGCTAACTCAATCATTCCAATGTGGATCTTTTATTTCCTTAGTAATTTTTTCGAAGCTGCAGGAGTACTCCGTATTCCGTGGGAGTCTAGTGTGTTAGCTTGTTACCTGTCATGTACGTACCGTACCACCTTACCGATACATAGCATCAATCAAATCAATCAGTCCATCACCCTTAACTAGCGCCAGTCGTAAACCAGATGCGTAATATAGGATTATTAGATGGATCTGAGAATCACTGCTTGGGGTGGAAAGTTTAAATTTGTGCCCCCTTCCTCGCCCAAATGCCTGATCTTTCTGGAATGATGCTTATTTCTTCTTCGCCATAGTAAACTATAAGTGTTGGATTTAACTACGTACCTGCCCGCCTCTTTCTACTCTTTGCTCCTTCCTCAAAGTATTTTCACTCCTTCCTGATTCGCAACTCTGTCTCGACTCGGCAACATCTACAGTCATCACATCTTGACTTCACTCCTACAATCAACAAGGACTGCTATCTCTCAAGGATTCTAGTCTCAATTGATAGAGCCTGTTGGTGGTGGCTCGCAATTACAACCCTTCGATGAATTGATGCCAACGACCGTCGCTTGCTTCTAGTGCTCCCGTGGTTTTACGCTTCCTTCAGTGCCTTGCTTTGCTCGACTTGCAAACACTTTCTCAACATGTCGACTCAACGGCATAGACTCCCCTCCATTGCTTTGGTAAAGCGATGGTGGCAGAAAATAGCTCAATCCAAAAACAACAGCGACGATGTCCCTTTTCCATGGCAACAATTTACTGTTCTAGGTATGTCTATTTAACATCTTTACTATCATGAGAAAGAAGATTAAACTGACTTGCCCAGCACTTGTACGTATATGTGAACCAATTGCGTTCATGTCGGTATTTCCCTACGCCTACTACATGGTTGAATCATTCCATGTTGCTGAAAGCGAAGAAAAGATTGCTCTATTTGTTGGCATGATTACATCTGCCTTCACTTTTGCGGAATTCAGCAGTGGAGTTTTCTGGGGTCGTCTAAGTGACAAACTTGGCCGCAAACCAGTACTTATTATGGGTTTGATTGGAACCGCCATCAGCATGTTGGTGTTCGGTTTTGCACCAAATTTTCCAACGGCCATGGTGGCGCGAGCCCTAGGTGGACTACTCAATGGAAATATCGGCGTTCTACAGACAACAGTCGCGGAACTAGTAACGTCCAAAGAGCAGCAACCCCGTGCATACTCGATTATGCCTTTCATTTGGTGTCTTGGTTCAATTATTGGTCCGTACCTCGGCGGTGCTCTAGCCAGACCGGTTATCAGCTATCCTGGTATTTTCAAGGCAGGGACCATATTTGATCGGTTTCCTTTTTTGCTCCCCAACTTGGTTTGCATCGGAATTCTCATCGTCGGAATTACTATCGGCACTCTTTTCCTTGAAGAAACACACGCCGAAAAGAAACATCGAAGGGATCGTGGAGTAGAATTGGGCCGCTGGTTGTTGGGCAGATTCTCAAGCCGTCATGAAGAGGTTGCTGAACCAATGGAAGTCAAGACTGCGTTGATGAACGGAATGGAAAGTGACGAACTCTATGAAGACCAGCCACCCGAATACCAAAGCAGGGAACCATCTCCTCGCTCGTCTTCGATCGGAAATGTTCGGCCTCAGCAAATTGATGTCGACCCCGAAGAGCCAAACAGAAGTCGCCGCGTTGGTTTCAAGCACGCATTGACAAAGCCGGTTGTCTGTGTTATTGTGGGATACGGTATCTTGGCTTAGTAAGTTCAACGTGACACAGTTGTCTCTCGGATCTTGTGTAACTAACAATTCGTTACAGTCATAGCGTGTCCTTCGACCAGTTGATGCCTATTTTCTTGAGTACACCACCGTCAGAAGCAGGAGTCGACTTGCCCTTTAAGTTCACTGGTGGCCTGGCCCTTTCGACTAAAACGATCGGCTATATGCTTGCTGTACAGGGCATCTACTCTTTGTTCGCGCAAATTTTTCTTTTCCCCTTATTAGTTAAACGTCTCACCGCGCTCTGGACCCTTCGATTGGCACTATTCATCTGGCCACCGATTTACTTTGCCGTCCCTTACCTTATTTTGCTGCCGTCAGCCTTGCAGATGCCAGCTGCCTACGTGGCCTTGCTCAGCAAAATCACGCTACATGTTTGTTGCTTCCCCGCAATAAACATACTACTCGCCAATACAATTCCTTCTAAAAACGTCATGGGATCGATCAATGGATTAGCTTCATCGGTTGCTAGCCTAAGCCGGGCTTTAGGCCCTTCAATCACAGGTCTTTTACATTCGCAAGGACTGCGCAGCGGATATTCAATTATCGCTTGGTGGGCATTGGGAATTGTATGTGTGATTGGAGCCACTGAAAGTCTTTTCATGGAGGAACCCGACAAGAAAACCCAACAGGAAACTGAAACAGAAAACACGAATGAGCAGACAACAAACCTCTGCCAACAGCCATCACTATACCCGGAACCGCTAGTGGGATCAGAAGAGCAAGCCAGGCTACTTGCGAACACATTGACGAGCTCCGAGATTTCCGATCCAATTGATGTTGGCCTTGACGATAAACCGGAAAAACATTGAAAATGAAGAAATGACACGATCCATTTTCTTGCATCTATCTTGCTTCGATCATACATACATGCATGCTAGCCAGGCTGTTTTTGAACATTGATTTCCTCTTCAAGCAACTCTCCTTTGCGATTATTTCATCATTCAGTTCAGTACTGTTCTGGTAACGGTATTCGATGGGTTTACTTTCACGAACAACCCACTTTCGGATTATAGCATATTAATACATTTGGATATTTGGGCATTTAACAGTTGGATATTTGACATTTACGGGCATAGCATACCACTCAGCGACAGGACGGGGACACACACAGAACACAACTGGCACAAAAAAAAATCGGGATTGAATTATGGCGGCATAACATGCACTGATGAAAGAATGGATGGTCCTTTTATTGCATTATACTAAACTATCTGGGAGGCAATTTTGAAAAAAAGTTTAGCGAGTCATTTGATATATCCATGTTTGATAGAAAGTTCTCATTCGAACTAGATAGATACCTTTTTTTCCTTAGTACTTCAATTTCATAAACTGCAACGTTATGGTACGACAATATCCATTCCCTTTCGAATCTTTAGAGTTGCACACAACTCATTGTTAAATGGCCTCGCCGAGAGGTATTGTAAGATTGGATCAGCCGAATTCCGAATTCAACCATGACACGCACCAGGATCAAGACAAAAGGACAGTAACACATTAGCGGTCTTAATGTTTCCATCATTTTCATCATGGGTGATTCCCTGGACGTTTCTACACCGCCAGGTTTCCAGGCTGCTGATTGTGTATCATACTGTAAGTAGGTAAGAGTTTTATGCATGGTATCATATGTACGTACCTAGTACTTATGCATGTATGTATGCAATATACCTTTTTCCCCCTCGTCTCCCAATAGTAATTTGTACCGATTACTCCGCCTTTTGTTGACCTTAGGCCGGCTATACCGTAGTTGTCAGAGGCGTGTCCGGCTATCTGCGGTTGAGATACCCTCCCTACGTACATGTATACATTAACCGTTGACTATGGGCTTCGTGATGAGGGTACGTGTGACACTATACGTGGTTCGGTACGTACTCTATTGGAGCCACGTCTAATCATTCCTCTCTACTTTCCTGGGTAAGTAGGGCTGAAAGCTACTTTCCTATCTTGGCAGGTAATGTTTGACTATGTATATACAAGTACAAGACTATATCCAGTGGATACCTAGGTATAGTTGGGTTTCAATATTCGGTCAACGTCCACAGGTAGGTAGGTACGAATTACGCTACCTACCTAGGTAGGTATGTATGTACGTTGAAGATTCCATTCAGGACTATGATGTGTTGGTACGACATGTACTGCCCATCTCGAACGCTCCTGTCAAAAAGTCTATGCTTGAAAGAATGGTTATGTACATGGATTTACGGGTATGTAGGTAGATTTCATGCATTAAGTGTTCTCAGCGGTGAGAATTGGTTGGATTGACAATGCCTATGTCATACTATCGATTGGGTAGTTAGATGCCCTAATCAGAAGCCCTAACTCTCTCTTTCGGGGTTGTATCGGGATTATAGTCCAAGGGGTGCTACCTACGTTTTGTCCTCACCAGGTTTTTTGACACTGTGTCTAAGCAGTGTATACCACCTCGTTCTACATAGTAGAGTGGTTTTCTCTCGTGTTAGGGCATACGACTCATACGTATACATGACCTCCGGAGAACCGATCGGATCGTTTCCGGGTCTATACTTCTTTGCACGATGGATAGTTGGTGCCTCATTAGAGTCACCGGAAATTAGGGCTTCTCAAGTGATCCATGATCATTTTCTCTATGTTTATGGCACCTTAGAAGGAGGACGCAACATCAATTGACGGCCCCCTATAGTACTCGCGTGACCGAACATCTCCGGTTGTTTATACATCTACCGCAGTACATCCTAATCCCTAATTGAGTAATCGCAAGAGCACCCTCCGTAGTCTCCCATAGGTAATCTACGTATGTACGTAGTTTGTAATTCTTTTTGAGTAATCTTATCGTGGGTATTGCTATATCCACCAGACTAGCCTGGGTCGAAGTGGTAGCCTTCTAAGCCTTGATTCTATGGCACCCATGCATACTCCGTATTTAACCTGTCAGAGATCAGGCATCCCAGGTGACACGTGCCAGATGACTGATGATGTCAATGTTGATGATATTAGAAGTTTGTTTCTCTGCCATTTCGCGGTCTTACTAGATAGAACTTTCAGACTGACAGGGTCTACAACATTGCTATTGTAGATATTGGGGAAAGCATGGATGATAGATGAATTGTATACATACCCATTTGGCCCGCGCTTACAGCGGCTATCGAGAGAAGGGCGTTTCTGTCCACTTGACATGAAAGGATCCCACGGCCAGAGAATTTGAAGTCATGCCGTCCAGTTTCAGCGTTTTTCCAGACAGCACAAGCACATTGTCTACTCAACCCGAGTCGGTTGAACGTGGTCGTTGTACGCGATCCGCAAAAGAAATGCGGTGCCTTTTTTTGCTTTTCTGGAGAAATTATTCGCGTTAGTCTTGAATAGGACTAGCCTATCCGTTCATTGTTATCTACGGCCAATCAGCCCGTGACGTGGACGCAGATTCGATCTGCTCCTTCCTTCGCTGGGATCCTCGGCAAGGCTGAGAGATCTCAGAGTATCAATCCTGTTCCTGTTGCTCTTTCAGTTTCTCTTTCTCTCTCTCATTCTATCAATCCGCCGACGATGTACGATTAGTTCAGATTATTTCATCTGCTATATATTTCGTTCGCGTCAGACTGTCAGTGCAGGTTATAGTTTAGCCTGCTTATCGTTCTCCCGAATTCTCCGCGCCGGTATTGGACAGCGGACTCCAGCCAGAACCCCACCGTAAAATCTACCCAGTACAATAGGCTCACTCCTCTTGATCGCTTTATCTACAAACTGGACCTGTTGACGGATCGTTGTTTGCGACATTGGTCTCGCCAGGAGTACGAAGCACGATATAATAGAGTCTAGTTGACCTCAGCGCAAACGCGAAAACGAGGCCGAGACCGTGTCTTTGCACCGTGCTGAATCATCATCGAGCATATGCGCAACTCAGTCGCCTTTAATTGAACCACATCTGGAGTTTGGAGAGCCATGGATATCGTTAATAATCATTGAAATTGTGATTGTTTGTACAGAACACGTGGGGGGCAGGAGCCCAGCTCGCTTTGAACGATTCCGCCTATCTCTTCGCAATCCCTTCGCTAATGTCTAACTAAATATGCTGAATCCGCCTCCAAGATCCGGCACGTCACCTGGTTCTACAGGAATTAAAAGATCACGATCACCCGATGAGTCCGCATCTATCCCATTGCATCCTCCTGCCGGTCATCGCGAGAATAAACCTGCTCCCGCAATGAGCGCTCCGAGCGGCCCGACGACAACCAGCGTCCCCGCCTCGTCCTTTCGCAACGTCTCCGCCTGTAATCGCTGTCGCTTGCGCAAAAACAGATGCGACCAACGTCTGCCTCGATGTCAAACATGCGAAAAAGCGGATGCGAAGTGCGTTGGCTTTGATCCAATTACGAAACGTGAAATTCCTCGCAGTTATGTTTTCTTTCTGGAAGCGCGTGTGACATATCTCGAAAGGTTACTACTCAAGAATGGCATTGAATTCAAGCCATCTTCGGCTTTTGATGGGGAGATGGAAGTGCGTGGTACAAATCAGGTCTCCGAAGATGCAGAGACTACCGCGGCAAAGGACACCAAAAAGGAACCTAAGAAGAACGAAAAACCGCTGGAAGAAAAGAAAGATAGCAAACATCGCGATTCGGCCAACAAGAACCATGATCCGGATTCTAAAGAACACTTGGATCAGCTAGTGTCAAATATCGGAATGGTCTCCGTACAGGCCATGTCAGATTCACGTTATCTCGGCTCTACGTCTGGTATTTCCTTTGCAAGGCTTGTCTTCGCGGCCGTCAAAAGCTCGGTGAATACGAGCGGTTCTGAGCCTGGCTCTGCTCGACTGACCGAGCGCAAGTCATCAAACAGCACCGGTAGTACTATACGAGAAACCTTCTTTGGTCTTCAATCACGTCCCTTGATGAAGCAAGCTGCATTCCCTGATCGTGAACTCGCCGACAGACTTGTCAGTTTGTATTTCGAGCATGCAAATCCACAAATGCCCATCTTACATCGCGGCGACTTTTTGGAGCTTGTAAGTAGAGTGTACGAAACAGAGGAATCTGCAAGATTATCGCGCGATTTGTACTTGTTGAATATCGTCTTTGCTATCGGCGCTGGCATTATCTTTGAAGGGAGAAGAAAATCGTCCGATGATGAAGACGAAGAATCGTCCCCTTCGCACTCCTCTAAGAAACAGAAACTTTCCGGGGTTCAATTTCAGCCGGAAGAGTACCATGCGGCCGCAGTGGTACATTGGGAGGCTTTTCTGAGCGCTTCACCCATGTCTGACTCATCCGGAGGAGGTCTTGACGAGCTGCAAGCTTATCTTTTGTTGGCCAGTTTCGCACTACTGAGGCCAGTTGCCCCAGGACTATGGTATATTGTTGGGGTTGCTGTTCGTCTCGCTATCGATCTTGGCCTTCATCATGAAGATGGTACTGGCATAGACTCGATTGGAGAGGAAGACGTCTTGCCCCCAAATCAACCAGCTCACCCGGAACGAGGTCGGCTTCAGTACATTCGGGATCATCGCCGACGACTTTGGTGGTGTGTTTATAGCTTCGATCGACTTGTCAGTACTTGTGTCGGTCGTCCTTTTGGAATAACTGATCAAGTCATAACCACCGAGTTTCATTCTCTTCTTGATGACCGCTATATTACGAAAACCGGATTCCGTCCACCAAAGGGTGACGCACCGAGCTACAAGCGAGTCTCCTACCACTATTTGAGGCTACGACTTTTACAATCAGAAATTCAGCAAGTCCTGCAGTACCAACAAGCGCGCTTTGTGCGCCGGTCTGGCAAGAATAGTTCGAATCATTCCATGCATACGAAACTCCAGTCTCCATTCCTTGAACGATTTGACTCATTCCGTTCATGGCGCCGGGACGTCCATCGCCGCTTGTTAGATTGGAAAGATTCATCACCCACGAAACAAGATACCGGAGTGCAATTTTCCATTGAACTGTTCGAGTTGAACTACTACCAAGCCTTGATCATGCTTTACAGACAAACACTCACCGTGCCTGCAGCTTTGGCAGGCGATCTCCATCCTACAGAAGACGTTTCCAGTCCACCTTCTTTTGATCTTGATGATCGAGAAGATGAGGACGATATTTATCTTCAGATTGCTGAAGCTGGTCAGAAAGTGATCAAGATTTATCGCCAATTGCATCGGGTCAGATTGGTGAATTATACATATATGACGACACATCATCTCTTCATGGCCGGTAAGTTCATACTCTTTGAGGAAATAGTGACTATAGAATGGTAAAAGCTGACGTACACCAGGTATATCGTTCCTTTTCGCAATCTGGCACTCACCTGTTGTGCGCAGTCGTTTGGTAAGAACTTTACTGCAATGAGTACCGGACATAGTTATTAATTCCTGAATGCAGACTCTAGATGACGTCGACTTTACCGTTCTTGCTGCAACATCTATTTTCAGCGACCTGATGGAAGTCTGCCCGCCGGCAGAGACGTGTCGAGATGCATTCGAACGAATGAGCAGAGCTACAGTTCGCATGGGCTCAAAGGGTTTTGCCTCACAAGCTGTCGGTGGTGGCTCCCTCACGGCATCTGCCAAATCGCTTGCCTCGACGACCAATACCAACCGGGCTGCACCACAGAGTGTGCCATTGGCACCTGTACAGCGAGCTCAACGGCCCACGCGACGGCCTACTTTTGATATGGATCTTAGCGATTTGTATCAAAGTCCACCCAGCCAACAGGCTCAGCTCAATCCTCCTCCTAGGCAACGATCCTACCAGCCTACACAGTCTTTGGCAACGCAAGCCGAACAATATCAATCACATCCTGGATATCCTCAAGCATATACTGGATATGACCAGGCCGCTCAACAGCAGCAATACTATATGGCACAATCCCCCCAAAGTGCCGGATCTGCAGCACCACTCGCTTTCACGCCACCCACACATTCGGAGCAACAACAACAAAGCCTAACAGACATGAGCTTGGACTTCCTCGACTTCGCCACTAATCCCGCCAACAACATGAACCAGGATGCCGACATGAGCAATCCAGACGGCAGCAACGCGCCACCCTTGAACCAGTTTACTGGGCCCTTCAATTTGAATGAACTGCAGGGCACAGGCATCAATCTAGGCGGCTTTGGAATGGAGGCGGACTATCTCCGTGATTTGACCACTGATGGCTCTGGGTATGATTTGATGGATGGCTATTGGTTTGGAATGTCTGGAGGTGGAAATTCTGGAATATAGAGTTTAATGTATACGCGTATATAATATGATACCCTGATTATACATTCATGGATCTCGTTTGTGGATATAAAGCCGAAATTATTGGGGAATTCTCCTAGGCGCTCAGGCATCCAACCAGGCACGCAACAGGGACTGGACCTGGACAGCACACTCGAACATGGATCTGGGCAGATTCCAAATCATAGATCTGTTTCAAACCTTGTCAGCTCAAGCAATCGACCAATGAAGCCTCGTCAGGCACTGCCTTTCTACGCACTGAATTCATTTATGACATAATACACATGCATTAAACGAGAAAGCCCAGCCCAGAACCAGTGAAAAGAAAAGGAAAATGTATATATTGTGCCATAGTCATTGAATCAGGAAATTCCCACATATTTGAATGCCAATCATCAAATCATTGTGCTGCGAACAACTCACCGTGCATGTACATACATAGTAAGTACCGAGGGAGCCGCGATCTGTATGGTCGTTTACCCCGGTCTAAGGCTGAAAGGACTGGCCAAGATAGATGCCTTAAATTGCTTGCCTTACAGTGTCTGTAGTAGTTGGGAAACAATTATGGGTTTTGGATGATGGAATATATGCTTCAAAATAGGAGAATCAATTCGAAAGTAGAAAAATAGAAGGGTGCTGTATATTCTTTGTGAGGCGGTTGCTCGGTGATTGGGCTTGTTTGTTGACGGCAATAGCCTTCTAGTGGGGCCTTTCCTTCCTTCCGGTGCAATGATCAATCTCTAGCCCTCTTTTTTATCAACCCTCACGACCTTCCAGAACAACCACAGACTAGTCCACACTGTACGCCTCACTTTGTTCAACATGCATGCCCCTAAGTCTAAGATTGATTTTCTCATGACAGAATCTTGAGTTGTTCAGTGGTGATTCTGAGCTAGTCCAAAGCTCTAACTACAAGGTAAAAAGGATACCCCTCCGCTTAATCTTGATCCATGTGACATTCACCGCTGTCTGAGACACAACACTTGGAGTCTACCATGATGCGGTAGCAGCCTAATATTGCTGGGATAGGCTAACTTTGATGCTGACTAGATCATCACCTAAATCCGTCATTTTACTTGGGCATCCTCGTACTCATTCCATCCTGCAACTTCGACGGTGTACCAGTCTGTCGACTGGACAAAAACAACAGAACGCGACCTCCGCAAATACCTCGGAACCGAACATATATCGACGTCACGATAACCAGCGAGTGTCATGAATGGAGGATTCGACTTCTTGAACAACCCCCTTCCATTCTCTATCGAAGGGCGCTGGACGCGTAGCGCCCCTTCACCTTGAGGATGGTTAAAGCAGATGTGCGCAGAGATTATTATGCCGATCTGGGTGTCGGGCCTGGCGCCGATACGGATGAAATCAAGAAGCAGTTTCGAAAATTAGGTACATTACCTACATCTATTTTGCCGAACTTTCAGCGTGAAGCTAATTCTCTGCTTTATGACTGCAGCTTTGAAATATCACCCCGATCGAAATCCAGGACGCGAGACTGAATTTATTACAAAGTTCCAGGCTATTCAAGCGGCGCATGAAATACTGAGCGACCCCCAACAACGTTTGAAATATGACACTGAGAGACTGCGCGCTGGATATGGGAAGCTATATGGCCCTTCGCCTACGAGCGCTCCACGCCGTACAAATACTACATCGTATACCGCTAGCACTACAGCCAAACCACCAACCTCTAAGCCTCAACCCACTCGACCGGCTTCATACCAAGCTCCGCCGTCCAGCGGTGCCCAGCGATATGCAAACTACGCCAAGGCTGCTCCCCAGCAACCGTACGATAAAATGTACGAGCGGGAAACTCGAGCAGATGCATTTCGTGCCTTCCAAGGAATGAAAGCGAACGGTTGGTCGAAGTTTGATCCCACGTCGGGAAGACCGACTCCACCGCCGACTCGAAACACAACTGGAGGCACTGGCCCACAAACGACCTCTCGTGGGAAGTCGGCATACGAGCATTTGAATTCTCGGCCGCATCCTGAAGCGTTTGGACGGGCTTCGACCGTAAAGAAAAAGCATGGCTTTGCTCCAAGCACTCCAGGTGGCGACGAACCTATGGCCCGGAATATTTCAGCTTATCAAAACACGCCCCGACAGGATCGATCTGCTTTCTTTGACAGTGTACCTGCTCCTACCGCCAAGTCAAGAAGGACTCCTACTTCTTCTCGTCCTGATACGCCAGTAGATGAAGTTGCCCCGGAGTTTGAGCGTCCCAGTCACAAGTATTCAACAGCTGGCGGTGAGAGGACTTATTTTTCCAGCGCAGGATTGGGCCGAGCTTATAGTATGAGAGACTCTTCAACAAGTTCCAAGGCACGATCACGGACCAATCCACCCAGTCCTCGTTCTCCGGCTCATGACAGGCACCGCAGCGCTAGTCCAGGAATCAGACGTCCGCACAAGGCTTACACATCTTCCTCATCAAGTACCAGTAGCGAGGGTGAATTGGATAGCGATGCTGACCAACCGACATTCGTTCCCAGACGGAAGGCCGTTCCAAAAAGCCGGTTGCGACCAGCTCAGACGTCCCATTACCAAGGCCCAGGATCAGGTGAGGATACTTCCAGCAGCCACCACCGTATGGATTACCATTCACTGCGGAGTCATAGGCGTCGTCGTGGTCTTTTTGACGGAAACCGACCCCACAGTTTCCATGAGTTCCAGGATCAAAGTACTGACAGTGATTACCATCAAGGAAACGAATCTGACAATCCATCGTTTGCAGCCAGAGCTCAACAGGCTGCTCGAGCGGAATATGTTCCTCAAGGAAGTACATTGAATCCGGACCAAGCTGCCGAAGGGCTTGCCAAGTAAGTTTTCCATTACAGCTAGAAGGGCAAATACTAAGGCTTATTATAGCCTCAATTTCTCTCAGAATGGCGCCAAGAGCAAAAGCCATGATAATCTGAATAAACGATTTTCTGCCAGCGACTGGGGTGACGCCATTAAACCAGAACTTTTTGCGCCGAATCAAGTTAATGGACATCGTCGCAGCAGATCGAAAACTTCACCCACGCGTGGTAGACAAGAAAGGAGGTTGAACTCCAAGTCTCCGGCCAATGGCGTATCTTCAAGCGATGAAGCTGCAAAACAACAGAGCTCCAACTCATGGACCCAGTCTCAGTTCTCCGCTGCCGCATGGACCCAACATCTACAGAGTAAAAACTGGATGTTTCAACCGAATCAGACACAACAAGGAAACTCGACTGCTGCCGCGGCAGGAAGAAGCGTGTCTCAAACAGCAAGACGGCCGACTCAAAGCCGGCAACCGGGTGTAGCGACAGAAGCCGAGGAAGAAGAGATCACAATCTCAGTTCCTTCGTCAAAAGGCACAACGACTCCAGTGCCGGATGCTATGGAAATCGATGATGAGCCTACTTCTCACCCGACCAAAGCACGCACAAATGGATACGTACCGTCGCCATTGGGACCTACGAAAGTCGACTCAAATGCTAAAGGTGTTGACGATGGAAAGACATCAGAATGGATGAGTAGTCTGTTCAATATGAATGCGCTTAATAACGTTGCCCCTTTCGCTAATAGCGGGGGTATTAACGATTTGAACGACATCTACTCAACGCTTCCTTTTGAGTCCCGTGCGAACGATCCAAATACTGGCCGTCGAATGGCCCCTCAGCGCACTAAAACGAGTCTCCCGCAGCCACCAAGGCGTCCTTCACGGCCAGGAGTCGTGCCAAATGGCAACGACCCAAGGAATATGGTTCTTCCAAAGCAAGCTTGGGAAAATTATGAGAAACAGATGAGCGCGTACGTCATTGAATGGAACAAATTTCAACGACAAATGTTGCAGCTATTGGCTATGCGACAACTGGGATTTGAGACTGGCCTAGCTCCTAGATGGATCGATGCTACGGGCGACTCTCTTCGGCTGAACACCAAATCTAACGAGGATGACGCCGACGTGCAGGCGGGCGAGAATGATACTGATAACGAGTCTGATATTCTTCTCCCACACAATCCTCACGGTGGGTTCAAGGCGTATTTCAACTCTGTCGATGACTATGTGCGCATCGTTGAGCACTGGTCGGTTGCATTGGAGCGACACCGGGAATGTATATCGCAGCTTGGTGAACTTCGTCAGTGGATCAGGGGTCATCGGAAGTTGGCATGATTGTCAGCTTCATGTGATCCGTCAAGGTCTTATTGGATTTTCTCTTCTACAATATGTCTTCTAGGATTTTCTTTGGCGGGGATTTCTTCTTCATATGTGCTGCATAGTTAGGCGTTTTGAGATAGCGACCGCTTTAGGGTTATTCATTGGTTTCTTTCCTCATTGACTGACTGACATTGCATTTGTTCAAGCCCCAAAATTGCCGCCTTAGCAAACAGGCAGCGACAGTCTCCGCAATCGGTCCCACACGTGATCGCCTGGTGTTTCTGTATGGTCACGTCATGGTAACAGTCACAGCATATGCTAATTGGACATACGTAATTGGATTGAAATTTAACGTTCGGAGGGACATCGCCGCGGACTGGTCTCCCCCGCCAAAATGACACTGGTAAAATTGGTACCGCCGTAATAAAAGAAAAAAAAACCGATGTCCAGAATCGGAAGCCGCCGCCAGACGGAGATCAGACTTTTGAATTGACTCATTCTTCCAGATCCGCATTAAGCGTCTCAATACTTCTTATTAAACTGTCAGTTCTTCTGTCGGTTTTTCTGAAATTGTGTTGACAAAATCAATTGACTTTGTGCTCAGTTTTTGTTCAGTGTCTGAAGAAATTCTTTACGACTTACCCCGCGGCAATGGTGACTATCGTGCTAGGCGCTCAATGGGGAGATGAGGGTACATACGACTGATCTCTTCTTTACAATTATGCACTGATACAATTGATCAATCAATTCTAATTTTGCTATTTGGCTACAGGCAAAGGAAAGATTACCGACTACCTATCTCAAGATGCAACACTCTGCTGCCGTTCGGCCGGTGGACACAGTAAGTCTCGCTCAACGTACACCATTCATTCCATGACTCGATCTCTTACTCCATTGTATTGTAGACGCCGGCCACACCATCGTCCACGACTCCGTGACCTACGACTTCCACATCCTCCCCTCCGGCCTCGTCTCGCCGAAATGCATTAACCTGATCGGCGCTGGCACCGTCGTCCACGTCCCCAGCTTCTTCAAAGAACTAGCCGCTCTCGCCGACAAAGGTCTCGCCGACGTCAACAGCCGCATCTTCATCTCTGACCGTGCCCATGTCTGCTTCGATCTACACTCCGTCGTCGACGGATTAGAAGAAACCAAGCTCGGTGAACGCAAAGTCGGTACTACGGGTAAAGGTATTGGCCCCTGTTACAGTGACAAGGCTGCGAGGCGGGGTGTGCGTGTTGGTGAGGTTCTAGATGAGGAGGTGTTTGAGCGCAAGTTGCGCAATTTGGATGCTGGGTACAGGAACCGGTTTGGAGAGTTGGCGTATGATGTTGAGGAGGAGATTAACCGTTTCAAGGTACGTTTTCGTCTTGCATCGACGAATATTCCGGTCTGACATAAAAAAAAAAAGGAATACCGCCAAAAACTAAAGCCATACATCATCGATCAACTCCCCTTCCTCCAAAAATACAAAAACGACGACCGGATACTCGTCGAAGGCGCCAACGCCCTCATGCTAGATCTCGACCACGGCACATACCCATTCGTCACATCATCATCCACCGGCCTCGGCGGCGCCATCCAAGGCCTCTCCATCAACCCCACCAAAATCAAGAGCATCATCGGCGTTGTCAAAGCCTACACGACCCGCGTGGGCTCCGGTCCCTTCCCAACTGAACAACTCAACGAATTCGGCGAAAAACTACAAGTCGCCGGCCGCGAAGTCGGTGTTACGACTGGTCGCAAGCGTCGTTGCGGTTGGTTCGATCTTGTGTTGTGCCGCTACTCACTCGCTGTGAACCACTACACAGCTCTCAACCTGACAAAACTCGATATCCTAGATGACTTTGACGAAATCAAAGTCGCTGTTGCGTACAAATTACCCGATGGAACGAGGCTGGAGGCTTCGTACCCCGCCGACTCCAGTGTGACTGAGAAGTTGGAGGTGGAATACATCACCTTACCCGGATGGAAGAGTAATACCATGGGTCTTACAAAATACGAGGATTTGCCCGAGAATGCGCGCAAATATGTCGAGTACATTGAGAAGGGGTTGGATGGTGTTCCTATCAAATGGATTGGTACGGGCCCAGGACGCGAGCACTTGATTATTCGGTAAATCTTCGAAACGATCGTTGCATGCTGTTCCAAGATAGGGATTTTTCATGATGCAAAAAGTCAGCAGGAACAAATCCGATACATAGACATATATAAACGTCGTTTTTCTTTACTTTCTTCAGTGTTTGTTGTTTCTATAGATACACTTAATCTTGGGATTTGGCAGGTGGTAGCAATTGTTCAATTTGCATGGAGTTCTATTCTACTCTTTTTTGGTCTTTCCATGTTCTTGTGATATACACTACCTACGAATCCTACAATCAATGCCGGTCTCATTAGATTATAAGATATGTATGGTATGCTATGGATATAAATTGTGGTCTATCAGCCCTGATTTGTTTTGTGCCGCTAGATTATTGATGTATCGGCGATGCCTCCTTCAAATGTTATATTCGGCGCGATTAAAGCTATCATAGGCTGCCTAGGTACTAACATCTGAAGTCTTGAGAGAAAAAAATCTCTAAAAATCCTTACAAGTATCGACATCTTGAGCATAGAGTAACGTTAACATTGAAGGTAAGAGCTATATACTAGATATATATGTCTCCCACTTATTGACGATTTCCACATTCGGCGATTTCGCAAAAATAATCTCTAGAGCAATATTGGACGCTAACCTATAACAACGGCTGAATGGTGTAGCGGTATCACGCATCGTTCACAATAGTTGCTGGACTGATAAATTCATCCAATCGCAAAGATTGATCGAACCGATGAGGTCCTGGGTTCGACCCCCAGTTTAGTCAAGCCTATTCTTTTTGTTTTTTGACGTCTATTCTTATATAATACTTCTATCTCCTTTACCTTGATTTTTTTTTTGTTTCTCTTTCTGTTTAGAGAGAGGTCCGAGTCGTTGTCCGGCACGGAATGGAATAGCCCTAATTTCGTTCTCAACGGCACTAGCGTTTGTTAAATTCCCCAACTCAACCATGAAGTTCAGCATGCATGTTTGAACGATGATACTGCCCTCGTGTCCACTCTTGATATCAAGCAAGGCATCCAAAGACCCTCGGGCTTTGAGGAAGATCCTATCTTTGAAGTCCTGAAACCTGGGAAGCGGCCAAAGATCTCAACGTTGATTTTGATGATATAGACTTTTGTTCAGGGTTTCATGAAAATATATTCAACATTACAGAGGACATGAACGTGGATGATGTGGATCCATTTGCTAGATATGAGATCACAGAGGACGCTGGCAAGGTGAATTACCTACCTGAGCTACTCTATCGATCTGGTATCCTATTCCGGCTCATGACAATATGTACAGGAGGACCCTTGCAAAGCAGTGACTTCAATGAGACCAGCAATCTAACACGCAGCAGACTACACAAAGAATAAGAGTCTCTTCGACTCACTGCTCGACGACCTCGGCGTGACCCCGACACGGCCTGCTTTACAAGAAGCCCATGCTCAAAACTGGGGACACCCTTCCTACTTTATCGATCGTCTAAAGGCTGGCAGTGAAGAATTAGGAATAGATCTTGACGCTCGCGAGGCGTTCAGCTGGAAAATGTACTCGGCGAAACCTCACCGGGGTAGTATAGGGTCACTTCGGGAATTGATGCGCTTGATCGTACATACTTGAAGCGAGGCTGAAACAGGTCGAAGAAAGTTGTGCCGTTAGGTCTGGTGTAACTCGACTATCAATATATATATGATCCAGCGGTCGAAGCAGCGACAACATTTGAAGTGACAAAGAAATAGCATTGAAACATCGCACCAGCACTTCCTACCTAGGTACTGAGTCGTTTCATCTGAACATCGGGAGTCGGCTTGATAGTTAGTTACCATCCGTGACGATCTATACAATATCGAAGGCTCTCCTACGTGTACATCGCTACAATTGTTCAAATACTCTAGAAATTGATTTCTATAAGGGAAAAGGCCTCTTATTATAAATAATGATGTCGCATTATCATTGGCCGGTTGGAGTAGTTGGTTATCTCGTCTGCTTAACAATTACCGTACCATACGGTATAGATTACGCATAAGGTCGCCGGATCGAGCCCGGCACTGGTCAGACTTTTTTTACCGTATCGTCGAAAACCGATACAATCGCCCGCCAAAAATACCATCAACGAAGGCATTCTTAACTCCTTTTAACATCCCAACAATCGTTGATGATTCCAAGCCGATTTTGAAGTGTTCTTTACTTATTGTACGCAGCAGCAATTTAAGAGGCGAAAAAAAAGTTTTCACCAAACATGCAAACATGCTAAATCTCCACCCACATTTCCAGGATCCATTAATTACAACATTGATTTCCGTCCTCATTCCGCACCCTAGCGATTTCGCTGACCTTGCATTGAAAACCCAACTATCTCCTAGAGCTCATCGAAAAGCTCGCGAACTTTGATTGCGAATCGTTTTATCAAAAGTTTCATTTGAATAGTATTTCACAACATGGTATTCTATTAATTCTGTATGTCGCTGTGTAAGGATTGTGTAAAATACGAGTGGGCTAGGGCTCCGGTAGTTCCAGCGATGTGCGTAATCGTATTGTATCTTAATTACGCATAACAATTCTGTAATTAAATATGACTTTTCCAACTTCTCGTATTTTGAATGAGCAACCTTCTCGACATTGTTTCTGAATCATGAAATAATGCACCTGTTCCAGGGTCTGTTGTTGCAGCGGGTTGTTGTTTTCAGCGCTGGGACCGAAGGAAATCTACAAAGTTTGGACGTGCAGAACAGATAAAACCCCCTTAGGTATATATCCAGAACTGCTTCTATTCTGTCATCAATCCATCCATGTTACGCTCTTAGTCGTAAGGAACTCATTCAACCCTTCTGCTGCATTGAACCTTCCCCAGCCGCTATTTTTCACACCCCCATGAGGGAGCACCGGTTCATCGTGGATGGTCATGCTATTGATATGTACTGCCCTGTGACAAGGATCAGAAAATATACCACAAACGGATAATTTATTTATACTTACCCAGATTGTATCTTCCTTGCAATTGCTAATCCTTTGCGCAGGTCCTTCGTAAATACCGCAGCAGACAATCCGTATCCACCAGAGTTTGCAATTCGAATAGCTTCTTCATCGCTTTCTACGATCATACAGGAGGCCACGGATGCAAAATTCTCCTCTTGCCAGACTTCCATATCTTGATTCACGCCTCCCAGTATCAAAGGAGGCATTCGAATGCTGGTGACCGGTGATGTTTTTTCAGTCTCATTATTAAAGGATCCATGAATGAGGTGGGCACCAGATGCAAGCGCATCCCGCACAACCGCTTCAATACGTGCCTTGGATGCGGCGTTGACGAGCGTTGGAGGGAGAGCACTTTCGTCGTCACCAGGTTTTAATGCATCTTTCATCGCCTGGATGAAAGCTGGAGCAATTCGTGAGTGGAGTATTATCCGATCTGTAGCCATACAAATTTGCCCAGACTTTGAAAATAAGCAACCTTGATATTAAGCCAAAATTCTAGGACGGTGTGGCCTACATTAATAAAGGATCCAGCCAGTACTGCACCAATAGCAGTCTTCAAATCCGCATCTTCGCAGACAATAGCACTGTTCTTCCCCCCAAGCTCCATAAGGCAGGGCTTGAGATTCTTACCGCAAGTGCTTGCAATAATCCTCCCGACGCGACTGCTACCTGTGAAATTGATCTTTCGAACTGCAGGGTGTTCAATCATCGCGTTGACTACAGCCGGAGCGTCCTGCGGTGGACAAGACAGCACATTCAAGCACCCTGCAGGCAGACCTGCATCTTGAAAGGCTCGTCCAATAGCCCAATAACATCGCGGAGACAGTTCAGACGATTTGAGAATGGTTGTGTTGCCAGCAGCAAGAGCACAAGCGGCAGCTCGAATGCCGAAGACAAATGGAGCGTTCCTGTTGCAGCCGGTCAGTCAATTTCATTGTCTACTATAACCCAAATAAAAAAGGCCGTATAGTGTCGTATTACCAAGGAACTATGCCCAAGATGACACCCATAGGCTCTTTATAAACAATCGCACTCTGGCCATCCTCCTCAAGCACGGGAGAACTACCACAAATTGATGTGATGCGACCAGCAATATCACGTAGCATACGAATACTCAACGGGACCACAAATCCCTGCGAGGCGCCTACATCAGCGCCCATCTCCGTGCGCATAATAGCAGCATTCTCGTCCAGGCGGCTTTCTAGTATATCAGCCGCTTTGAGCAGAATATCTCGTCTTATTGTAGGCTTTGTCTGTGACCAAGTTGCAAATGCAGCCGCCGCAACGTCAACCGCACGGATTGCGTCTGCGGGAGTAGCAGAGGCAGCAGTCCAACATGGTGAGTTGGTGTATGGGCTGATGATGTCGAAGGTGGAAGTAGGGGTTTCCTCTTTACCGTCGATGAGCAAGGGGACCACCAACGACGATGATTGAGGTTGAGATTGAGGTTGCGCTGCTGCCATGATAAAGAAAAAGGGTTGTGAATTGAGTTGTTTCTTCCAATTACAGCCCAAATCTCGATGTTTTATGTTCGGTCTTCGTTCGATAACCGCTAGCGCTGCAGCGTTTTCACGTGCATCTACCCCTGCTATGTAACTACAAATCAGAGGATAAATATATATTAAATATATTCAGGGTCCTGGTTGTTCAATGCATTGCAACGTTGTAATCAATTTCATAGTTAATGATGCGGTCAACCCTAGTCAACTTGCCATCCGGCGTGCAGAAAGGAATTTCGAGGTTTAGCAAATATTTGAACACAAACCCCGAGCGTGAAATGACACCTAGGCGAGGAAGTCAGTGAGAAGCCGCTGTGTAGTTCCCGATTTGGACTGGGCGAGTGAGATCTACCTGGTTTTTGCTTGAGAAACGATTTCGTCCTGAGAACTCATTACATGTATGCCTAGGTATACTATTCTTTTGCTTCGTTAAGTTATTAAGTCTACCTAGGTAATAAATGATCATGTATACGCCGTATTCGAAGGATATTAAAAACATATTAACCCGGAAACTAGGCCGCTTACAATAGAGCCTACATATGTAGAGTAGGGTCTCTCACCACTAGTGACTCTACTCGTAGTAGATAGTTAACATGTAGCTAACTAGCACCTAAGGTCCAGGGTCCTATAACACAGCGCGGCGCAGCAACGCCATTTTCTGTACGAGTGTTATTTTTCATTTCTCGTTTCTAGTACCGGTATAGCTTATTAGTGGCTTTACGGACTTCTAGAATTAGCCCGACCCCCGACATGAGTTGCAATAATACAGAAAAGAAAGGGTCCAATCGTTCATTCGTATACCTAACCCTAACCCCTGGATATGTATTTGTTTCAACACTGACTGTGTCAACTTACTCTTCCCTTCTCTGTTGCTTCTCCGCCGACTCAGTCTGAATGCGAATCTCCGTCTCAACGTTGATATTCATCGCGTTAACCTTCGAGGTACGTGCGGCGCCATTGGCAATCAAGCGTCTCTCACTTTCAATATCATCCCCCCTGGTGAGCGAATCTAGCTCGTGGTCTCGAGGCTCAAAGACAGCCTTATTGGGAGTGTCTGCAAAATTTCCTGATTTGGAGACACTCCAGCCGGTGGAGTTTATGTAATCTGAAGGGCCGCTGGTATTTCTGGAAAGTTTCCCTGCGGGGAGGAGACCTCGGATGGTAGGGAGACAGGCGCAAATCAGACCGACTGATGGTTCGATGTGAGTCCAGAGAGTTGCCTGGTAAACGGTGTCTATAAGGTCAGTAGAGAGACACGATGTAGTGGGTGGAATCAACAATAGTAGGTGTATACTTACAAGACTCGTCTGAGCTATTGATGTAGAATAGGGTTACGATACGATATATACTCGCGAAGCAAACGCTGTCACCTCATACCGTCAACCAGAGTCTTTGTCATGATATACTCGCTCTAACTGACGTTGCAAGAGTAGGATGGATAGGTCACTTACAATCCACCGAGCGCAAATACTCCATTCAACGCAATCTTATCTCGTGTCCCCATATGAAGGCGCCAAATCATCGGGACTGGCAGAAATAGAATGACAAAGTCTACAACCACATTGAAAGCTTGGTTCACAATGATAAACGTGTCCAAGTTGAAGCAATGGCCGTTGATGGATCGGTCCCAAAACGCTTTCAGAGGCCTGCATTGCAGCGCGCAAGCGAGGAATATGCCTGTGCCCCAAGCGGCGATAAGGCAATTCAGCATCATTGTAATTTTTTGGAACATTGGGACGGAGAATATGCGTCGATAGAAGCAGATGATGGAGATCTTTAGCGTTGGGCAGACCACAAAGTAGGAGAATTGGTTTGCTAGAAAGATCTGATGAAAGAATTAGAACTCGCATAACCAGACTCAACTCGAGACCACAGGGTTGGATGATCATTTGCAACAGCACCCGCATATAGAATTTCATACCTGTCCAAACAAAACGAGGGTGCGACTGTCCAGGTCTCCTGCATGTTCACCATTGCCCCCAATAGTGCACCCTGGTATGGCAAGAAGTCTTTTTAGTCACCATCACTTTTTTACATTTCCCTTCCTTAGCACCAAAAACTTACACAGGACCAATTCTATCAACATAGAAATCAAGAAAATAGTGGCCACAAGACACAGATAATCATCTATGCCAAAACCAATCCTTCTTTTGACCCGTGCAAATATACGCAGAGTTACGCATATGATAGAGAGGCTGATCAACACCGAGATGATGATGATCATCTTCACTCCTCGATCACTGAGCGCCATGTTTGCAACAGCTTTGAGCATGAAAATTGGGACATGGACATGCGGGATCTTGCTTTACTGTCGAGACCAGTTGACAGGATGACAGAATCGCCCCAGGGGCAAAAAAAAAGATATATACCCGCACATATGGACAAAGAGTACAGCCGCTCCCGGTACTTACAACTATTCTATAGAACTCAGGACTAGCACCTCCTATATGCTTTCCTGTGCTAGGTTGGGCAACTTAGTGTAAATAATCAATTACGATACGGTATCTGGGTATCACTATTCCAGACAGCCACGCAGGACCGGCGGACTATCGGACCCTTGGACCCTTGAACCCTTAGATCCGTAGACCCTTGAATTCGGAACCGAATCGAGACCTACACCCATGTGCGTTTATATGAAGTGGCACCCCACTAGATAGTACTAGTACTACCTCAAACTTGCATAGAAAGGCACTAATATGATAATATCACAGTATTACTCTATGCTTATAACTAATATAATTCTTCTACGGAAAATCCGTATCTGTGCAGGGTACCTTGCCAACATTTGAACCTGCGTGCATACGAACCAAGCCTTCAAATATCAAGTCGTGCTCTATCTACTAGGAGCACTCATCCATAATGTCCTGGTTGGCTCAATTAAATTTTCCATCCATGGATGGCACATGCTCATTTCGGCGTATCCGCAGTGAAAGGAGTTCTGGCGATAAGGACCTCCATACATCCCATGTACGAAATTTACTGTGTAGGCTGTCTCGACAGTTGAAAGATACTATTTTAGCTGTACGGCTTATTATACCTCTTGCGGATATATTGACCGTGCAACTATAACTTGGAGGGCCTGGATGCGTAAAGTAGACACATTTTAATATGTCCACCATTATCAACCCCCCTAAGTTGTGGAATTGATGGTAGACTACATATAGTCTGCTCCATTGTGTAACCTGATTGTGGGATGTGAACTCTTTGTTGTTAGTCCCTTCCTCTACTCTTTTTTTCTTCTCTTTCTTCCCCCACCGTTTTTTGGATTTACTCTTCCGGTGAACAAACATCTTCGTGATCATGTCTGAACTCGAGCCCAAAGGGATCATAACAACGGTCTCGGAATCTCCCAAAGTGATAAAGGGGAAGAATGGCGACGCGGTCATCCTCGTTCCACAGCCAACCGACGATGCTGAGGATCCGTTGGTGAGTGATTCATATCCTGATATTGATTTCAGCCGATTTCAGGAATGATCTTTTCGAGAGAATCTAATGGACGAAAAATAGAACTGGTCCATACACAAGAAGATACTCATATTCGCCTGCGTCGGTTTTGCTGGTTTCGCCGGACAAATGGCCCCTAACTCCAATCAACTTACCTTTCTCTTACAAACAGAGACCTACCACGACACCACAAGCGACATGCTCAACACAGTCGCAGCATCTCTCGCTGGTTGGGTTGCAGGGCCATTCCTATTCATACCCTTTGTCGCGGTGATTGGGCGCAGTTCTGTAATCCTTTGGAGTCTTGTAGTCGTGTTTTTCTGTCAAATCTGGGCCGCGAAAATGACCGGAGCCGGTGATTACATCTCCTTTACGATTTCTCGATTTATTTGCGGATTGTTTGGGGGTATCCCTTCAAGCCTTGGAGCAGGGTATATAGTTGACATGTTCTTCTTGCATCAACGCGGGAAAGCGTTCGCGGTCTTTGAGGTCTTGATTATTTTCGCGGTCGTTGGTGGTGGCACGCTGGGGGGATTTGTTGCACATACTTTGCCATGGACCTATACGTTTTGGTGGACACTTGGGCCTGTAGGCGCCGCTATCATAGGAGTGTTTCTCTTTGTCGAGGATACGACTTTTAGTCGTCAGCCAGGCGTGGCTGTTCGCTCGCCCTTGCCAAAGTCATGGATTGCCAATCGAATTGCCACTTTCTTGCCCGGCACAAGGACTCAACCTGCAGGCAAAGGCCGGGAATTGGTAAGTTATCTGCCCTCAAAACGTATATGAACAATCCTAACATGAAGGACAATAGATCAAACGCACCATCACACCCCTACAAATCACTTTTGCACCCATAACCCTCCTAATGGGCACATACATCTTCATCGCATTAGGTCTCCCCATCATGCAAGCCTCAACATTGGCGACATACCTCCAACCCCCCACCGCAATCGGAGGCTACGGCTTCTCCTCCCTCCAAACAGCATTCTTCACCATGACAGCCTGGATCGGCATGATAGCTGCCCAAGTCTACGGCTATCTCTTCAACGACAAAATCCCCTTATGGGTCGCTCGCCGACGAGGAGGTGGAACCTGGAAGACCGAATACCGACTCGCAAACACGATTTTGCCATCCCTCCTATTACCCATCGCTATAGGTCTGTATGGCGCAGGTCTGCAGTACCACCTGCATTTCATGGTGCTTGCTGTGGCTTCGTTTCTTATATGGTTTGGTGCTCTGCTCGTCATGCCGGTTTGCTATAATTATATCGTGGAATGTTTTCTGCACAATCCCGTTGAAACGTCGGTGTCGCTGAATGCGTATCGCATTTCGTTTGGGCTGATGTCGGTTTTCATTTCGACAGATTGGCAGACTGCGATGGGTGTTGGGTGGATGTGGGGATTGGGGGCTTTTCTCATCTTGCTGGTGGATGGTATTATGGTTGGGCTTATTCTCAAAGGTCATTTGGTGCGACAGTGGACGGTCCGGTTGAATAGTGCCATTGCTGTGTCAGAGGACGGAGCGAGGATTACGGCGAAATTGGATCCTGCTACTCCGTAGATAATCTGCGGCCGAGACAGGCGACCTAGTCAACGAGGGTGTTTGTGTATAACACAGAAATGAGAGGTCTACCTTTAGCAAAATGATAAAGAGGAGATTTAGAGTAACATTCTATATACTGATTTCGTATCAAAACATGTCCGACGCATCAATTGATGCAAGCAAGAAACTGAACACAACAGCATACACGATTCCATGCTCAGAGAGAGACCTCCTGCTAATAATAGGTAGAACAAAATCAAAACACCCAAGAAATAAGATGATATACAGTAGAAAAGAGAAGAGACAAGGCAAACAAAAAGAATACATAAACACACAATGTCCTCAAAATAAAAGACGCCATGCCCGATGATCACCCAGTAAAATGTCAAGATCCCACAATATACCGTACATAGAATTGGAAACAAGATAGGCCATTATCATCTTCTCGTCCACTGTTTTCTTCTCTTCCTGGCCAACCACCTATGACCTTGTATCTTCGACTGCCGTGAAGAAGGAGATTGGATTAAAACGACGTAATGAAAACTTGAAGGGGTACGTATAACAACGACAGAGTAGAAGAGAAGAATTTGAAACATATGCAGTAAAAGAAGCACAAGCCAGAGTGCACCTTGCTCTGGTCACATGGGCAGAAAAAGAAGAAGGTATGCTGAGTATGATGGAATCGAAAACGCCAATATGCGAGTCTCAGAAGTACTTTTCATAGCTCTCTCCATTGCTGTCTATAAAAGGAATTGGCACTTCACGTTTTATTCAGTCACGGCGACCCCTGGCCCGGTCCGTACTGAACCAATCATCGCGTTGAGGACGTTGGAACCGACGACCACCACCGGAAGAATTATCGAAATCATTCCCGCCACGGTTAGAAAAACCATCTCGTCGAGGACGTTCAAAGCGCCACCGAGCACCTAAAGGCGGACCGGCATTTGATCTATCCAACCCGCCCCTGGAAGTTCGTCGATCTTCAATCCTCACACCAGGAACTCTGCCAAAACCAAGCTTCTGGGACATTGCGGGACTGATTGCAGGTGGCTCAGGCAGACCCCATCCATGCTTGCTCAGATCGTTGAGTGCAGATACAAGTACTCTTTTGCGGGGGAAGGTACCGACATTGGACGACAGTTGGATACGGTAAGCGTCTTCCTTGATCTCGTAAGGAACCAGTTTCAACGCTGCTGTAACTTGATTGATGGTCTCAGCAACCGGTCCGGACAACGAGTCCAACTTGGACATATCGGCATTTGCGGCATCAATAGAGGTGTCTTGTTCAATAGGCAGGTCACCTAATTGTTCAACAAAGGATTGTTCTTCTTCGTCGTGAATGAGGACCCAGCCTTGACCTTCTTTACCGGCACGACCTGTGCGGCCCAGACGGTGGATGTAGGATTCTCGGTTCCTAGGAACACCAACTTGGATAACATGGGTGACATCCGGGAAATCAAGACCTCGCGCAGTCACGTCAGACGAAATAAGAACAGCGGAATCGGCGCGTCGGAATGCCTCAGAGTAATTCGTGCGCTGAGACTGAGTAAGTTTGGAATGAATGTGGTAAATCCTGCGACCCAGAGGGTTACCACTGCGACGTTGCATAGGATCAATAAGCAGCGCACCAAAAGCTTCATTGGCTAGCTGAACTTCAACCGTGGTGTTGAAATAGACAATGGCCTTCATTGGACGCATGGTCCGGTCGGCCGCTGCTTGCTCCATGTACTTTTTCAAAATCTCAACGACTGCGGGATATCCATTCTCGAAGCCTCGAAGGAAGACCATTCTCTGGGGCACTCTCAAATGAGTGGGGACATCATTTTCATTGACCGTTTTGACGAAATGGAAATCCGGTTTCATAGACTTGCGCACCATACCCATGACTTCACGGGGCACAGTTGCAGAAAACATCAGGGTTTGTCGATCCCTTACGGACGGGTCAGGAAGTAGATCTTTGATACTGTCAATCTCCGGACCAAATCCATCATCCAACAGTCGATCGGCTTCGTCAAGAACAAGAATATCCAGATTAGGCGCAGCAACCCGACTGCTGTAGTCTGACAGAATATCTTTCAAACGTCCAGGGGTAGCAACGAGAACATGACAACCCTCTCTCCTAATCCGGTTTAAACCTTCTTGTTTCCTTGTACCGCCGACAGCAGTCTGGACCACAATGCCAGTGCCAGCCGCAACTTTTCTGGCCTCGACAGAGATTTGCTCGGCGAGTTCACGAGTGGGCGAGATGATGATGGCACGGATATCGTGAGAGTCGGCTCGACTAAATCCACGTGATTTATGAAGAAGGTTGGGGTCATTGGTGATGATCCTTTGGAGAACAGGAACAAGGAAGGCAAGGGTTTTTCCAGTACCGGTTTTAGCTTGAGCCAAACTATAGAACAACAGAAAATTAGCTTATTTTTCTATTACAGAAAAGGGTCCAGCGAGATAAAGCTTACACATCAGCGCCTGTGACGGAGTGGGAGATGGTCTGTTTCTGTACGTCGGTCATGGAGTTGATGTTCATATTCCGGGTGATGGAGTGAATGATGCGCGGATGCACGTAGCCCTGATTGCCCAATTCCGAGAATTCGGAGATGGAATCGAACGACTCCTGGGACTGGGTAGCAGCGGCGGCAGCATTGGCCTGCTTCAAAAGCGTCGAGGATTGAAACGATCGGATTTGACGGAGGGAGAAAAGCGCCGATGGCAATGGCTTCCGAAGGCTTGTAGGCACAGTTGATGCGACTCTAGCAGTCTGCGAGACCCGGGGAGCGCATGTTCGAAACGCTCTCGCTAGGGCCGGCCCGCGACGAACGGCGTTGTACATTTTGCGAAAGGGGGAGAAGAAAGAGGCTGATAAAAGCCTGGAAGGAATTGAACAAAAACTGCACTCCTGGATACCTAAATAATGAAGTAAGGGAAAAAGGAGCTGTGATGGATGAAGGATGAAGAAGAGCAGCAACAACTGGAGAGACAGATAGGGACAGTGCAGAAAGAAGCAGGAGAAAAAAATATTCGGAGGCCAATTGATTGCTGATATGCGCTAGCCTGATATGGACTAGCGCCGTGGTCTGGGGCAAGAGCGGGTCTACGAGCTCTGATTGGTGAAAGTCCCTAGCCACGCCCCACAACCATTTCCACCCATTGTCACATTTGCTTCCCTTCATCAAGAGCTTCATCTTCTCTTCATCATCTTCATTTCTGCCTATCTATATTGACTATCATTGTTGCTCATCCACATTGGCTGTCTGATACGCCAGCCTAGCAAAATGAAAAAGCTGAATATCAACTAATGTGCAAGGTTCAGATCCTTCAAGAAACTGATCATCTCCTCCACACGCCGTGACGTTCCGAAAGGGACGGCCGCAGTGCTATCGTGCTCGCCCGGCTCTTCTTCTTTAATGAAGTTATCTGGCTTTGGGCTCCATGATATCCGGGAGAACCCTATCCGCTTCAAGAGGCCAACAGCTTGAGCTCCCAGCTCAGGTTTGGTCATCTGACTGCGTCCCAAAAAAATACCCATACTTTTGACGTACTCAGGGACAATAACTTTGGAAGTAACGACTTCTGTTTCTGCAGACTGTTCACCGGATTGCACAACCGGAGGCGATGGATGAGCTGAGGAAGTATTGTACGCCGTCCACGCTTGCTGTTGTTTCTGTCGCTGAATGTATACTCGCTGCACAGCGGCGATGAAAGTTGACTTGAAAAATCCTCCAGCCTCGTCTACCTGGTTCCGTTCTAGCATGCTCGATAAAGTCTCGGCAAACGGCATCCAGCCATCCATCCCCACAAAGCCACCAAGCTCATGATGGACACATAACAAAACGACAAATCCCAACGCCGCTCCCTGCCCAATTCCCGCTATAAAGATGTTCTGGGAACTGCCACCAACACGTTTAATACGTTCAATTTCATCGTCAATGATCCGCAATATGTATGTTGCGCTCTCCTGTAGTGTCGTAAGCTGCTCAGGCGATTCCAGCTGTATGTCTTCCAGAGAAGCCAGTTCAAACCACTCGGTAGTATTGTCTTTATTATTTTGAACCAGCTGTCGTCGATCCGCATCCGTCCAGTAAAAATGTCTCGCTTGAGCAGATGGAAAGACCCAACGAGTGCTCGGAAAGTGATCATACAAGGTCTTTCCGGATGTACCTGTCGACTTCGAGAAATGGTCCGCTAGCTCGGGTCCAGTGCTGTTCCTGTCGTGTAGGAAGATCACTGTGGCTTCATGTTCATTCTCTGGAAAGTATACATGCCGAGGAGGGAAGACGCTGTTTGACATTGTCCTAAATATACACGAGTGTTAGATTGGAAAGTGTGAGCTGGAACTGGCAATGCCTGGGGGAAGCCGAATATTTTAATCTAAGGAAGACATCCAAGAAGGCTATCAGTCATTCTTGTTGCATCATTACCCAGGTGTTACCCGTGTGACCCCTTTGATGCATCGCCAGCCCCCATGAGGAGTCGGAACTCACCTATCTCAGCTTCCAAGCTGTGACAAGGATCCCTGCAAATCTTTAGTATTCGCTTGCACAATAGAAATCGACCGATTGCTATACCTTATTTATTGCTTATCACAAAATTCCGAATAGAATATACAGAAAGCATCTGCTGAAGACGAGACATTGTCGATTTTCGAATACGTAGCCCAGAGAAAATGTCGCGGTGAGGCTGCGCAAGGCTGCGCCTAGGCAAGACATGGAGGCATAAGCCAATCATATGCACTTATGTTCGAGCACAATACCATGCTGGCCGAGTTATTATCGACTTAAAATTAGTCCAGATTTGAACTTCACCTGGGTGAATATGTATCATATGCAAGAAATTGGATTCGTTGAATAGAGCGACGAATCATCTTATTTAGGGTATGCTTGCCTCTTAAAGAAGGAAACACATTTGCGAATTGATATAATATAATAATTGACTGGTAGCCTTGTCTTTATGCTTAGATGACATTCATGAAACGTTCTGCCCAATTGTTCAGTCGTCATATAGATCTCTCTATCTTGCACGTCTATCCTCGAAACCCTAACGAATCGAGACGGGTTCCGGATGCAGAGATAGTGCCCCAAATTTGCACTTTTGAGAGCTCCTATATTCCGACCAGTAGTATCTCCAATTAATAATTTTTGATGGCCTGAAACCTGTCGGTATAGTAATAGGATCCAAATTCGAAAAAGGGTCAGATGTGTGAACAGCTTGAGACTTCTTGTGTGACAGGCAATATGATGGGTATCAGCACGCATGAAACGAAGGAAAGAGAAGACATCTCAGAGAACAAAAAATTAAGTCATCTCACAAGATTCTGAGACAGCACAACTCGCTAAGAGTCTAGCCATTCGTTTGCCCTAGGATTATCGGAAATATTAGGGTTATGAGGGTTATCCCACAATCCAGTGTTAGGTTAGCATCCACTTTTCCCGGCACGGCAATTGGCAAGGGGTAAGGGCCGACCCACAGTGGATCTCTTTTTCATCTTCAAAAATTTTGGGGATGTTAGTGAGGCTGACTTTCATCTGGCCTCGACGCTCATCCGATACCATATTCCTGATTGGAAGTGTAATTGGTCAAAACACTGCTATAATGGTCAGATCAAAAGCCAAACGAGCGGCTGCAGCTGAACAGCAGGCCAGCCAGCCCGAGCCCAGCAGCCAACAAATCAACGCACAAGAGCCAGGTCAGACAGACAATCTGAGAAATGACATTCGAAAGGACGTGCGAATGAATATGGTGATGAGGGGTAGTATTGACAAAGAGGAGATCATTTCGAGATATGTCGAGGATTATCCGGAAAAGGCTGATTGGATTCGAGATATTGTGTTTGGGTAAGTCACATCAAGATTGAATTTCTTATTCATCGTGCTGAGATTTTACGCTAGATATGCATTGGTTCTCGAAGACAAAGCAGCCAAAAAGGCGGCTGATTCATCGAAGCCTGAAAATGAGCAAGTAGAACCATCCAGTGAAGAACCTGTGAGATACCTTACATAGATGTCAAACAAAACATCGCGTTGATATTAACGAAGTTAGGCGCCTGTTGACCATGCTCCTCCAACTGAACCCGCACCACAGGTCTTTGAAAAGAAAAAAGAACAGAAAAAGGGAAAGCCCGCTAAAGAGAAGAAGAAAGAGAAGAAGCCCTTTGAAAAGGTCAAGGGCCCAGCTCAGAACTTTAATAACTCTGGTAGCGAGAAGGGCCAGCCAAAGCAGTTTCCAGAGCCAAAGAAGCCAAAGTTTGAACATCCAATGTCCCATACCAAGCCGCAAGAAGAGCCGCTACCAAAACCACCAAAGGCGAAGAAACCAAAGAAGTCAAAAGACGGCAAAATTGTAGTATCGGAACAGAGCCGGGAAACGGAAACAAAAGTGGAAGCAGTTGACGAACACGCTGGCCTCGTGCAATCTACCAATGCAATCCTAAACGGTATGTGTGCTATATTGAAACAATCGTTTCCACCAAGTCTCATCAAGTGCAGATTTCAAGGAACATTTGGCAACTCAGCGCCTGGACTCCGACGAAAACAATCTTCCGCGTACGTCAAGGACGCCGGATTTGGAGCGCCAGCTTCAATTTCTGAGTATCGCGGATGAGAATTCCAGTTCCTCGGACGAGAACCCTCGCAGTATCGAGCATTCGGTATTAGTGTCGCCAACACTCGAAGACATGGGAAGCAAAATGCCATCTCAATTTGGTCTTCTTGGCCACTTGGCTTCACAGCAGTCTGAAGACCTCGTTGACCCGAGAGTAATGCTCAATACGAATACGCCCTTTTCTGCTTTTATCTGTGGTCTGCAGGGTAGTGGAAAGTCACATACCACTTCTTGCATCATAGGTTATTACCCATTCAATTCGTATCCTTCAGGTTGAGTAGGCTAACAAGAAACCAGAAAACTGTTCCTTGCCCTTCCCTGCTCTTGGAGTACTGAAGAAGCCTCTCTCAACTCTTGTTCTTCACTACAACGAGTACAGCTCCAATGTGAGCAATCAACCTAGCGAGGCGGCATTCCTTGCCTCTACGATGCCGGAATACAGCAAGAAATTCCACAAGTCTATTCCAGTCCGGGCTCTGACATCACCTTCCAATTTCCACAACCTCGAGAAAATGTACTCGCAAATCCCCAGCGTCAGCGTCCACCCATTCCGCCTTCAGCCTCATCATTTGAACATTGCAACGATGCTGTCACTCATGTCAATGGGCAAAAAGGATTCTAAGCCCTTGTATATGGCTCAGTTGACCAGAATCCTGCGTGAGATGGCTCTTACCAACAAAGGACGGTTCAACTACTTTGAATTCCGCCAGCGGTTGAAGGACCTGCGTTTGGATCGAACCCAGACACCATTTTTGGAGCAACGACTGGATTTGTTGGACTCGTTCCTTGACCTTAAAGGGGTAGATAAGACTGGTGGAGATTATTTTGTTGATGGCGGAGTTACGATCTTGGATTTGTCGTGTCCTTTCATGGACCAGGATACAGCCTGTATTCTGTTCAGAATCGCCATTGATCTGTTCCTACATTCCCACCCGTCCCGTGGAAAGATGATTGTTGCCGATGAGGCACACAAGGTACGTTCCTTTCTATTCTAGAACTTTTGTATCTTCTACTAACAGGCCGTCAGTACATGACCAACACCGAAGCCGCAAACGCCCTAACAGAGACATTCCTAAATATCATCCGCCAACAACGCCATCTCGGAACTCGAGTCATCATCTCAACCCAAGAACCAACCATATCCCCTCGTCTCATCGACTTGTGCTCTATCACCATTGTCCACCGCTTCTCCAGCCCAGAATGGTACCAAACAATCAAGAAACATCTCCCAATCGAGCAAAAGAAGGACGGCAATGGGGACGGTGCTACCATGGATGCAATGTATGAGATCTCAAGTCTTCGTACTGGCGAAGCACTGGTGTTTGCGCCGTCGGCACATCTTTTGGATGGTCATCAGGAGGTTATGGATGTTAAGCATAGGGTGTTTAAGATGGTTATTCGGAAGAGGGTTACTTGGGATGGTGGCCAGACTATCAAGGCTGTTCGATGATTATGAAAAACCTTTTCTACAGAGATATTTTTTGGTGTGGAGGTAGATACGTCGGTCATAGACATGCAAATAGATTTCTAGAAACGCTTATGAAATGCATTTTTATTAATTCTCATTCTCTCAACCCTATGATGGACCAAATTGCCAAATGATTGATCATCAGCAAGCCTCTTAGCTCTCGCACCTAGTAAGCATCAATCATCTCATTCTTGATCCTACCGAGAAACCAGATGGCTAATTCCAAACCCCCACATATAATTGGCTCGATGCCTTTGGAAAATGGGGGCCGTCCCGTAGTGGAGCCGTTAACCTTAACTCAACCGCCCCAAAAACTCTCTAATTGGCTGCATCTGTCAAGATGGGGGCTGTAGCCGCTGTACTACTTACTGCTGCAGAAAGCTGAAAAGTCATCAGGAAAAAGCAAACAATAGAGCGGCCGGTCCCTTGGAATACGAGCTTTGTATGCTTTTTTAATGGTGGCTGGTATAATTTATAAATGAATATAGCATCTGGACCCTGTTTTACTCGCATATTTGCACCCATCATCAATCAGACCTAAATCCTTCTGTACGAAGTAGTATGAGTACTACGTACGTACGTACGCACCAGAGATTCGATGTTGAAAGAACACAACCGCTCGTGCTACGTAGTGCCACTTGATCCATTTGCACAGACAGCAGCAGCTCCATCTTTTCACAGTGCGTCCCTTATCATCTGGACGGTCGATGATTGGGTATATTACGTAGTATTAAGACCCTAGGCCAAGGCTTGTCTGCAGGCATTGCGTCTATTTCGTAACTAATCCCGTTTGTCGGGATATGGATATTTGGCGGCTACTTTCATCACCATAGGTCCGCGTCTTTTCGAGAATTTGCACCGCTCAGAATTCAATGATCTTCTAAAAAGTCGCGGTTTATGAACGTTGGACGTTGGCTCAACAAGTCCCGTGGTGTCTTTAGACGTGAGATGTAGCCGGATTTAGAGATCTCTATTATCACTTCCTGCCCAGGTGCTTTGCGCTCGTCATTCTACGGCGATTGTCCCGAGGATCCAGACCGACGAGATCATGGCGACAAACATCACAGTTCCCTATGTCTCCGTCAGTGACTTTGACTGGGGCCTAAATCTGGCAACTTCAACCTCTTTGCCCTGGAACCAAACAATCTGGTATACCCCTCACATTCTCCCCCACTAAACCTCTCAATATTCGAAATCCACCATCTAACATTGACAGGTCCCTAATCGCAGTCTTCACTGCACTCCCCCTCTGGATGACCCTCGAACTCACCGTGCAAGTCCTCTACGTCTTCCACCGCTGGTCCGGCCTCTACTTCTATTCCGTCCTAATCACAACATGGAGCATCTCCCTCCACGCAATCGGTTTCTTGCTGACTTACTGCGTCCCCTCCTGCCCATGGATCGCAAGCTCCCTCATCACCGAATGCGGCTGGATCGGAATGGTAACAGGTTTCTCGCTCGTACTCTACTCACGACTGAATCTCTTGAGCTTAATAATGCGCAATCGATACATTCCGCGAATCGCGTTGGCAATGATCATCACGGATGCGGTGCTGTTCCATATTCCGACCTTTGTCGTTTTCATGATGGGCATTTCGAGTCCGGCTTCGTTCGTGAAGTATATAACTACCATGAACATCCTCGAGCGTATTCAGATCGTCATGTTTTCGGTCCAAGAGCTCGTTCTGAGCGGATTGTATATCTACGGCACGCTCAAAATGGCGCAGGATTCGTTCAATAGTCGGATTCGCAAGACGATTGTGTTGCTTATCACGATACAGATTACGGCTATTTGTTGCAGTGCGCTGCTTATCATTCTGGATTTTACGGGGTATTATGTCCTCAAGTCGTTTATTCATTCGTTTGTGTATGCGTTTAAGTTACAGCTGGAATTCGTCATTCTGAATGAGCTCAGACGCCTTGTTACGCAGGCGCAATCGGGGCCGGGGACGAATGAGAATGATTATACTATGTTTCCTTTCTTGAAGAGAAAGAATACGTCATCAGGAGGAAGGAATGAGGAGATGGATATGGAGATACAGCCTGTCTGATGGATTCCGCCGTTTTTTGTTTGTTTCAAGATTTGAAGCATATGGATCAGCGGAACTGAATTGACCTTTTTGAAGGTCGAGGTCAGATTCGCATCAACGGATTTAATCCGCACCATGCACGACCTTCGAGAGATCATTATACCTATATGCTGCGACACCACGATTTCGGGTATGGACTCCTGGTTTTTGAGCGAGCATAACGAGATCCACGGGAAAATACCCAGAAGATCTTCATCCACAGTTCATTCCATCTTGTGCCAGGAGCTGGGAACGGGTTTTCACGATTTGGTGCAAATCAAACACAACGCTTCATTTGGTTCGGGGATCGTTCGTGACAGAACGTCGGATCGGCAGCTGCCATTTAGACATTTTTCTAATGTCTGGTCTCAGCGATGTTCGGAATTTTGGAATCTCGATGCCATCTTGGCAGATAAAATGAATTTCACCGCCAAAAGGCTAAACAAGCACCAAGGCTATGCTCCACGTTTCGCCCAATCACCAAAGGGAAACTGTAACAAATCAGTGCTTTGGCCCCTGAACCCTCTAGTAAACTTAAATAAAGCCTAACTATTTTTATTATTAACGTCTTATTCGGGCGGCCTGAACCTCTCGCTATACTCTCTTTGTCCAAGTGCAACAGCATGAGGCTGAGGCTCAAAAATAAAATAAGGGGATAGGATGATTAGGATCATAGAAGGACGTATAAATACAGTATCCAGGTCACCCGGTAGTATAAATAATAAAGTAATTAGAACATCGAATTGACTATGGGCTAGGTTTTAGTCAAGCCATTTTCTACACCGTCTGCAAACATTATCTACATTTCTCTCGGAAATTTATCAAGTATTACTTCAAATAATGGCGGATGTTGGTGATTTAGCATCTGAATTAGTCGGAGATGTTCTCTCTTCAGGGTAAGCGATTCATAACCATAATCCTACGATGCGGTCGCTAATTCAATCATAGAGATACCCTCTCCGCCGCGGTCAAACTACTCGTCAAAGGAGGCGTGACAATCGCCGTCTTCTACCTCGACCGGCGAGCATGTCAACAATTCCTCGAAGAAATCCAAATACTCTTCGTCCGACTGACCAAACTAGCGTATCTCACTCCATTGATACCTACCACACAAAAAGATGTCAAAACAGCCCAAATGGGATGGATCATGACCTCAGCCGGTGTCGATGAATTATTTTTCAATGTATACGCCGACATCAAGAATGCGCCGTATCGATACGAACTCTCAGCCGACCGACTCAAGACCTTCGGAGTAATGGAGCCGGTCGTCGTGAACCTCAACTCGCGTTCGAAAGGAACCCAGATCCGTAAGCGCCTGGGAGCGACATGGCCAGCGCAGCATCGTGAGCAGATGCTGCAACACATCAACCCATTTAAGTCTATGCCGACTATTGCGAAGAAGGATATGGGTCGGTTTGCGCGGGCTATGGTCCGGAAAGCGCTAAAATCGCCGGAACATACTGATCTTCTTCTCGCGCGCACTTTGGGACTGGCACAGTTCTGTGGTTTGGGGGAGGTGAGCCTGGCAGATATGATTGAATTGATGGTACATGCTTGCCATTACGAGAGTACCGCGAGACTATATCTTGCTGCCCTTCTTGGTGTGCATTATACCGCCTTCACGGGGTATGCGTTAGTAAATAGCTTGAACGGGCAGGTACTAGGAAGTCTAGAGAACCCTATAAAGAAGTTCGCCAAACTAGCAGAAAACTTCTCTAGTTCCTTGGTGCAAATCGGCGTGGTGGAAAAAAGAAAGCCCCGAATCACCCACGCGGAGGACATGCCAAACGTCAAGTTCAAACTCAAGGGCGCAGCACGAGCAAAGCAAGGTGAAGCGATTTATATGATCTCCGGCTGGGCTGAAGCGCTTCGGCATCGACCGAAAAATCATCCGCACATGCGCTCGATGGCCAGAGATCTTACCGTCGGATTGGCGAAAGATGTGGGTAAGAGTTTTGTTCCTGCACCGTTGCTGAAAAAGATGACCGGTATGGGGCGCAATGTCTACAAACAAGATGTGCACGGGAACAACCTTTATTATTCCTCAGAACTGGAAACGATTGAGGTCAGAATCAGGCGGACACCAGGCGGCCAATTAGTCGGCAAAATCTCGCAGTTTGGTGACTGGCGACCAGCTCCGTTCAGTGGACGAGGAGTATACGGCGTCAGATGTGGATGCACTCAAGCCGACCCTGCAAAACTCATGACGGGGTCCAAGTTCAATGACTTCCCGCTGTACCATGTGTACAAACTTCGAGTGGGCGAAAAAATGCAGATTGAATATGATGACACGTTCTTTCACTGGACGGCGGGGGATTTGCCCATGATCCTCTTCTGGGCAAACGGGCATATTACAGGCACGTATATTCAGGTTGCTGGGGAGTGTCTTCATTGCGCGACGAGTCGAGCGTATGGCGTGGGGTGCAATCTCATCATAGCAGGGGGGTGGTAATCGTGATACCTAATTAGAATCTTGCTGAGTTGAATTGAGCGTAGCGAATAGTACTACATTTCAGATGAGCCTGATGAAGTTGGTAACTTACTGTAAAGAGGAAAGAAAGTCAATCAGTTCTTTTAGGGTTAACGCGCTAGAATGATCAGGGCTTAGTGTCCCCCACCCCTTGGCTCCACGACGACGTTTGTTTACTCGCACCGCCCGCACTGACAACGGCTTCACGAGTCGACAATCTGTTACGAATGAATGTCTGATCGATGTGGCCACGACTGATACTTGATCTGAGACACACGCATGAGATTATATCAAATCGCTTACCCTATCGTATTTCTGACCACTGAATTGGCACTCGCAACATGAGCCATCGATAACGGAACGCCGCGCAACGTCACGATCAGTCCGGTCGACCTGATCGCATAACATATTGCAACACTTCCACATAATATATCGCAATGGCGCCCATATCGTCCCTAACAGAACCTATCCTCCGCTTCGTCCGCGATCTCTCCTCGGCATTCATCTCTCTCTCCTCGTCAACACTCGTCACAAAGCCTTACCCGATACCAGAACCCGCAACCGCACCCTCCTCGTCTCTTGAAAATACGATACAAAAAAGAGCAGACCAAATCCTCTCTATACCCGCAACATATGCCTTCCTCGACACCTCCCCCACATCCGGCACCGTGGTTGGCGCCGTCCTCGGCGTCGTCGGCGGCGTTGTCATCCTAGTCCTCGTGCTCTACCAAACCCTCGGCTGGGGCGACACGGGCGAAAGCATCGTCGTCGAAGAAGAAGTCAGCGAAGTCGATGTTGTGCGCACAGGTTCACGGCGCAGTACAGTATCTCGATCGCGATCAAATCGCCCGCCCGGGGGGCGTCGAATTGTGGAAGAAGAAATCGTCGAGGTGCGGGAACGGCCGCATTCGAGACGCAGATCAGACCTTGTTGATGATGAAGATGATGAGGTTGTGGTTATTGAGGAAGAGGCGACTACCGGTACATATTCGGATGATGTGGTGGAGGTGGAGGAAGAGGAGAGTAGTGTTGCGACGAGTCCTCGGCCGCCGCGCCAGAGGGGGACTGGGGGAAGTTATAGGAGGGTTGATCCGTTGGCATATGGAGGTGGTGATGAGCCTTACAGGCGGCCTAGTCGGCGATGAGCTAGGGGTTTTCAAAGTTCTTTTGGCTTTTTTTGGTGGGATTGATTGTGGAAATCGGATAACTGCACGATACGATTGATATTGGACAGCAACGGTTACTGGCAGATGATATTATGGACCAAACAGAATTGATATGTTAACGTGTTTATATCCCTATTGTTTTTGTTGTCTTCCTATTTGTGTATATCTTTGCTTTCTACTTTAACTACCCACGTGTTTACTCCGAGGAGATTCCTTGCTTGACCTTATTTATATTGTATATAGTCCATAGATAATTGCATGAAATCAATATTAATGATCAGATGTGGTAAAAGTAGTCAAAGCCAAGGGCCAATTCATATACAAAAAAACACCGAATTCCGTTTTCGAGGCAAAATCACTATTCAAGAAGCATCATACAAGCAATGTAAAGAACATAGAAAAGTTCCAAGCCCAGACCGAGCATACGAAAAGCGCCAATTCACCTAAACAATCCCCAGAAGGATATCAAAACTTATCAAAACCGTTGCGTGTCATCGTGTAGGCCATATCAAAACAGACGATCCCAATCTCATTATCATTATTGCCGTGATGGTTGAGCTTAGATGATCCAGAGGCAAAGATCAGCGCAGCAGCACAAAGCGAACGCAGCTGCTATTCCCGCACAGATTCCATCCGACGAACTGTATCCTCTACCATTCGGGTTCTGTCCATAGTAACCCTGTGGTGGGTAGCCCTGTTGATATCCCTGTGGCGGATAGCCTTGTTGGTAACCTTGCGGAGGGTAGCCCTGCTGATAGCCCTGCTGATATCCTTGCTGGTATTCAGGTTGATAGTAGCCTCCTTGAGGTCCGTATTGTGGTTGACCGGGCGAGAAGTATCCGTTTTGAGGCGGTGGGCTCTGGTAATATGGTGCTGGAGAGGGAGTGTGGTTCGGGGATGGATTGTATGGACCGGCGTCTTGATGGACTGCGGCCGGGTAGGCGGGTGGTTGATCCTGAAGAGTTGATTAGCATGACTCCAGTCTGAGGAGTGACGTGAAAAAAACATACCGGCTTGTTTGACATGACGAATCTGTGTTGTTATCGTCTGAAGGCTTTCGAAATGAAGACCAGCGAGCGCAGCCGCTGAGATTGAAGTTGGGTAGTTACGCCTCCGGGTATCGACGGCAATGACGCGTACGATATAGCCAATGGGTTTGCGCCTTCCTTCTATGTACAATCACTAATGTTTGAAAGTCAGTATTGCTTGGAATGTAGCTGCCGATTGAGAGATATGTCAGAGCTGGATTTTCACTCTTACCAATCTATAACCAGGCAACTGCAATAAAGCCGATTTCGGGGTGGCTATGATGTTCCGCGCTTCTGTTTCAAGAGGCGCAGACGTAACAATCGACTACCAAACTCTCCCTGCAAATAAGTATATCAGAGGATGACGGTAGGAAGATAGACAAGCAGTCAATTTGCTCGATCTGGCGAATTTGGAAGAGAATGTTGGAAGGTTGATGGATGACAGATGAGAAGAATGAAGGCGTTTGCGGAGTTAAGCCGATCGTAGACGCCACTTCGTCTGAGGTTGAAGAGGAGCGGGTCTGATTAGCCAATCAGACTGCAATATCGGCTGCCTCGGCAGCACCGCCACACAGATTACATGGCGTGCACATCCACCAATCAGATTGCAGCATTCGAGACTCAAAGAGGAAGGACCCTATCCTACTGCTCTTTCTTCATTTGGCTGTTCAGCTCACGTGAATGACAATAAACAAGCAGCTGAAGATGACTGCTCTTTTTAACCCCCTATTCATCGGAGATTCTTCTTTCAATACTTCCCTGAAGGTTATCGCATTAGATTAACTGTACATTGCATTGCTAGGTGAACCAGCTACATACTATCTACACTCTAGTATGCTCCCGCTCTCTGACTATAAGCAGGTTGCGGCGATGACTCAATGCCTGTCAACGCAGTCAACACCGGCGTCGTGTAGGTAAGCTCAAAGCTGTCCACTTTTGCACCGCTACTCTCCTGTGCCCAAAGAGTGATCGCCACCCAATTCTCTCCTTGATAGTTCAAGATTCCTTGTGGAACGGGGAACTGCGTCTGGGGACCAAGTTGCGGAACATATGTACCATACTGATATCCGTTGACATATAGTTGCACTCTGTATGAACTGCCACTGCTGTCGCCAAACGTGAAGTATACCGGGATGTCGTATCCTTGAGGAAGATCAAGAGTAAAGGAAGTTGAGTAGAAGCCCACGCCAGCCTGGCTGATACCGTCCAAGGGGCTCGATGTTTTCCAGTTGCTACTTGGTGGGGACGGTTGATGCCAACCCTGACGTTCGGCATAGAGACCACCTTCATTCAGAGGTCCTCGAGCGAGGTCAACATAGTCCTCACCACCTAGATTGCCGGTGATTTTCCAGGTAACATCGCTTTGGCTGTGTCCGGACAAGTCGAAGTCAAGAATGCCTCTCGGAGTTTTCATTGTCTCCGTACCAACAGTCCAGTCCTCCTCTAGGCCGGTATTTGAGGTGAGAACCGTGAGAGTATAGCTGGATCCAGATTTTAAGGTCGGCAGAGTGTAGGTCGAGGACGCAGAATCATTGTTCGCATTGCCTGTCCATGATCCCAGGAGCGTTCCGTTCAACCACACGCTACTTCCGAAGCCGCTGCCACCGATGGTTTCGACGTAGAAAGTTTTCTCATTGCCGTTGGCTACGAAATGGCCACGGTAAAGCAGGTGACCGGTGTTGAAACCATAGTCGGAGGCGTAAAGTGATACAGACGTTTTAAGAGGATTGGCAGTGTTGTTGGTCCAGTCATGGTCGGCACTAACCCATGCACTGTCATCATACGTTGACTGGATTTCCGGCAGTGAGTCGACATATTTCCATGTCAGTTTTGAGAAATCCGGCAGGCTGATCTTTGGAACGCTATATTTCACACTCGCAGTCCAGAATCCGTTGGAAGTCTTGGTATGGCTGTATGGGACACCGTTGATGTACAAGTTAGTCGCGACCTTTGGCACGCCAATAACCTCAACGGTAGTTGTAGCATTGAAGTCGGCAGAGAGGTGCAATTCGCTCCCTTGGAGCCATGCGTATCGCACGAGATAGCCAGCGTTTACAATGATGGAGCTTGCAACTGTCTCCTGGGTGGTGAATCCAATGCTGCCATTCGATGTGCCGACTTGAGGTACCCAGTAGTCATACGCCGAGTTGCGATCTACAATGTCAGTTGTTGGTCGAAACGATACATCTGATTAGAAGCTTACCGAGCAAGAATACGAGCAAATCATCCACCTTCACAATCCTGCGGGAGGAAGATACATCCCATGCTATGATTGCTTGGCCGTTTTGTATCTTTGTCGTCACACCAGACTTGGAACCATCGACAATCGAGATCTTTGCACTCGAAGACGAAGAAATAGCCAGCTCATGATGCTCACCAGCCCCACCGTACAGAACAAGCGCCTTGTAATCGGAAAAGTTCTTCCATGTGAATACCTCCGCAGTCGAATACAAGATGTTCGTTCCTGCAACATCATAATCCGTAACATGGATCTTGGAATCACGGCCATTCAGGGTCAAAGAGCCACCCAATTGAGGCAAGGTCAGAGTACCAGCACTAGTCGGCACCTTGAGAGTATAACTGGTCGAATCTAGACTGGTATAATCCGCGTGTCGGACCACATAGAAGGATGACTTGGTGCTTCGACCAATCAATGGTGTAACAGTCAACGCCGTTGTACTGGTGTATGTACCATTTGAAGCGCTGCCGGGAACAACGTCAAGGTAAGAAGGTGAAGCTTTGAGGAAATTTCCAAGCAGTTTTAGTTGACTGTATTTCTCGCGAGTGATGCTTCGAGATTCAGAGATTGCGGCACCGTAGTCGTAGGATGTGTAGCCATCTGGGTAACCCAGGTTTCCCCAATTGGTGCCACCAAATGTCTTGACAAGTCAGATACCAAGAAACCCATAGTGAAGTATGTTGCTTGAAAGACTCACCATATACAAATTCAAGAACGCAACACCAGCCGCAATGTTATTCTTATAGAAAACCCTTTCGAATTCCGGACCGAGCAAAGCAACGCAATTCTCAAATCCGCTGCCTTGCCACGGGTCGAAAGCACCGCCTTGGAACTACTATTGTCAGCGCTCACTTTTCTCATTTGTTCGTGCATGGGTAATGTACCTCGACAAGGGAGAACGGAGTAGACGGGCTTTGCTCGACATGGTCTTCACGGAAGTACGTCGGTAGACCACCAGATGGCCATGTCGATGGGTTTGCCTATGCTTTTAGTCAGCAAGAAGGGGCCCAGTAATCTTTTCAGAGAACATACGCAATCAAATCCTAGCCTATAGCAACATCAGTACGACGACTTTTCCAGCGGCATTGCAGGGACTTGAAAGACTCACGGGTAAGAATCATGGCCGTAAATATCAACTGCCCCAACCCCCGATCCAGGCGCATTATGTCCACCAGCCCATGCATCGTTACTAATAAACGGTATAATAACCCCTGCATTTCTGGCAGTATCCATAATATCCTGCATATACTGCGCGTCATCTGAGTAACCGGTGGCGAAACCCGAGTACTCATTCTCCGGCTGATAGAGAATAATGGGACCGCCTTTGGTGATTTGGTTTGCGGCTATTGTTGCACCGATGTGGTTTGCATAACTGATCTATTCAGTACACGTTTGTCTCGCGGGATGAATATATGTTACTTACTTCTCAGTAGCATCCCAATATCCCGGATCCCTCGTCCGCAATGTCCCATTGACTCTCTGCAACCAACCCGGAAACCCACCACCGGATACCTCAGCATTGATATACGGACCGGGACGAGCAAGTAAGTAAATCCCAGCTTGTTTTGCGGCGTCAAAGAAAGGCTGCAGATCAAATATACCGTCGGCGCGATAACTGCCTGGTTTACCTTCCAACAAAGCCCAGTCGACGTAGAAGGAGACGGTGTTGAAGCCGAGGGCTTTGATTTTTTGGAAGATGTCGATGTAGAGGGATGATACTGGTAGCCTTGATTTGGAATAAGTGGGTTAGAATGAAAGAAATTTGGGCTTGGAATTGTAGTGACGGGAAAACATACCGGAATGGATGGACTTCACCAGAGAATATCATCAATCTTTCTCCATGGATGTAGAGCGATTGATTATCCCAGGTCACCTAATCCGGGCAATACATCCCAGTCAGACCCCAAACCCACTCAAAAACAACAACTGGAGTTTAAAAACTTACAATATCCTGCAACAAAGCCCTCTGCTCAACACCACTATTCTCAAACACATTCAAAGCACCCCCACGATGCGAAACAGCTCTACCCAAGACCTGCCCCGAAAGGCACGCCAGAGCCACAGCCGTAATCTCAAGAACCTTCATAATCGATACTGCCGGACTTGTCGAATTGCCAATTGCTTGACCCAGATAATCCGAAAATCCTTCCAAACATGGGTACATCATTGCTATTTATTACCACCACCTCACCGCATAAATCTTTTCTCAACGGTTACATCAACCACAAATAATTACCCGAGCAAAAGTACGTAGTAATAGCAGAATGTTGCCGATCTTAACTCGAAACAAGCATTCAATCAAAATCAAGGGATAAATTCGGACACGTACGTAGCTGATTCGACATGTGTTTTCACCTCTAGGTTACCTCCAGTAGGGGCCCAGTTGGCTGTCGATCACTCCAGTGCGGGGGAAAAGCATGTGCATTAGTTCGCAAGTAGTTTAATTTAGGACTGTATGCTCATTGCACGGTTTTGATCAAGCTTCCTTTTTCTTTGGCCTTGAGGGAAATTTTCCGTCGGGTGTTTATTAAACCGAGGAGGGATTATTGATGATGCAATTATTGATTCGGGGAAGGTGTTATTGCTGGTTTCAGGTATCTCTCCGGCGTGGAGTTGTAGCTCTTGCCAATTGTGATGGGAGATATAGTAAACGTAAGTGCAAATGCCCACGGTCCGGACAAGACTGGAAAAATTTTCCCGTATGCTCATTCAATCAACAGCTTCAGTTATTTTGTTCTTTATGAAAGTCAAAGAAACATCTCCTAGCATAACATGATTCTGCGTTTCCCCGCATCAGCCGAATCGGGTAATTTCACGTAACCTTCCTATTTGGGAAAGGCCTTGCAAGGATTCATGTTTTCTCCGTTGCACGACGCCGAATGTTTAATTTCTGGCAGGTATGACGATAGAGTGTCTCGACTTGATTTAATACAAGAAGGTGACATGTCACTTTCTTAATGTTGCGCAGTAGAAGGTACTATGATAGCCGCTGCATCCGGCCTGCAAGTCGATGTAGACCTCTAACAGCTTGCAATGAAAGGGTTGTTGCCATGTTTAAAAGCGTCGTTTATTTAACCTCGTAAAATTACTTCACATTTCAAGTAGAAAGCAATTTATTGCGCCATTCAGTCCGTATATAGCATTATAGCATACGGAAGATGAAGCCTCGACACCGCACATACTCAAAGCAAAGATTGAATACAAATGTAATAACTCAAAAAAAAAAAAGGTATGCATATTATTAGTGTGAATTAAGAATTCTATCCTCCGAGTGTTCCCTGCTCCCAGATAGTACTACTTTGTGAAAATGGACGTCAAAATGCTATTAGCAGTGTATGCATTCCAATATCTGGTTCCCCCTCAATTATGCAGGAATCTGTTGTCTTGCGAGAATGCTAAACATATGTACCGAGTATAGGGATGAGTTTTGGTGATGCGAGTGTGCAAGGGCGTAAAATGGGCGGTGTGCAAGCTACCCGACGGTAACGCAGGGTATCGATTTGAAAGCTCTGGCAAATAGATAGCCAAGATTGAAGAAGAAACGGATCATGAAGGTCAATTTGACAATTACTCAAAATCCTTCTCCCGCACGTCCTCATGAGTCTCGGGCTGTCCATGCCTCGACAGCGACAAGGATGGCGTACGAACGGATAGGTGCACATCCGTGTCTCGCAGGTTCTCTCCTGCTTGTCGAACATGCTCACCAGTGTGTCGCAAATCCTCACCCGTATGGCGCAAATCTTCTCCCGTATGCCGTATATCGTCCGCCGTATCTCTGAGATGTGCGCTAGTATCTCTAACCTGGTCGCGCGCGCCGGACACCCGTTGCCCTAGGTTATGAAGCTCGTCTCGAAGGTGATGCTCCGTCTCGTCGCGTGTCCCCTGAAACCGCTGTCCCAAATTCCGCAACTCATCACGAAGATGATGCTCCGTCTGATCGCGGTGACCCGCAATCGCACCTTGCACCGCACTCTTAGCTTCCGCCAGCAAACTACCCCGTGGCCGAAGACTGGACAGATTCTCCAAACCGCCTCTTTTGCCACCACTATCTGAGGCCCCGGCTTCCATCTGCGTACGAACCTCTTCATACATCTTCTCAATGTTGTGAATCTCATCCTCAACGTTCAGTTGGCAACCTTCCAGACAGAATTCTCGTTCTCGCTGTTCAATATACTCGCGAATCTGACTCCATGCTTTTTCTATATTCCTCTCTTTATGCGGAAGGCCGGAACCGCGTAGGTAAGTCAAAATACCCGCCATGATCGTGTTGATAGCTCCAAACGCCGTCACGGCACCATGCGGACCGCTTGCGGCGCCAATAGCCGTCAATGCAGCGGCAACCACAATCTGGATTCCCAAACATGTGTTGATCAAGATGTTGAAAAAACGATAACGGGATGCAGCAGCTTTTTCTGCAGTGACGATTCGCGTGTAGATTCCGACATTTGGTGCATGTCTGGGAGAGAAGAATCCATGATTTGAAAGCACAGGGACTGAATCAATACCCGTCAAGGATCTGAAAATCAAAAGTTTGTTATCTGCAGGAATCAGGTTATGTGTTTGGTGAAGATTGTATATTTGACTGATCCGTTCTCGCTCGTCTAGTGGTAATGACGGTGGCGGTTGATTTGGCGGTTCAAAATGTGTTGCTCCAGCATTGGGGTATGGCTGTGTAGGTGGTTGAGGGTGTACAGTATTATGTATCCCTTCAGAAGGGAAGCCCTTTTCTTCTCGGTCAAAGGAGAACAATCGACTCATGGCGTGAGCTGAAGTGAGGGAGAACAGCCGTCTGTAAAGAGGTACACGTGAAGAAGGCTGTCTGTCAGGCTCCATGCACGCAACCGGAGCACCGCCGATGGATACACAGACTGGCAAGGGAAATATGCAGGTTTACAACCAGAAAATGCAGAGCAACACGCACTTTGGGAGGGAAAAAAGAGGTGCGAGAAGGGAACGTGGAAGAAACACGCGAGTGAATAGAAGAAGGAAAAAAAGAAACGAAGATGTCAACATCCAGACTGGCTAATCAGCCAGGGCTTCCCGTGCTGTATGATGCAACCGAGGAGTCGAGGACACCTTCTTCTCTTTAGCGTGTGTTAATCTATGTTTTTCTTCTGTGGACAGCAGCATAGCTTGACCTTGACCTCTTGATGCTCGGGCCGAGCTAATAAAAGTTTGCTCAACCCGGCATATTTAGTCGTGAACTAGTCACTCGGCTCTGCAGAAGGTCATTCGAACTACACCTTCTCTGAACCAATCAACACGCCCTGTATAGCATTGTCGCAATGAACCTTGACAGAGCTGGTCGACGATCAGTCCATCCCAGACCACAAAGCGCCAGCCTAGACTCCACTGACATGGGCATGTACGGGTCAAAGCCCCGTCTGACTCCTCGAGGGTTGTCTCACAAAGTGTGCAGAAAAAGCACTAAAGTTATGCAGTCTCGCAGTAATGAACCACTGGGAAACCCGTGCTAAAAGACTCCAGGACCTGTCAGAGATACTAGACTACTAGTATTAGCCTATTTAGCTTTTCAGGCTCGGAGTATTTTTCTCCACTGGAAGAAGATTAGACGGACACTCTTGTAACTCTTCAAGCTGAAATCACGGCAGATCATGTAGTTGGCAACAGCGTACTGTAACCGGGTCTGGCGATCTCTCTGAGTAAATCCTGGCATTTCAGCCAGCCCTCAAAAAACCAAGCAATGAACAGGACTATCCGCACGGCTTCGCGGGAGGTATAGAGGGGCAACTAAGCCTAGGGCAGTTAAGATCTGGGTGTTCGGTGGGGAGAATTATTAGTGGATGCGGTGTCCAGGGGGGAGCGGCGACAACAGCGGCGCTAAAACTAAAATTTGAGTGTTACATGAGCAGTGCGCTTCTTCTTGGCAGTTCTGATCAAGTATATACCCACGTTGATCAATGGAGTTGAAATGAGGGAGATGTTAGGATTGGTTCGACAGCGGGATTGCCCGCGATCGTATCTGTGGATTAAAACTCCGTAGTGTCATATGGATCTTGTTAATCCGTTTTATTCGAACCATTCTACACAGAGTGTTCACAGTTCAGTGTTCACCTCGAGTGATACCTAGGTATAAAACGAGTGATTATACCTACCCTTCGGAAAGCTAACACAACCTACCATAGATCCCTGCCTTAATCACAAGATAAAACAAAGAAAAATATTCGAAAACAAGAGACGAGACAATATATAAACCGCATGACCTTACTCTCTGTTGCCTCCGTTGCACCAAGAAAAGCCACCGAGTAAGTAAAAATTGGAAGCAAGAGAAATCACAGAGTGAAGAAATGCAGCGGAGTGGGACTGGAGTCTGGATCAGCCACCATGCACCTAAGAGTGTCTAGGACAGGTTGATCCTTGAGTTAGCTCGCTTGAGCATATGTTTACAAGAAAGTAGTTTGTAATGTGTAGGAAGTACATTCAAGCATAAAATCAAATAGAAACCCGCTCTCATGATCGCGACCAGAAAGTAAGCCTCATTTTGTGTGTGAGCTGCCCAATGGTCTGTCTACCGTTTACCTCTTTCGGCGCATCTCGTTCGGAGTATGCTACGTATGAATACGAATTATGTACATGCACTCCGTAAATAAGAGCACCTAGATCGAGCGATATTGATCAATAAATTGATTGGTCGATCGCATGCCATTGGCCAATGTACCGTTAACTTATCGATAGGTGTGTTTGCTTCTTTCCTGGTCTCGTGACTGTATAGCCCTAAGGAGGTAGTGCCCAGCGTCAAGCACTATTTAACTACAGCTTTTTCATCGAAGCGCCTTTCTGTTGTTTGCATCGAATAATAGTGATCACCATGCTACAAATCATACTGCAATGCTTGTCGGAGAACACATACACGATGTGTTCATTCGCCTTTTTGGATTTTCATGCCGTTGACCAGTTATATATCGAACCCTATGAGAATGCAGAAGAAAACCAAAATTACATAAAAGTAAGAAGATATGAAGAAGCACCTAGGTCACTGTTTTCCCATTTTCATGCCAGCTATCAGCACCAAAAAAGTTCGAACCAAAACGTGATGAAAAGGAGGAAGGGCGAAAATAAAAAAAAAAAAACATAGACAAGAAAAGAAAACCCAACCGTAAAACGAGTCGGAAATACTTTTCAGATGTAGAGATAACCAATCCTCTCACATCAAAGTCAAATCGATCATGGGGAAAGCGAAATAGGTGTCGGAGTACAAACATGAAGTAAGGGTAAGACAGGAGACGGGTTAGAGGAGTTGAGAGAGAATAATATGCAAGCAAAAATAGAAATTCGGGACAAATGAGATGAAGATACAGCAAATATATCTTGATCGAAGTTTCGCTCAAGTGTACTCGGGTAAAAATGGGGGTGGCTCTTCTGAATGCGCAATATGCAAGAAAAACACGCTTTCTTTTAGAAAGATAACAAGTATGCAAACACGACGTCGTAGAAGAGGCAAGTTTACCAGAGGTCAATATGTGGGTTCCGATTTATTTAAACTGGTTAGGTCAGTGGGAACGAGATGGTGTGTCCCTTACTCGGCGTCCTCGATGGCAACTTTCTTGAGCTCGTCGGCGGCATCGTCAGCACCATCCTTCTCCTGCTTGGCTTCTGCCTCGGCGGAAACGTGACCGTTGACACCGGCGTTGGTCTGGGCAACCTTCTTAGCGTGGTCGGTAGCACGCTGGGATTCTTCCTCGAGACGCGCAATTTCTTCCTGGGCCTTCTTGATGTTCTGCTAGATGTTAGTGGTTGCTCGAAAATATCATGCAATATTTAAACGTACCTCCTGAGTTTTGGCGGCCTGGTTCTTCTTCCATTCGGTAATCTTAGCAGCCAACTTCTCCACAACAGCGGGAACATCAGCCTGGCTCATGGGCTGATCAACCTTGACCTTGGCGAAATCTTCGATAACACCAAAGCTGAGGTTGAACTTGCCCTCGGCAGCAGGAGCAGGAGAAGCATTGCCACCCTTCTTGCCCTTCTTTCCCTTCTTACCACCGGTACCGACAAAGTAGTCTTCCTCGTCCTTCTTGACAACCTTCATACCCTTGATGCCCGACTCGTCTACGGTACGTCCAACCTCAGCACGGAAAGCACCGCCTGCAGTCCTCTTGTTGTCGTCAAGACCAAGAGAAGCAAAGTCGTAGTTAGGGTTGAAGTGGCGGATAAGTCCCTGAGCAGTCAAAATCTCGTCGGTGTAAGCAAGCTGAGAAGCCTCCTCCAACTTCTTGTCGGCAATCTTCTTCTTCTTCTCCCGTTCGAAAGCTTCACGCTCGGCCTTTTGGCGCTCTCGACGAGCACGCCAGACCTCATCCTCGTATTCTTTGTAAGCCTTGCGCTCCTTGTAGTAGGTGTCCTTGAGCTCCCGAATGGCGGTGAACTTGGCTTGCTGGTCCTGCTGCAACTTGGTACGCTCGTCCCGGAGAGAGTTGAGATTCTTGAAAGCGGAGTCCTGTTCAGCCTTGATAGAGTCGAGCTCTTGCTGGATCTCGTTGTACTTGTCGCTCAAAGCACGGGCCTCGGGGTTGTCAAGTGTCTTCTTCAATTCGGCGATCTGCTTCTTCAAAGAGTCGATGTTCTTTTGACCGTCGTCCAATCCGGCAAAGTTCTTTCGCTGCTTACGCAAGCTGGAGATGTCGGAGAGGGCCTTCTTCTCATCAACCAAGCGCATGCTACCAGAGTCAACTTGTTTTTCCAAGCGAGCAATTTCCTTGTCAATCTCCTCGACATTCTTGAAAGCGATCTTGCCGCGAGAGTTGTTTTGCTCGGCAACACGGGCTTTGAGGGTGGCATCAAGAGCATTGAGCTTTTCTTGGGTGCTAGAACGAGCAGATTTGAAACCTTGTTGCTTTTGGCGGATGGCAGAGAGCTCAGCACGGAGTTCCTTTTGTCTCTTCGCAGCAGGCGAGTCCTGGTTGTTGGGCTTTGCGCTCTCGATCTTGGCCTTGATTTGGTTCTATTGATTGTAGAATTAGTACTCGCCTAAATCAAGTACGGAGTATATCCAAAAAGCGCACCAATTTCTCCTGAGCAGCAGCATGTTCCTTCTCGGCTGCAGCCAAGTTGGCCTTGTAGGTAGCCTCATCGGGTTTTGTGGGCCGAGTCTTCTGCCCGACAGCAGCGTCTGTGGCAGTGGAAGCCATTTTACCGTACCGTCGACCTGGCAAGAAAAGAAAAGAATATCAGTAAAGGTGTGGATCAGGGCTTTGTGACAAATCGCATGAAGGTTAAGTGCCGATGAGAGGTCGTGTGCAGTCAGTCACTTTGGATGATGGGCATTGGACGAATCAAAAACGACCAAAAATTATCCACTACTGTGACGCCAGCGAGAGCATGAACTTACCGACCAAGAAAGTTCAAACAACCAGAAGTGACAGAAAGGAGTCTCAGACGACAATTGCCAATGAGGGATCTCGCAAAGGACAACAAAGTACCTCACAACTAACTCAAGTAATTATTTTTCCCGTTCGCTTCGATTCTAGCCTCTTCCGACACCGCCTGCGCTTATTTGGTTTTAGCGCCCGCTTAGCTGATTGGAAGTTCTTTCTCTTTTTCGCCGATCCATTGACGACTGAAAATAATTCTGTTGACTTTACGACTACCCTACCAACTTATGAACGAGCTGCCATACTGAGAAAATTGTGGCTGCATTAATACTTACTTCGAAATAAGAGAACCGAAAAAGAAACCTCGTCCTCTGTCCTCGTTGATTTGATCCCTCGACTGCGCCGCGCCGGTGCTTACAACAGTCAATATGGAGGAAGACACCTCATCAAGCAGCCAGGAGGCTCGAAATGAGATGGCCAGACTCTGGCGTACATGGCGCACAGTTCACGAGATGCTACGAGATCGGGTAGGTGAACACAGCATGTCGCTTTTTCTTATTCAGTGGCATGCTAACATGCGATTGCTTCTACTCTCCAGGGCTACGAAATGTCTGAAGAGGAACTAAAAATCGATCTTCAAGACTTTGCAAATAAATTCGGCGGCCCAAATGGATTCCCTAGGTATGCTTTACCTCGCATGAAATCTGATAGTATCTTATCTGACATTTGACTCGACTCTCAGCCGCGAGAGAATGACAATCGCCGCCATCCCCTCCGAAGCCATGAAAGCCAAATACACCCCTCTCAAAAAACGCCCAACCGACCCCGACCCAGTCCCCGACTGCGGCCAAATATTCGTCCAATTCTGCGAAGATACTTCGGGTGTCGGCGCCAAACAAGTGCGCGCATTCAACCATCTCGTCGACGAAGGGAACTACCACTCCGGCATATTCATTACTCGAACAGCCATTTCGCCCTCCGCCGTTCGTCTACTCAACAGCGCTATCGGGCATATCTGCGAACATTTCCAAGAGTCCGATTTGTTGGTTAATATTACGCATCATGAACTTGTGCCTAAGCATGTGCTTTTGAGTGCAGAGGAGAAAGCGCGCTTGTTGGAACGGTATCGTCTGAAGGAATCGCAGTTGCCGAGAATTCAGGTTTCGGATCCTGTGGCGCGCTATTTGGGGTTGAGGAGGGGTCAGGTTGTCAAGATTATTCGAAAGAGTGAGACGGCTGGTCGGTATGCAAGTTATCGCTGGGTTATTTGAGCTCCTTAGTGTCGGAAAGGAATTTTTCGAATACGCACGACTCTACAGAAGCAGCATTACACACAAATCGACTCGAATGGCTGAGCCAAAAATACAAAACATACAACAGCGTGGCGTATCGGCGCAATATGGCAAATCTTTCTTATCAAGTCAAAAGCAAGGCATTTGCAGAACACAGATTAGCCTTCTGGGCTTGGACTCGTTGATATCAAAGTCTGATCACTCAAATGCTTTTATTTGAATGTACACATGTAATTTAGGTTGAGTGTATGGTTTGGATGGTTGTTTCTTAAATACAATCAAGCTTTTTTTTCTCTTTCAGATCTCTCTCGTCAAACTGGGACGTTTCAAATGTTGGATATGTACATCTATGTCCACCTGGACAGGTTATGATAAGAGTATGGCTGGCAGTAAGTCATAATTATCAGCAAAGTAATCATGATGGTATAAGTATATCTATACTAGATGCTAGATACATAAACAAAAAGATGGGTATATCCCCCAACGCCAGCGCTAAATAAATGCAAAATCTTGAGTCTTAAATCATGTCCTCCCAAAAAGCAAAAGTTAAAAACGAAAAGAATCTCTAGTTCGTCGAGATGCATAGCCGTAGCTGCTGTCGCGCATGGACAGAAATAGATAAGGTTAATGTTCGTGTTGTATGTCGCTTTCGTTTGAGTGGTATGTTGTAGTAGTAAGGTCTGATATGGTTCGTGCGCGTGTTATGAGGCGGCCTACATCTTGTAGAAATAGCTCTGCACCAGGGTGATGGGCTTGATCATTTTCGGGAGTTGGGGCTGCGTACTGCGGGACACGAAAATGGATTTGGGCAGGATGAGAATGTGTTGGACCAATAGGTTCGGTTTGATGCCGAACAAGTTCTCCAGGATTTGACTGTGGATGTAACAGCTGAGGCTGCCGGGGTGACGGCGAATCGTCCAACAGACCGCCCACATCGTAGAATGAGACACTTCGTCGCGGAGCCTTAGGGCTCATCATTGGATCATTGATATCTGCAAATGAAGGCGGGGGTAGAGCAGTCAACGTCTTACTTGTCGTCGAACTACCCGTCATAGCATAATCCTCTATACTCCTTGAATCACTCTGCGACCTGTCATCGCGCTGATGCTGATGATGAGAGAAGCTCTTGAAAACAGGCGCCGGACGTATGGTTTTCTGCTGTGTAGCATACAACTCCGGATCGAGTCTGATACCTAGCCCATTGACCAGATCCGCATCACTGCCCCAATGGTGTTTGGTGATCGTAGCTCGTCTGATGGATGTATGGTCGACGCTGTCAATCACCGAAAGTGAGCCTTCTACTCGTCTGTATTTCGGCTTCTTAAGGCCCCTGTCGCGGAGAAATGAGCCAATAACCACAAAATTAGAGATAAATGTAGCAGCGAGAATCTCCAATGAGGCGACCAGAGACCGAAAGTTTTGGATTCCGCTATTCTGAATGACTGATGGTACTCGGTATCCCGTAATGGCGACTAGGAGGAGGGATGAAGCGAATAAGATGGTGAGCTGAAACTTGCGCAGGACTGACATCGCCGAGGCCAGGAATAGTGATACAGGGAGGATGACAAGGAATATATCGGTAAGAATGTCGCACACGCCCATTGTGAGCAAGTTGGCATATCCCAGCCTGCAATACGGACCGGGGTCGGGTGTGACCTGCCAGTAGTGCGAAAAGGGGTGGCATTCGACCAAGGTTGCAATGATGACAGCTGCGAGTGTGCTGGCGAGGAAATACTCGATTGATCGGAGTGCCACTTGGAAGGTCCTAGTCCAGACCATGCCGGTAAGTCGTCTTAGGAATTCACAGACGGTGTATTTGGCCATCCAGATGCTGTACACCAATTAGCCAGTGTTCTTATTCCGCGAAATTAATGGAAAATGGAAGTTCTCACTAGACTGCATAGAATATCCTCGCCGCCAACACCAGCCGACTACCAATCTCCCTATCTCGAATGTCTGCTTCTGACAATCCCTCCGTTTTGGTATTATTTGTCCCCCAGATCAACACCAAATGAACCAGCGTCATCCTCGCAACTAATGGCACGACAGCAACCATCATGACCTTGTCCTCGGTGAAAAATCGATTTGTCCGACGATAGCGGCCGAATATCCGTATGCCGATGATAACCAAGGACGCGGCAGTACACCACCAGCATACCAGCAACGTCGGATTATTTTGCAGCGCAGTGCGCGGACTCGGCGGGACATGGTTATAAATGTCTCTGGCGAAGAGCGAAGTTGACATGGTCACGTCCTGTCCTTTCCCTCCTGCTGGGAAAGCGCTAGCCCGGGTATGGGTAGGTACCTTCCCTTAGGTATTAGTATTGCGCAGGTCGCCTCCAACGTCCGCACGGCTGGAATCCATCAGTGGTGTGGAAATTTTCCGGTCGGCGTAGGATGTGTTTATATCGGTAAAATGCAGGTGAGGATGCTGCCAAACCGTGGCCAGAGCCCCTATATTCCCTCCGCAGTGGCGTATAGATAGCAAAACCCCAACATACAACCAACAAAGACCAGTGAGATAGCAATGCCCGGTCAATATGCTTTGTATTTTCAACGACGCAGGATCCAGGAGTACAAAAGAACAAGAAGATCAAAGGACCCGACTAGTAATTTAGCATTCCGGACCGTCTGTAGATAACCTCAGTGATCGCGCGAAAAGCCTCGCGCACATGCTAGTTGACTCGAGGATGCGGCCGGCCGGGCGTGTGCGTGACGGGCTCACGAGACAAATAAGTACTTATCAGATAAGTAACTGGCGCTAAGCAATCGTAAATGGAGCCAAAGTGGAAATTGAGCCTTTGAGGCGAAGCGTCAAACCAACCTGTTTAGTTGAAAGGGTACGAGTCATTCACCCAATATTGCCAGTTAAGACAGGTAAGAGGGCAGCCACGTCCCTTACTGCGTGCTTGAGTTGCCGATCAGTTGGATGGCAATTTGCGGAAGATAACGAGTTGGTCGGTGAGGGTTTTAACTCTCATGTTTCCCCTCAATAGACACCAGATGCCTGCCAAAAGCAAAGCTGCCATTGAATTTTCTTGGATAAGCGATCCTTTGCTATCCGATCGATCCACACGAGCTACCATATCAAGACTAACAATGTACATAGTAAGGCTCGTTTAAGTACCGTCACGCGAACAGTTGTTGATAATACAATCGATCTCGTATTGAAAGTTGAAAGATAGTCATCTCTACATTGATCATTGGCTGAATGGACATTATTACAGTAACATACCCGTAACGTGTGCTCGGAGAATTAATTACCAACAAAAACCACGCATTGACCGTGGGGTACGAGCGTATCAGCGCTGGAGCAGCCAATCAGATCCTACCGCCACGTGCCAACCCGCCATTAGGGAGCCGCGGCATGCGATGCCAAAAACTCTAATTGACTGTACGGGCTGGCTGGTAATTACGGTACATACTTACCCACGTATTGTTACACGGATTCTTCCGATGTTAGTGTCATGGGCTAAAGGGGCAATAAGTCGACATGCATGGATCTGCTGGATTATCACATGATTGCTGTCAGAGTGAAGGATTGCCTGTGCTGGTAGATGTCAGCATATTCCTGGGTTGATGGCAGAGTACTTCGATGGGGCGCAGTAGAACACGTCTTGAGTGTATGTATTCAATCCCCGGCTTATCAAAGCCCTGGAGTGCGTCTGTCGTAAACCGCGTACTTTTAGGTTTTAACATTGTCTTTAGACTGGGTGTTTACTGGCGATTTCTTTCTATGCTTAGAATGGTTAAGCTTTGGCAGCGTGGCTTGGTTAGAGCGCAATGCAGCACATACATTTGCATAACAAACGGGGCTGAATGCAATTTAGTCAAGATACCGAGTCAGGAAGACTGAAATAAAGCCCTGATTGAGACGTATCTCATGATGATTTGCATGTTTGACTTTCGAGGCTTGCTGACCACGCTGACTTGTACTCCGTCGGCCGTAGCTGACTTGATGAGTGGGTTAGGTCATTGGTTGGTAGCCACGTCTCTCACCGTGTTGTCTCGTTTGACTTCTTTATCACAGCCTCGAAACCCTAGGCTGATCGTCAATGACCTTTGTGCGATTTAGAATCTGGAGTGAGCCTGACTCAGATAGCCCATATGATCTGCATCCTTTGTAAGTAGAAGATCTAGGAACTGTGAACTGAGTACGTACATACAGTCACATACATTCACATACAATCACATACTTCTTAAGGTTAAGAGAAGCAGAATGCAATCAGAGCAAACATCTTGTCTCGATGCGCGAGACAACAAGGCACCAAGGCAACAAATCTGACATAAGCAAGATGTGGGGCAGCATGTCTCCGCCGTTAAAGCTTTCGATAAAATCTCAGAATCAGCGACACAGCTACAAGCAAGATATACTCCGTGCAACCCACGTATCAATTCACGATGGGTAAGGGCAAGAAGGCAAGATCATAATCCCTCGAGAGAAATATATTGATTCTGATATCATCAAGCCGAGTCCGTCATCGCTAACTCCGGTCGCAGTTCGCAAAGAAAGGCGCTGCCCCAGCCAATCGAGGACGTGGAAACTGGACGGAGATAGTCAAGAGCAATGAGAAGTACGAAGGCTACTACAACGACCATGGACTCATTCCAAAAGAAGAGCAAGAAGCTTTCTGGGCTGCATTGAGAAGAGAGCTTCCTGCTAGCTTTCGCTTCACGGGCTCCCGAGGGTACGTCATGATGTATTGTCGCTGGCGCATTCCGTATACACTAACAATGGCAACCCTCATAATAGACATGCGATTGCTGTCAAGAAAACACTCGTCGACTACCACATCCCGCAAATCACCTCCATCACGTATGAAGGCAACGTTGTCGAGCCCCCAAAGCCCGTTCCGTGGTACCCTGATCAATTGGCATGGTTTATGACGACTCCGAAAAATGTCATCCGACGATTCCCCCCTTTCTCGTCTTTCCAGAAGTTCCTTGTTTCCGAGACAGAAGTGGGCAACATTACGCGCCAGGAAGTCGTGAGCATGATTCCGCCTCTTTTCCTCGACGTCAGACCCGGCATGACCGTACTTGATATGTGCGCCGCGCCCGGAAGCAAATCTACACAGTTGATGGAGTTATTACATGCTGGAGAAGAGGAGAGCGTTCGCAAGGCCGCTGCCGAGATTGAGCAAGGCACCTACGATCCGTCGAAATACCCAGAGGGACTGAGAGATGATGGCCGTACCACCGGCCTTCTCATCGCCAACGATAGCGATTACAAACGAGCACATATGTTGATTCATCAGATGAAGCGACTCAACTCCCCGAACTTGATCGTTACGAACCATGATGCGACTTTCTATCCATCGCTCAAACTTTCCTCGCCTGTCGGGGAAAAGCAACCCAATGTCTATCTCAAATTTGATCGTATTTTGGCAGACGTCCCTTGTTCCGGAGATGGAACAACAAGAAAAAACCCTAATATTTGGTCCGACTGGAGCCCTAGTAGTGCGCTCGGCCTACACTCAACTCAAATGCGTATTCTCGTTCGTGCTCTCCAGATGCTCAAAGTCGGTGGACGCGTTGTCTATTCTACATGCAGTATGAATCCAATTGAGAATGAAGCCGTTATTGCTGCAGCTATTGAGCGCTGTGGTGGACCCGACCATGTTGAGCTTATCGACTGCAGCAAAGAACTGCCGGACCTAAAGAGAGTTGATGGATTGAATACCTGGAAAGTTCTAGATCGCGACAGCCGTACCTGGAACAGTTGGGAGGAAGTCGAAGAGCACCGAAAGAACGAAGGGATTACTGGACTCGGTCGTTTAGCAGCGAGCATGTTCCCTCCCACAGAGGATTTACATCTCGAGCGCTGCATGCGTGTCTATCCTCATCTACAAGATACTGGTGGCTTCTTTATTACAGTTCTAGAGAAAAAGAAAGAAATCCGAGCCAAGCCAGAGGATTCGACAAAGGTAATTCCCAAAGCCTCAGTTGCCGCTGTGGTCGAAGAGTTGGACCAGAAGAACCGCAACGGCAATGGTGGATCCATGGACAAGATCGAAGCGCTCGACGATATTGTACCCCCTAGCGAGGACACAGGTGGAAAAGACGCCACTGTAGCCGAGTCTACCCACCAGCCTCCATACAAAGCAACTTTAGACGAACCGTCTTCGAACAAACGACTGGCTCCTGAAATAGAGACCCAGATGCCAGTCAAGCGTACAAAGCTTGAAGATGGTACAGAGGCTATCGTGGGTGACCGACCAGTGCACTTCCCTCCTCCATCCGCTGTGGAAGGCCAGGAGGATACTACCGACTTCCCACGCGCGGAAGAGCCCAAGCCGAACCCCAACACTAGGGCGTCGAAAAAGAAGCCGGGTCAACCATTCGAGGAGCCTTTTACATTCATCGACGGCCAGCAAGAGGAGATTGCGAATATCTTCAAATTCTTCAACATCTCCGATCGGTTCCCTCGGGATCGATTCATGGTACGAAATGCTGCGGGCACTCTCAGCAAGACCATTTATTACACCAGCGCACTAGCACGAGACATTTTGGCTGAAAACCAGGGACGAGGAATCAAGTTCGTACATGGAGGAGTAAAGATGTTCGTCAAGCAGGACGCTCAACGACCGAATCAGTGCCAATGGCGCATTCAGACTGACGGGCTGCAACTGGTCGAGACCTGGGTCGGGCCTGAGCGCATAGTTACATTGACCAAGAAGGAGACACTACGAATTCTGTTGAAGGAGTTGTTCCCTCGCTTGGATAAGGATAATTATCTGCGTTTGGGAGAAGTGGGTGAGAGAATCAAAGATATGGATCTTGGATGTTGCATATTAAGAGTTGAGCCAAGTGAAGGCGAAGATGGATTCCGGTAAGATTTCACAATCGAATACACTACCTTAGACAAGTGCTAACTCTTTCTAGTGAGCGAATGGTTGTCCCTCTCTGGAGATCATTGTACTCTGTCAACCTCATGCTTCCCAAAGAAGATCGTCGCGCCATGCTTCTCCGAATCTTCAACGATACCGAGCCCGTCGTACACATGCTACCAGCCAGAAATGCAGCCGTAGCTGACGGCGAAGCTGAGACAAGCGAGATGAGCGACGTCGTCGGGGACGCGGTAACAGCCACCGCAGACCCAGAAATGGTATCCGATGAGATTCTGAAAGCCATCCCTGCTGGCAAGACAGAAGAGGAAATTATCAAAAACGAAAACCTCATCCGTGGAGAAGAGCAGGAAGACCTGGTGACGAAGAGGGAGACATATCAACGCGATGGCGATGAAGAGGATCGATTCAATACAACGGTTTAGATTATAGATGATACTCTCTAGAAGTGGAATGGGCTATATGATGTATACGTAACAAAAGTTGAATTGCAATGCCATCACAGTTGCTTGTTTACCAAGTTCAAAGTTATCGGATGTTGAGCAAGCCAAGCATGAAATAATGCTGCCTGCTATAAGAATAGAATATCGTCCCCGCCCTGGTAGCTCATGTTCTCCAGCCACGATGTTAACCAAAAATCAACCCGATCATAAACCCGGAAACTCATTACCCATCTGCCCCTTTCGTGCGTAGACGCTCAAATCCACCACTCTATCAGCCAACAGTCAATAACAAATCGTGGGTACGTATATATTTTGAATATCGAAGCGTCACCTCATATACGCCCGAGTTTTAAGATTGGGGGCTGTGAAGCCCATTCCAGAATGAGTATAGTGTGCGAGGTACAGTTCCACAGGGTGTTGTTTAAGAGGCTGGCCCTAATCAATGGTCGTTAAATGATGGAATAAGCTTTGGATGATCAGTGGAGAGAGGGTTGAGGGCTCAGCTCGTTCATTTCGTTCAGTTTGTTTGTTGGTGTAGGCAGATGGGTTGTGGATGCTATTTTTGCGAGGGTATGATAGGTATAAATAAGGAGGAGTTGGCCATCAATTGACTTGATTTTTTCTTCTCGACATATTCAGATCGAGGCATTGAAAGTGTTGTGAAGACTCTTTATCCAAACTTCAAATCTCGATTCTCAATTGTTGAATCTTGACCAGTCAGTATCCACAATTCACCTATACCCATTTCATATCAATCAATCTTCATCGGAATGGGTCTCATCAAATCCGCTCTTCTACTCGGAGGTGGCATCTACGCCATAAAGAAAGTCACCAAGCAAGTTCCCAACATCTTCACGACCAATGCACCCATAAAGATACTAACTGACAGTCTTCAGGAGCCAAGAAAAGAAATACGAAATGCAAAAAAATAACAACAATAATCAAGACATGTACATGTACGGCGGTGGCCATCACGGTCAGAATCAGCAATACTACCAACCACAACCACAATACCAGCACCAACAACAACGCCCCAGCCAAGGATACAATTACAACGGCACTCGTGATGGCTCGTATCTTGCGCAGGATTATGGCAATGGTCAGTCGCAGTATGGATATGCTGGCAATGGACACAATGACGTTCCGCCGGCGTATGTCTCGCAAGATGAGAAGAAGAGGATGAATTAAGATGTTGTTGTATGATTACATTCTGTTCAATTTGGATTTCATGGATTTGTTGGTTAGCAAATGGCGGTATACTTGTTTGTTCTTGGTTTGTTTGGAATGGGATTAGGCTTTGATCGGTCACGTTTTGTGTTACGTATGTTACGTCTACATCGGAAGATATTACTGGGATTGCTCTCACAAATTGCTTTCAAGTTTGTATGTCGATACTGAGTGGTGTTTCATTCCTTATACTGGGATCTTGGGTCCGATAGGGAAAAGTGCATCTAATGGCACATGAATATACAAATTTATATAGTTGCATAGGATCTAAACAGTGATAACACAAAATCTCTTGAGCCCCCAATCCACCTGGGCGACTTCAATGTACTACTGCGTTTATTCCACGACTGTTGGCACCTTTAAAGCTTTGAACCACTGGCAGCTCTCACAAGTGCAGCTGCTTCTTCTCTCAAAATCTTCTTCAAAATCTTCCCGGACGGCGTCTTAGGAATCGCATCAACAATCCTCACCCCTCCCGTAAGCCACTTGTACTTAATCAACCTCTCAGCCAAAAAGGCCTTAAGCTCCTCTGGATCCGGCGGATTAGCCTTATCTCTAGCAACAACATACGCCATCGGATGCTCATCCTCAATCCCTGGATACCGTACTCCAATCACCGCCGCATCGACGACAGCGGGATGTGCGAGGAGCACAGCTTCTAGTTCCGGGGGCGCAACCTGAAATCCGCGTACTTTGATCAATTCTTTCTTCCTGTCTACGACGTAGAATTTGTATTCCTCGGAGAAATATGCTACGTCGCCGGATTTGAACCACCCTTCGTCGTCAAAGGATTCTTTGTTGGCCTGTTCATTTTCGAAATAGCCGTTGAAAATGGTTGGGCCTCGAAGCCATATTTCTCCGCGTGTATTGGGCTTGGTTACTTGAGAACCGTCGTCATCGACGAGTCTAGATGGATTGTTAGCCATCTACTGTCGTCTTCGAGAAAAGGGAAAATGGTTGACCTACTTCACTTCAAGGCCCGGAATAGGTCTACCCACCGACCCCGTATCATCATCCTCTCCATACGGCGTAATCATTGCCAGACAAGTCGTCTCCGTCATGCCAAAGATCTGCGTAAAAGGTACACCTGGAAGCTTCTTGCGAAGTTCATTCTGCGTGATAACGTCGAGGGGCGCGGCACCCGAAAGCCCGAATTTGACGCTTTTCATGTATTGAGGATCGTCTATGAGGGGACTCTTGATGAGTGCAACGACGATGGGGGGTACGACCATTAAGTCTGTTATTTGGTACTTTTGGATGTATTGGAAGTATTTGGTTACGTCGAACCGGCGCATGATATATGTGGGAACGCCTGCTCGGAGGGCGCTGTTGGAATTAGTGCTCTGTCATGAAATTCACTTAAAATCTAACGACGGAACGAGTTCATGTGCATACCTGGTATTCGTCACCGGCCCGCAACCGATATGAAAAAGGGGGAGAGGGATAAGTCGTGAAATCTATATCTCATTAGATCATACCTGATGCGAATCATACAACCGTTCATCTTACCTGATAAGGGCGCGGATTCGTATCATATACAAGCGTATGCTGCGCAACGAGATTGTAATGACTCAATACAGCACCCTTCGGAAGCCCTGTCGTCCCACTACTGAACTGTATCGCTGCCGGAGTTCTTTTCGAAGTCTCCAAGTCATCAAATCTATACCAATCTCCACTCGACTCATCTGCCTCAAAGAGCGTCTTCCACGATCGCACATCCTTGGGAGCCGTGAAATCTTCTTCCCACGTGTCGAATACCCATGTCCTCTCTCTGGGAAGCCCCGTTGCATCTGCCGCAGCCAGCGATTCGCTCAGCGGCTCGGGTCCCGAAATGAGAAACTTCGCTTTGGAGATTTTGATGTGATGAGTCAGTTCTATGTGTTTATAACCGGGGTTCGTGCCTGCGAATACGCCTCCTGCTGCAATGACGCCGAGTAAGAGGACTGGGTAGTAGATCTGATTTTGACACATTCTTTTCAGCTCTGTGTTCCTAAGCCAATGTCGGACCTAGGGTTTACCTACGTCGTTTCCTGAGTTGACAAGTACACAATCGCCGACCTTCAATCCAGCTCTTCTGAATCCGGTTGCAAGCTTCCCGACAAGCTCTCTGGCTTGGTTGAATGAGACGGATCTCGAAGGATTGGCTGGGTCTATGAGGATCTGGGCGGTATTATCATCAGCAAGGTGTTTGCATAGCTCGACAACAATTCTTTTATGAAAAAAGGAAACTGATACGCACCGGCTTTTCTCGGTCATATTTTGGTCCATTAAACACCCACGACGCAAGGTCCTCGGTTGGTATCTGAGGAAGCTCTGGGGTAGGTGTGTTGCGCGCCATAGTTGAATCTCTCAGTTGTCACCTACACACGTTGACTTCCCTCACTAGGGGATGGAATTGACCATAAATTGGTACAGTTAACTAGCAGAGTACTCTGCTAGCTGCAATCCTCGCTCTATTTAAAGTAAACTTGGGAACGTAACTAAGCCCAAGTTACATGAGTCAGCTGAGTCAGCTCTCAACTCATTCAGGTCACGTAACCTACATGCGTACTAGGTTAGAGCCAACAAGAGATTCATGTTAAAAAACCAATTGGCTTCTAATTGAAATAGTCATGGATTGTTTTCAAAGCCGTAGAATATGATTTTTTCCCCGGCTATCCACATTGACAGATAACGGTCAAAAGGCGTAGATAATTATTGACCCCCAAGCAGGTACTACAGTAGCCAAGTCTTCGTTGAAAGCTCTGCTAGATGTTGTCATTCGGTAATTAAAGTCATGAAATTAAACACTCAGCTCTTGAGTCATGACCTTGCTGCATTCACCGCCACCTCGTCACCAAGCGCAGTGATCATCATTCCGGGGAATTGTAGTTCTGCACGGGTTCCGGAGTCCGCAAGCTACTTGGGATAAGGTAAATTGTACGAGCCGATCTCTATATCCGTTTGCATTTAAGCACATGCTAGGTAATGAGGAGACTGGCCCACTGGCTCTGAAGCCTGCGCTTTCCCGGGGGTCCTGGCTGTGCCGTCTTTTAGCTAGGGCCAACTGAGCGGCACCTAGGCTTTTGGGAGGCGGCAATAACCGGTAGGTAAGGGCCGGATTTGCAATTTGATAAAGATCTTCGTATTGACAGCCTACAGGGCTTCCTTCCTAAATAAGAGGCTTGACATGTCGACCCGCGGATTCTGGAACTGGGATATCATCCCCGCCAGTATCAGATGGGGCGAAAACTACCCTAACGAGTCAGTTGTTATTCAACGGTGTTCTCTTAAGTCTCAACTAGGTATGTGGATGAGAGGAAGTCCCAAGAAAAGGGATGAATCAGAATTCAGGATTTGGCATGCTGAAGTTGTTGGGAAGCGGTTCATTATTTGCAACACTGAACTAAATTCAACTAATATCCGTAATTATTTCCACCTACGGGCATAGGCCCTAGGTACTATCGTGTAGTATGAGACCATTAGGAGTCTAACACGTTGATACGTATGATACCTAGTCCGAGAGCAGCAGGATAGCAAATCGAGAATTACGATTACGGATTTTGAAACATTTCAGAGGTGATTGAGTATAATCTGTATTACGATTTAAGATATGAGAAGTCAATTATATTAAAAATGTTGTACCAAATTGGTCTTTTGAAGTGAGATTGAAGTATGTTCCTCATGATTCAGACGACTCTTACCAGCCGTTCGCTATATACTTGCCACTATTATAATTTGTACTACTAATATGATCAGGTTCTGTTTTGAATTGCGGGAGGATCCTGGGGTAGCCTCAAAGAATTTGGAATCACTAGAAATCAAAACATTCTTCGATTGGATTAAGAGAAACTTTAAAGGATTTATCAAGCACCGTTCAAGCGGTCACCGATAATGATGAATGAATTCCAAGTCACATTCCTTCCTCAACCTACCCCAAGTTCTATCGCTTTCTGTCCGCCAGAAGAGCTTTGGCTTCCGTCCTCATCTTCTCCGTGTCGTGCCTGAAGATTATTTTGTACCTATATGCGCTATTCACTTGGGCCCGAGTGATTTTGACGTCTTCATCCTCTTTCTCCGCGAGCATCTGCGCAACTATGAAGATATTCCGAATTTCTCTCCCACTCAAAATATGAGGTCGCCGAGTATCACTGACAGTATCGTCAACCCAGTCTTTCAGATCTGCGTAGTCATCACATAAGCCTTGACAATGTAGACGATCCAGCCACATCTTCCAGATTCTCTCCTCCTGATTGCTATCAGGCTCTGCAAAGTTGACGGCATGATGAATACGAGACAGGATCGCAGGATCGAAGGCTACCACACGGTTTGTTGTCATGATTAACACACCTTTGAAGTATTCGACCTCCCGAAGCAGAACTACAACAATACGGTAAGCACCATATCATCCACCTCAAATATATAGTCAGTCTTCTTACCAGACACCAATGCATTTTTCGACATAAGAGCTTCGTTGTCCTTGCCTCTAGCATCTAAGAGGACATCCGCTTCATCTCTGTGACATGCATCAGTATTCTTCCGCTCTTTATTTGCTTTCTTCTCACTCACATAAGCAAGATTGCATTCCAGGCTTCGGCGAGTTCGAATATAGTTTTCAGAACACGCTCTGCGCCGGCGGCATTGAGACCAATGTCACTGGTACCCACTTTGAAAAGTGGTTTACCAGAGTTCTTAGCTAATGACTCGGCATAGAGTGTCTTTCCTGTCCCGCTATATCCTAGACTTCTCGTCAGATTTTTTACCCAGGGAAATGATTTTCCAGGAACCTCGAACGTTGTGACATTATTCTTCACGAACACACATACCATGAAACAGTAAGATCAAGCTCTCCCCTTTTCTTCCAATCACATCCGTCAGCCTCTGGCTTCGTGGCCGAGCCATAGCCTTTGAATGATTGTCGACCATTGCGTAAATGTGTCGTTCCTCGTCATCAGTCATACCAACCGGTAGGATAAGATCTTTTACCCTGTTTTCTCGACCAACACCCGCCGATTTGTTGACCGCCTCAATATTATGCAGCCAGAACTGTCCCCATTCTTTCCTGTTCAAGGCAAATCCCACAACTCTAGGTGTAAGTAGCAGCTCATTTTCGACAGAGGACGGTGAGTTGCCTTTTCGGATGGATATGACCCATGATTTGGCCTCATCATTAAGACACAATTGACAGTGGCATGGTATTGACTCCCGAGCAACATGAATATCACCAAGCCTCAAGGTAGGCAGTGCTTTTCGCAAATAGTTTACTGTGTCTAATACTATGTCCTCATCAAGCTGTATAGGCACTTAGCACTTGGCAAATGATCGGCAATGTTTGTCACAAACCTTGACGTAAGGTATGCGCTGAAGAACTTGGCTATCCGCTCCTTTTAAGAAAAACAGTCGTTCCTCTAAAAAGGCAGGGATACCACGAAATTCGCCGGAGTATCGTAGTAACGTTTTCGCGGGAGGCTTTTGCTTGAAGGTGTATTTGATATAGTTCTCTTGGCGGTTTTTGTAGACCGCACTTTCGTAGACGGCGCTGATTCCTCTTTGGTTCCCAGATCCTATGTACAATGTGGCAGGGTAACAGCTAAGTTCTGTCGGTGATTTCTGGCCTGAGTAAGCCTCAATTTGGATTTCGAACATATTACGGAAAATATCAGTCCCGTTCCAATCCCAGGTCCAAGCATGAATAACAAGGATCCTTGTTTTTATAGTTCCCATGCCGTTGAGATGATAATCCTTTCTAGGACGGTCTTTATAGCTGGCCTGGTGGACTTTGAAGATCTGGGGACTTTTGCCATGATCACATGATGAAATAACCAGACTTCCAGGTTTGAAAATAGCCCATAATGAATCAAATTCAATGTGGAAGTTTCGAGCGTTTTCGATTTTCTCGGGTATTTTCCATGATACAGGATCCTGAAGTTTGTTCACTTCGTCGAGGAGAGACCTTAGACCTTCAGCAACCTCTGAAGGAGTAGAGGCCGAGACTGCGGCAGATTCTAAAACATCATAGCTGTAAACAAGTAGCTTGAAAGGTGATTCGATACGGAGTCCTACGTTCGACCTCAGTTGTACCCCAAAATGAGTGAAGTATGCGGATGTCGTCCGGATGATGCAGCTTTGTAGATCTTGATCTAAAATTGTGACAACACGATAGTCATCACTCTTGTGCCGGAAGTCCCCCAAAATCTGGAACCAGGAATTCTTAAAAAGAACATTTCCTTCTTCCGGGGTTTGGTTTGGAGGGTTTTCAAGTTTAGGTTCCATTTCCATAATTCTGTGTTCTCTACCACCAGAATATGTGAATCTGGCAAGAAAATACTGGAAAATATTGGAATTTGCGATGCAAGTCTCGGTGACAGAATCCCTCAAGCTCGTATCTTTCTGTAGACAGTCTTTTCGCAAGGCTCGGCTCTACTAGTTGAAGAATTAGCAGACATTCTTTGTATTGTTATGTACGCTTACCACACTTCTGAAGCGATCTGGCGCCTCAGGTATAATGCTCGTCGTATTCAGAAGTAGGAAAATTTACTGAGTGAGAAACGTATCAAGTACTCACAGCATTGTAAGGAGACAGAAGGGCAAAATATTTTGGACTTACCGACTCAATTTATCGTCTCCATTGCACCTATATTTTTTCATATCTAGGCAGCCTAAAAGTATCTTGGACAGCCTCAAGTTATGTATCTTCTCCGCACGCACAAGGCTGAGGGCCTAAGCTATATTGAGATTGACTTACCCTCCTTTCAAATAGCCATGCAGCCTTTGATAGGAATTTAACAGTTTTTACTGGCCAGGTAATTTAATTAATGATGTGTCAAATTCGTGTCATCGCGCTAGCGTGTTGAATGCGTTCTTTCACCTCCTTGACATGTCTAGCCTTGTCAATTCGCAACTTCCCACAATTATGAAAAGTGAACAAGGCATCTGCATCCGTCAACATCAAGGAACAGCCCCCCAACGTACAAGGCTGAGCATAGCCCCAAAAATGGCAGTGCATCATTAGCGCGAACAGACAGTTAATCTTCACCCGAGCTTCCAATGCTGCATCGCCTGCGTAGACGCCTAGGTTTTGGAACGAGGTGTGCTTTCGGACATACATGTCGAAAACTCGTCTATTTGACTATGTTCGCGTTGTATAACAATGGCACACGCATCCTCATTCTCAGCTGATCTCGACAAGCTAATTTTCCAGCCTGCGGAACTCGACATCGACGCGGATTCTCTTAAGAACATATACAAGTCAGACCAAGCGTACGTCAACAGACTTGTGGAGAAGATATTGTCCCAAGTTGAGCAAAGAAGATCTCGACTGGAAGACTTCCGCCGATCCTCCACAAGAAGAAAATTAGGGACAAATATCCAGAAGCTTGCAACTGGGACACAAGAGTTTGTTCAAGAATTCTCCGGAATCTTTGACATTATCAAAGGAATCGATTCGCGAGCTGGTTCCATAGCTTACGGTACCTTCAGCTTGCTTCTTACGGTCGCAAAAAACAAGCAACAGCATGAAGATGTGATCACGAGTGCTTTGGAAGACCTAGGCCGGTGGTTATCCAGATTACGAGCCATCGAAAAATCTGAATATGATAACAACACGATTCTTCAATTCGTTCTGGAGATATATCTCAAAGTGATAGAGTTTGGCAGAGATGCAGTACTATATTACGGCTCGTCATCTTCAAGAAGAGTTCTTCAAGCCGTGGTTCGACCGGTCCACTCCGCGCCACAGAAGCAGACAGGAGAAATCAGATCCCTTATTGCAGATCTGATGCAAGAGCTTCTTATTATCCAGCATGATCGCATTAGAACAATCGAAAGTCACTTGGAAAGGGAACAACAGGAAAGACACGAGCAACGTGTCGACAATCTTGAAAGACTGTTTGGTGTCTCGTCGGATCTCTGTGCCAAAAACATGATTCAAGAAAGCAGTCGCAGGTTCGACGGTATGTTTAGCAAGGGTAAGCCCAAAGCAGTCTTCTCGAGGAAAGCGCCACAACTTGAGCAGATTAGCCTTGATGCACTCTCTGAGCGATCAGAATATAAGTCATGGATGGCAAATTCCTCTTCATGCCTGCTACTCCTTGAAGGAGAGAACTATGATGCGTATGACACCAGCCCTCGGCTCTGCTGGCTCTCTCCGGTTGCGGTTCAGTTCTACCAGCATTTTGATGAGCTCAAGAACTGCTATATACTATACCACTTTATTGACGAAGGTTCGGAGACTGGGGCAGGCGTGATGTTGAAAAGCATAGTGTTGCAACTATTGAGAGAAAACCGGGACGTTTGCAAGAAACTGTTTGACAGAATACAACACCTTTCTACCATACCAGCAGCAGAGCAGGAAAACTTGTTTGAGATTCTGCACAATGTTCTACGAACTTTCAGCCAGGAAAAAACGATCTACATAGCAGTCGCAGGTGTTGAAAGTATGTTCAGCATTCCGCCGAGAAGGCTTTTTGGCAGGTTGTTAAGTCTCATCAGATCGCCTAATGTTCTCGTCACTGTAAAAATGTTAGTGATTTGCCGATCGGGTTATTGGCCAAATGTCAGCTCCAAAGACAGGTCAGATCTGCAGCGAGCCCTGGCGATAGGCGGACATGAGGAGCTGCTGCTGGCTGTATTTATTGCGTTCGGTTGGAAACAGAGGTCTCTGGGTAATCAATAGGGAGATCTCCAGATTTTGTCTAGAGATTGGCCCAAGTCACATCATACAAGCTCAGGCGCCTGATTGCAGACTTCCTAAGTATGTTCAAGGTGTCACGGATTGAATCTTCCATGCCAATTGGATGACCCACCATGGGTTGAAACCTAGGTATCAGACAGGCGCACAGCTGGACAAACAACTTGCACTTGCCGCTCGTTAAAAGCGATTGATGAATCGGTCAGTAAATGGGGTTATTAATACTTTATTTGATCTTGACATAGGGTAATGATGAGGATGATTTATTACGCCTCGCAGGGGCTATGTACCCTACAGTATAGCGCACTAGCGCGGAATATATACAATTCCTGTGTTTCCGACCTGTCTTCCTACAAGTCTTTGCTTTTTCTGCTTTGACACATTCATCTTATGACAGTCGTTGTGGTCTGATGTGGTGTGGTGCCAATTAAGTTTTGGCGGTTATATACCGGTAGAGTCCCGTGGAGTGAGGGACGATTTCCCGTTGCGGCGACACGTAAAGGCAAATTACATCTATATTATACCCTTCATTCCTATATTTACGATGAATTATATATTGAAGAGGTATATTTTGCATGGAAATACGCGGAGTTAGCGGATTCTTTATCCAAATATCGCAGTAGGTGATTCCTCGCAATGGATTTAACCACTTACCTCCACGGGTTCATTCGAAAGTGTTCAGATCTCAAAAAGAAAACAAGAAAAAACAAGAAAATCATACACCAAAAAACCACACCGTATCGAGAAGATCTGTGCCACATATAAACAGCTGGGGTGCGGCTGACATCCGCCCTATCCCACACTTCGAGCCAGGGTCCCCGAAGCGGTCTGGAGAAAAGTGGCCAACATTTACAACGTTCGTTTACCTAGGTAGGTAGGGTGTGTGTTCCTGCAAGAGCGATTAGTGACCGGGCTATAGTGTCCGACAGGGATCAGATTAGATGGTTGCCTGTAAGACATGGCGGTACGACGGACGTAGCATGGCGTATATGGGTACGGGCGTATTCGATGCGAGGGAGTTGGTTTGTTAGTTAGTCCATGCATGTCTCTAGTTCCAGGTCGGGCCAGATACATTTTCCTACTACGTAGTGTTGGTGAGAATGAAGAAGTGGCTTAGATGGTTCCATAGCAAAATGGACAGTGACTGGCGTGCAAGGGTTCAATACCGTCACCATGGATGCCCTAGTCCAGCCGAAAGTGGGCTGGATACTGCATGTAGTTATTTGTAAACGCCAGCAATAATGTCCATTGTTATACCACCAATCTTCACAGATTTGGGTGCGGTCAAATTATCCAATCAGCTTGTTTGGCAGGATAATCGGCGTTCCAGAGCTGTGATTATCGTTTATATTAAGCTGATCTCGCCCGAGACAACTATTACCTACTCAAGTATACTACTTACCATAGATAAACTTATCCCATTCCTCGTTTGGTCTTTTGTCGTGTTGAACCTACTTGTATTCCGGAACACTGAAAACAAATACCTATTCAATGAACTACCGCACTATGAAATCCGACGTCCTCGTGATGCCAGGCAACAGCGATATGTTTGACAACAGGCCCTGGTTTTACAATGATCAGAACATGAAAGAGTTTCACCACACTGTTATATCTGTGAGTATCATTTACCTTGAGTCAATATTATGTATACTGATAGAGTTTCAAGGGCATACCTCCCTCATCTCCACTGCACAATGACGAACTATTATTCGAGCACTTCATCCCTCCAACAGATCAAATGGAATCCCCGTCTTCGATAACAAGTCCGGATTTTTCCCTTGCTCAACCAGACAGCCACAACAATTCATATTCTTCCAAGAAAGAAAAGTCCCGAAAACCGCGGTCTGCCAAAAGCCCCGCTTCAGAGGAAGATACACCAGAGAATAAGTCAAGGGTTCGTCTCTCCTATCGTGCTAAAGAATACTGAGAGACTAACATCGAACAGAGAAGAAGAGAACAAAACCGCATCGCGCAACGCACATTCCGCGAACGAAAAGACAGATACATCCAAAACCTGGAGTCGCACATCAAACTGCTCGACGCAAGCCACAAAGATCTCCAAGCATCCTATCGCCAATCCACGGATCAAGTAAATGCACTCTATACGCAGTTGCTGGAAACGCAGGGCGAATTAGATTACTGGCGATGTCTTGCGCAGCCATCCGCAACTCCAACCACGACGACCGCAGCAGCGATGACCTCAACGCCAACGATAGCGTCGCCGGTTGAGGCGCATGGAAGGAGACATCATCAGAATATTCCTGTTATGGCGGGGATGCATATACCGCATGGACAATTTACGTAGTTTTTCTCTCTCTCTCTTTTTGTTACTTGCATTAATGATGTACGAGATATGGATTGGACTGCAATTTGGCGTATACATTGGACTTTGGTCTACTCAGCACTTGCTTTACTTTTACCCGAAGTATGACACACGAGTACATATCGATATAATGGGATGTATGATATGAAGCAGCTTTTCAAAATCAGCCTGCCTATAATGTAATGCGGGATACACACCCAGATCACATCATCAAGCTGATTGACTCTACATAGCTGATCACCCAAGTCGAAGCGATACTAATTCCGGACCGAACACCTTCCTAAACAGGAAACACCAATCAACTAACGCACGCCACCACCTGCCGAGCGTTCAGCTCTCGTTTAGTCCGTTTAGTCCGATTAGAAGCATGTAGTACATAGTCATACCTGACGTCCGTGCTTCGACACATGCTTAGGTATGGTATTTGGCGTGCAACTACGGAGTACACTACCGGTACGTAGGGAATAGTAGAGAGACAAAAGAAAAAGCATATGCTCAGCCCTACATCGTTCCACCTGGCCGAATGTACCACTTTCCTGACTAGTAAAGCACGAATTACCTGTTATGTGCAAGTTTACTTTGTTAGTTGCTCTGTTTATCGTAAGTCTAGCCATGCCTAGCATAGCGAGACAATGAGGGAATCCACAATTGATCGACCTGTTTTTTCTTTTGGTGTTGGTTGATGTACGTAAAACGGGTAGATACCGGTAGTCTTCTTGTCAAGTTGTCGCTTGGTGTTTTGAATTGATCCGAGATTATATCCACCTCTCTTTGAAAGAGATAATGCAAGATAGATGTCGCCTGTCAAGTTGACGTCGCATGTACGAACCTGCTGACCCTTCCACGCCACTTACCGGGCATGTTACTCTATCAACCGCGTGTTATAGGTACGGTACACAGATGTCTCGACGGAGAAACAACCCCCATCCCCGCCAACGCAACGGCCACCTTTTCGGCCTCGCCAAGTTGACCTTATTTGTCCGTACGTAGTATGTAGTATTTAAATGCTTGGCCAGGACTCAGATCATTTAGTTAAACAACTTACAAGTACATAGATTGCAGCGGGGCAATCTCGCCGAAATCGCAGACACCAAGCCTTGAAGCTAATAATATAGGCTAATTGGATAGCAACTTCCGAAATAGGAATTAGGGCTTTGTATTGTCCCGCCTGAAGAATCGCAATGGCAAGCAATTCTCCGAGGAATACATAGCGAATCATAAACTCGTTCTTATTATGGAATCTGTACGAGATTGCGTGCATGGCGCGCTCGATTTCACTCGATCAAAAATGGCAAGTCTTGAGACGCTATCTTACCTAGGCTTAACAGGCCTTAGCTTATGGCGTGTCATAGGCATGTCTATGGCTGGGGTGGTAGCACGCATAACCACATGAACCAAATCTCTATTTCTCTCAAATTTCCTAAGAGACTTTTCAAGACTTGAACCTATCGCAGCCCATGTATGACGTTATGCACATCCCATGCATCCATCACCCTGATCCGCACCACTCCACTCTCCAAACTTACAAGGTTACAAAAAAGCAAAAAAAAAAAGCGCATGTTCGCCCCGACAGCTAGTTAGGGTAGTAGAAGACACCGCTCCTCCCTTCTAGACTCTTCGCTTGCATATCTAGCAACAAACAGGATTGGTTACGCGCGACAAGGGTGGTGTTGCTGAATCCAATCATAAGCCTTACAGACAACGCTTTGGGTTGACTCCAAGCATTTCACCGCTTGATTTTGGGATTTTACGTATATTCATACTTTGCATAGCTGAAGTTGTATGATGGTCGGTGCTATTTTTGAGGGCCGGTTGTGTCGCTGAGGTCATGGGTTCTTCTTCCATAGCTGGGAATATCGGACTTGTGGGCAGTCGCTGGAGTGTACCTAAGGAGCTTTGATCTGTAACTAGAGGATTTGACCCTCGTGTAAGGATGGATCGTAACCCTAACGGTTCTTTTATTATAGGATGAGGTCTATCTATTGACTTTATCTCACGCAACAACCTCACTGGCCTCAACCTCCTTCTGCTCTTCCTTCGACGACACAATCGGCGTATTCGAGTGCAAATTCCCCAACACAACCCTCAGCTCCTTCAAAAACCTCGTCACTTCCTCTTCCGTGCCCACCGTAATCCTCAAACACCCCTCACATCCATACTCCTTACCCCTAAACCTTACAACGACACCCTTCTTCTCCGCCATGGCTTCATACGTAGACAGCGCAACGACATTATCCGGTTTCCCATCCTTATTCAGCATCTCCACAAGCAAGAAATTCGACGCCTGACCACCGAGAAAGCGTCCTACACCCGGGATTTGCGGCATTTCTTTGAGCATCCGCTCCCGCTGCTCAATAATCCTCGCCCGATTCTCACGCATCACCGCCAAATTCGCCGGCCTGAAGGCTGCTTGAGCGATCACACTCGTCGGACTGGGGATGTTATACGGCGACTTCATACTATTAAACAACGTCGCAACTTCCGGGCTCGCAAACGCCGTTCCCAGCCTTATACCGGCTAGACCAAATGCCTTGCTGAGGGTCTGCATAACCACCAGATTGGGCCACTCATTCACCCATTCTGCGAGACTCGACCCTTCAGGCGCAAAATCAATGTATGCTTCGTCGACGACAACGACGCCGTTCCATGTCGGGTGTTCGAGGACTTTTTGAATGTCTTCTTTGGCGATTAGGTTCGCGGTGGGATTACCAGGTGAACAGATATAGACGATTTTTATCCTCTCATCGGCCGACAGCGCCTCGTTGATTTTGCCCGGTTGTAATGAGAACCCATTCTCCGCGTCGAGCGGCACTTTGACGATTCCGACGTCGTTCACATCCGCGCTGACGGCGTACATACCGTATGTCGGCGGACAGGTAAGAATCTTGTCTTGTCCAGGAACACAGAAACATCGTAACAAAGCGTCGATGGCCTCATCGGAGCCGACGCCAACAAACAAGTTTTCGGGTTTGAGTTCCTTTTGAGTGTGGACTTTGGTGTTGCGGAGGTTGCAGATTAATTGTTTTAGGTCGATTTGGTGACTACCAAAAACACCACACTTAGTATGTTGTCATTGAGGAAGAAATTGGAAAGGTAACTCACGGATCAGGATACCGATTCAATCCCAAAAAATCAATCTGCGGCGCAGAACTGCCATTGCCTGTCGACGTACCCTCAATATTCCCATCTTTGTTGAGTAGCAGACCAGGTCCGTAGGCATTCTCGTTGGCGTCGAGGAGGATATTCGTCCCGTCGTCTTTGTAGTCACTGCACAGATAAAAAATGTTAGCTTCCCCGCCATCGGAGCAGCATCGGAGGAAGTTGCGACGTACTCTCTGGCGCATCGGTAAGGGTGCAATTTTAGAATATTTGGTCGCGCGCATTTCGACAGATCGAAGGGTCTGCTTTGAGGAGCCATTGTGATTGTTTTGAGAGGTTGGTGTGTGATTTGAGAAGAAGGGAAGATAAAAAGATGGGATTGAAATATTTTGGGAGTCGGCGCGGTGGGGAACAAACATTCCGTGACATTACTGACTCATTCTCTCATGGAAATACTGAGTCACTTACAAATTCCATGTCAATGGCATCTTATTTTGTTTTGTAGCTACAGTTGAGACAAATTTTGGTAAATATCGTGTAGATGTAATATATTTAGAGTACAGCTAGCCTGTACTAATCTCAATCCTCTATATGTATATATACATAGCATAGGCCTGAGCCTACAAATGCAATCAACGCCATCGATGCTCTATCTTTTCGCATGAACAAAGGAAATCTTTCTCCTTGAAAGAAGGTATATTAATCACTTTTAGACTTTCCAGTAGCCTTTTCCGGCTCTTGTGTTAGTTTCTCAAGGGTTTCGGTTTTGGTAGAAGGCTCAGCTTCATTATTCTTCTTCGAATTGGTGTGCTTCTTTCGCTTTTCGGCGACATATGTCCACGCCCTGCCGACACCTGCCGTAAGAGCACTTTTAATGGTTTGCATAGTCGCTGGCCACCGGATTGTCTTGGTAATGGTATGTTGTAGCTCTTCCTTGAGCCTTTCATCGGCAGCGATGCGCTGCTCAAAGGCTCCTCCTTGTCGTCGGTGGATGCGTTCGGGATCTTCGTCGCTTGTTTTCTGCATCATTTCAAGGAATTCAGATCGCGGTATCTGGTACCGACTCTGATATTGAAAATACAGCTTTTCTCGGAACGATTTGGGCAACCGTCGCACCATGTTTCCTCGTTTCACAGGATCCATGTCCTGAGTCAACTTGACATTCGCCGACGGGTCATCAATCCAATCCGACTGCGAGCAGCGAGCGTCGTTAAAGTCGCAGTTCGGCAGATTCTCGATCAATGGCGCATATAGACGTCGGAAGTAGTCCATCTGGCCCGTGACGATATTCCTGACTTTATTGGGATCTTCCGCAGAAACAGTCATGCGAGGATCCCCCATGTAACTGAGCCCAGCAATTGTGGTATAAAGCTCTTGTTCCGTGAATTGATCCGGCAGCATGAGCAGGGCGACACGCAATGCTGAAAGTAAATTGACTTGGTTCGCTACTCGTACTCGCGGGTGGTCGCGAAGAATCTTCACCGGTTTGTGCAGCCGTCCAGCAAGGTACATGGTATCCCATTGACTAAGATCTCTGCATAATGTGTCGATATTCACCACACCGTACTTGATGAGCGTACCGTTGACCGTCACAAACGGGTTAAAGTAGACACCGGCGCCCCATTTATCTTGCACAGCGGAAACTGCACCAGACCCAAGGGCGCCGAGCGCAGAGTAGTGGTCGCGATGCTCTTGTAGGTTGAGAGAGTGCCAGTGTTGTGTATGCGATACTCCGAATATGAAGTCAATCATCTTGCCTTTTCCTTGCTGAACATTCCGAATGGCCTGTGGTGGTGCAGGGTGGCCGGGGTCCGACTCCGAGCCTGCTGTTGCCGTCTGCGCGAAAACTCCTGAACCGTAGGCAAATGCATATCTGATGGGAGCGCGGAATTTCCATAATATTTGTCGCAGAGCCTCTTTAAATTCTTCATTGATGATCATGTGCTGGTTGACGCCGAAGTTTTTGGATGGCAGTTCCGAGAATTTCGAAATTGACAGGTCCGGATTGTCTTCCCAATCCGCTGGTTCTTTCTGGAGGAGGGCCGAGCTCGAGAAATTAGACGAGTAGCCTGTAGATGTATTATTTCGAGTAGTCCGAAGTGACGGGTGTGTTCCGAAGTCATTTGTTATATGTAGGTTCGTGTGCGGGTTTTCGTACGATGTGTGTAGACTTCGGGTAAGCACCCGGAAGGGATAGTGAGTTGAATTATTCGCATTGTATATTGAAACCGTTATCGATCTCGAGTATGTAGACGATTGCACAGGAAATGTGTGTCGCAATCGGACGGTCTTGGTCTGCAATGTGAAGTGTTAGCGAATTATCCCTCGGCTAACAATTTCCATGAAGCTTACCGAAAGTTGTCGCATTTTGAAGTCGCAGAAACGAGCGTCGAGAGAGAGAGGTATAAACAGACGGATGCTAGATCATGGTGTTGGGCTGGGCGACAAAGAGAATGCAACTGTTGTTGTGTGTAGGTCAATATTGTACAATGTCAAGTCATCGTTATAGCAAAGAGAGTGTGCAGTATTGACGTAGGCCAATTCCGTCTGGCCCCGGAAAATCGCCCAGTTCCAGCCAGGTCACGTGCAGACGTATCCGCCAGCGCGTTTAGCGGCCGAGAGCGCGCATCAACATAAACATTCACAATAAACACTCCTCATTCGAGTGTCTACGCTGTCTTGAACCACCAAACGCGCCATTATCCTCTGCCATCCACACAGATATATTCCATTTGAAATTGCGACATGTGTTAGAATACAGAAAAAACGATTCATCAAATTAGCGCAAATGGAGACCTTCGCCGCCCGTCTCGCAAGCTTCGACTCTGTCGTGCCAGCCATCAACTCGAGAACGTCTAGTTCGAGAAACATCCAACCGCAACGATGGGTTTGGGAGTCGCCATCACCAGAGCAGGTATGTCAGCTGAAGTTTCTGTGCAAATTCTTGCTAATAAATGTGCAGCTGGCTCATGCTGGTTTCTACTTCCAACCATACGACACTAATCCCGACAACACGATGTGTTTCCTCTGCGGGCGAGCACTAGACGGCTGGGAAGAGGGAGACGACCCTGTGACAGAACATTTGAAGCATTCACCCGATTGCGGTTGGGCGATTATCATGGACATTCAATCCAAAACATCGAATCCCGCCGAGATTGTAGACCCCACAAGTTCTGCGATTGTTGAAGCTCGCAGGGCAACATTCGCGGTCGGCTGGCCACATGAAGGAAAACGCGGCTGGGTGTGTCAGTCGGAAAAGGTAATCAATCCGCTGTATTGTTAGGTTGTCTATTTACTGATAGAGTCAGATGGTCGAGGCTGGATGGTATTTCTGCCCGAACGAAGAAAGTCCCGACTTGGCCAGTTGCCCTTACTGCAAATTGTCCTTGGATGGTTGGGAAGAAGCAGATGATCCATTGTAAGCATCGCGCCTTCCTATTTCATGTGTATTGACTAACCTGAACAGTGAGGAACACCACCGCCGATCCTCGGAATGCTCCTTCTTCGTCTTCGCTCTACCTGCAAAACCAACCAAAAAGAGTACTCGCGCCAAAAAGCCCCGCGCTTCCAAGGCCTCACGACTTTCGACGCAGTCGGTAATGACCGCAGCCTCGGAAGCCCCAACGATTGATGACGACATGATGGATGTTAGCATCATGTCTCAGTCAACAGTCAGGTCTCAATCGACTAAGAAAGCAAAGCCGACGAAAAAGACTACCAAATCACGCGCCAAGAAGACGAAGAAAGACGAGCCTACTGAAGTCATAGACATAGAACCTGAACAAGTCGAAATCCAAGCACTTGAACCAGAGAAGCCTAAACGCGCTACTAGAGGAAAAAAACGAGGCAGCGAAGCGGTTATCCAGGAAATGTCCGCCATGACATTGACAGACCCGGTCGTCGATACAGTCCCGTCACCCAAGAGGCGAGCTACGGAAACTCGTCGGAGCGTGTCTCCACAACCTGAAGATGCCCAGTCTTCCGTTTTAGAGGACGCCCCATTAGAGGTGGCCACTTCTCCTGTGATGCTCAAGAAAGGCCGCAAAGGAGCTAAGAAAGCTGCATCAACCAGAAGTCGGAAGGCGTCGACGGCATCCTCGTCTGGAAAAGCCGCACAGAGCAGGATCCCAGACGATTCAGTTCTTGAGGCAGCTATCGAAGCCGACTTAGCACGCAACATGGAAGACACGGAGCCTTTTGAATTCCACTACAAAGACGAAGAGCGAGAGAGTGCACGGTTCCGACAGCAATCGATATCTACTTCTATAAAAGCTCCATCGGAATCGCACTATGAGCGTGAAGGAACCCAAGACGTTCAAGAGGCACAGGAACCGGCTCCGGAAGAAGCTTCAATTATAGAGGTGGTCCCTGAGCCGAAGCAGAAGAAACAACCAAAGCGAAAAGCTCCTGCGAAGAAGTCGAAGAAAGAAAAGGCACCTGAACCCGAGCCAGAGCCGGAGCCCGAACTTGAGCCCGAACCTGAACAGGAGCAAGAAGTCGATCATGAGCGAGAAGGATTAGAACCAGAGCCAGCAGCTGAACCAGAACCCGAGCGTGAGCCTGAGGTCGAGGAAACAGTTGAGCTCGTAAAACCGAAGCCGAAACGCACTTCACACCAAAAGCGCAAAGTTCAGGAACAACCTGCTGAAGAAGTTTCTCAGGTTATGATGGAAGTCGAGCCTGTCGTACGACAAGGCTCGGTCGTTACCGTCGAAATCGACATGCGGGACCACCAGCCTGAAATAGACGAGACCATTGACAAGCAGCCAGCCAAGAAGCAGGGCAAAAAAGCCACGAAAGGCAAAAAGCCGGTTGCTTCGAAGAGGAAAGAGAGTGACATTGTCATGGATGGGCAGACTGAGTCAGCAGAATCTCACGCACCTCTTCCTGAAGCTCCGAAACCTCAAAGACGAGAGTCAAAACGCGAGTCAAAGCGCAAGTCCAAAGAAACTAGAGACGACTCTATGATTATGGATGAGCAAGAAGATTCTGCGCCTGCCCCAGCACAGGAAGAAATAGTGGACCAACCTGTCAAAGCGAAACGTGGACGACCGACGAAAGAGACCCAAGAAGTTTCTATGATCATGGACAAACAGGAAGAATCTGCACCCGCTCGAGCACAAGAGCCAGCTGAGCAACCCGTCAAAGCGAAACGGGGGCGACCGACCAAAGAAGCCCAAGAGGCCTCTGAAGAGAAGCAAGCGGTTGAAGCCAAGCCAAAACGAGGACGACCTTCAAAACAACGATCTATCCAAGCCGATGAACTGCCCGAGGAACCTAAGCGCGAGCAACAGTCCAAGAAGGCCCAGGTGCCTATCAAGAACACTCAACGGTATAGCGACTTGCCGAAAGATAGGCACCGTGCTCAAAGCTTTATCGAGTCGGTCACCAATTCCTCGCCTCAGCGACCGTCACCGAACAATACGCATTCCACAACACAAGAAAGGACGCCATCTCCATCACCACAAGCATCCGACGCTGAGAACCAGCCACCTTCGGCACGACCACTCTCAGCCAGACCTCCTATTCTTTCTCCGTCAAAACCGACTGCTTCTCGTATACTTGCAACCACCACACCATCTCCGTCCAAGCGTCAAGAGGGATACTTGACATCCACCCGGTCGTGGGAGCCGATGGACATTGAAGAGCTTCTTGGCAGTTTTAGTGACAAGGAGAACCGTGACTTTACTCTCGATCAAGGCAATATCAAAGACATCCTAACAAGCCCTGAGAAGAAGATGACGGTTGAAGAATGGATATACTATAATGCCAAGAATGGCGAGGAGCGACTCCGGCGAGAATGCGAGAGACTCATAAGTATTTTCGAACGTGAAGGGGGCCGAGCTATGAGGGCGTTGGAGGGTATTGAATGTATGGAGTGATCCTGGTAATTAGTGGGTTTAGCATTGAAGGTGTTGTGGGATTATAGTCGGCGTCTGGGATATATTATATTGATGCACTTGTGAGTTATATTGCAATTTGATTGTACACAACCGTCCTTTTAACGTAAAAAGAGCCTAACGCCATGGGTATCCTGAACTTTTAACAAACAAACATGAATTGCCCCATAAGATAGTCTACGCAATAATCCCCAATCTCCCTTCCCAATCATCCTCCTCCTGCTTCACAGCCCTCCTCTTCTCCCTCCTCTTCGCTCTTCTTTCTTCCCGCTCCTTCGCATCCTGCTCCTCCCTGTCCTTGAGTCTCGCCCCAAGATCCAGATTAAATGCCTTTCTGTCTTCCTCCTCCTTTTCCCGTTTCTTGTGTGCCAACCACCTCAACCTCATCCTCACATCCTCCACACTCGCCCTCTTCACCTCCCCACTCTCCCCAATCGCAATCAAATGCTGCTTGCTATTCAAATGCTCCACGAGCTGAATATTATCCTTAAACGTAAGATCGCAATCCGAACAATAAAATCCCGCCCCCCTGCCTCTTTTGCCCACCGCTGCCCCGGCAGGAACCATGGTGGTCTTACCAACCATACTCGCAACATCAAGCCTCTGCACGCGCGAAGATGTTGCCTCCAAAGTGCTAAAGTCGACAGGTGCGTGCCATTTCTTGCCGGCGAGTTTTGCCTCGTAACGCGCTTTGGATTCGGCTTTGTTTTTGGCTTCGGTTTCAGCGGCGCGTTGGGCATATTCTTCGCGGTTCCAGGTTTTGCGGAAGTCGGTGTCGGTGGAGGCGGTGCCGTAGGCGGAGCGTTTGTCTGCCATTTTTTTTGAAGGGTCGAGACGCAGTCTCGATGAATCAGGGGATGGCCGTTTATAATGAAGATGGCGCAGTCGGACTCTGAAATGTTTATGTTGAGTCAAGAGTGAAGGTATGGTATGGTGGTGGTGATGTTGGAGAAGAAAGTTGTGGCGGGTGGAGAAGCTTTATCTTTTATCGCCCTTCTCAGGCATCCTCAGGCATCTAGACGGACATCGACACATCTTGCCCTACTATATAATTCAACGCGACAGAACGATACCCGATCAAATATAAATGGGTTTTATCCCTTCAGTTATCCAGAATTATCCTTCCAATAGACTTGTAACAGCCACAGCTCACAACTCTCTCACAACCAGCCATACTATCTCGACACTACGTAACGCCAATCTAGATCCACATCACAGCCAGCCTCGCCTCTGAACTCAGACCTCAACACGAATGAGCCTCAAAGACTAATTATGTTACAGCCTAACTCAATTCCCTAGCTTAATGCTATTGCCTATTGCTTACATATATAATACAGCTGGCACATTCAATTGAACATGATATTCGATTTGAATGTCGACAACGACAACAGGGATGGAATAAAGGCAACAGCGATACTAGAAAGATAGGACAGCAACTATCAACAGCGAAGCGCAGATCCAACAATACCTTCATTTTATTCCACTTACACTGTACACAAACAATGGCCAAGATAAACACCATGAACATAATGTCCCTCCCCACCGAACTCCACATCCACATATCCTCCTACCTCTCCTACCCCGACGCCCTGGCCCTCAAACACACAAACCGCCACTTCTATTCTCTTGTCTACACAGGCGTCCACTCCAAAATTGACTGGCTCCTATGGCGCTTTGAGCGTAAACTCGAGTGTCCACGCAACGAGGACTGTTCGCTAAGGACAGACGCGTCGTTTTGTAGATCCAAAACAGTGAGGAAGATTATGGAGAGGAGGAGGAAGCATCTTGAGTGTAGGCCTGGGGAGGGGGGCTGTTTTGTGGTGCTTGGAGGGAGTTGTAGGAGGAAGGAGGTTGTGCCTCGGTGGATGTTGAGGGGGGTTAGGGATGAGGGTACGTATTCTGACTCTATCACGTTTGATGGAGGCTGACAGTGGTGTAGTGTTGGTATATGGGTTATTGTTTGTGTTTTGGATGGTGGTTTGGCATGCGATTAGAATGTACGCGATATCACCAGAACGGTCTTACATGATGGCTGACTTGATAGTAGATCGATCCTTGGTCGACAATCTGAGCTACTTCCGGCAGCCTTCAAAATCCAGTCATGATGAACAAACGGCCTTTTCATCTAAGAGATAGACAGAGCCTCAACTCGGAGGCCTAATGCAATACCCTCCGTCCGGCGTCCATAGACCTCCAGCGTCGACATTGGAACATTAGCCCAATAGAGGGCGTTTTATATGAGGATTACGTCCGACCACATACCTCACACGAAGGAATTTACAGACCTTATGAATCCCTATCAGGTCATTCAGCCTTACCATAATCTTATATTTAATCTACTTGATGTATATAGCTGCACGCCTTACGCTAATTGACTACATCGACTATATAATTAATTGTCCATAAACGAACAACTACATATGTAAGTGGACGGAGTTTAGAAGGCTTATATCCGGAGTAGCGTACTGTACCCCAAGCGCTAAACAGATCCATGCATGTCCTTAATGTCAAATCCCTAGATCTGAGAGATATATAGAAGGTTATGTGGACGGAGTTTGGGGTTTGTAATATATCCGCTGACAGCTTTATCCATGGATGCAGCTGAGTGAGGACGTTATCTCCGATCAGTCAGCTGGTTTTTAATGTGTACGTCTTAAAAGCAGTTATAAAAGCGTCCATCGATCCCTTGATCCAGGAACTCAACGATACTTTCGATTCAAGTCATATAGGCCAAGTCCAAGTCCAAGTCCAGTTTCCATATTACATAGACTCCATCACAATCACGCACAAAATGGCTACTAGTATCCTCCTCAGAAATGGCACAGTACTCTCCCATGACGGTGACAAGGTTGTCGTGCTTAAGAACCATGATGTTCTCGTCGTCGGAAACACTATCCGTCAAATTGGGCAGAACCTGACACTTCCAGGTGAAGGCAGAGTAGTAGATTGTACTGATAAGATCGTATCTCCCGGATTCATTGATACGCATCACCATTTATGGCAGACTCAGGTATGACTTCTCTGGTGATCCTAGAAAGCTAGGATGAGCTGACAGGCACAGTTGAAAGGAAGACACAGCGATGAGGGTTTTATGGATTATATGGTTTCAGGTACCCCTCTCCTCTCGCCCATCCATAATCCATCCGTTAATGAGTCCAAGGAGGCATCCAAGCCTACAACTACTCCCCAGAGGACATATTCTGGGGCCAATTAGCGGGCTGTCTGCAAAGTATCAATGCAGGCGTAACAACCGTCGTTGATCATGCACACATGACCTATTCCCCTGACAACGGTAATTCCCACTTCCTCTCCCTCCCCCCTTCATATACTGACGATATTTGTAGTAACCGAAGCCCTCCGCGCAACAACATCTTCCGGCCTCCGGTCCATATTCTGCTACAGCGCCATCTGGCGCATAAAAACCTGGTCCTCGGAAGTCGAGTATGACAGCACTTTACTTCCCGACTGGTGGCATGCGACACTCGCCTCACTCGCCAAATCCGCTCCCTACGGTGATGGGCGTGTATCCCTAGGTGTGGGATTCGATCAATTCCAGCTTCCCAAGGAAGAAGTCATGAACCTCTACGAGAAAGCGCGCGAGTTGGGCGTGAAGTTGATGACGAGTCATTACGTTGCGCATTTCATGAAAAGTATGCCCCCCCTTAGCCATCCATTTACTTAGGTGGCAAGGACTGACGAATGTGAAAAGACTCCGTCAACATCCTCTCCGATTACGGCCTACTCGACAATTCAATCCTCGTCTCGCATGCCAACGGCATCTCTGAATCCGACGCCGCCCTTTTGACCTCAAAAGGGGCACATATCTCCGCCACACCCGAGACAGAAATGCAAATGCTAGGCGAGATAGTTGCTTTCAGAAGCGACACAAAGTCGCATGCATCGATTGGGGTGGATTGTCATTCCAATAATTCAAGTGACCTACTCACGCAACTCAGAATGGGGTTGCAGAACGCCCGAGCCGCTGAGAATTCTCAAGCCATCGGGCAAGGGAAGTATCCAAGCGTTAAAATCAAAGTCGAAGAGGCGTTCAACCTCGGCACAATCCAAGGCGCGAAAGCGATTAATATGCAGGATCAGATTGGTAGCCTAGAAGTTGGGAAACGGGCTGATATTGTAGTTTTTGATGCTTCGTCGCCGGGGATGGTGTGTGCGGCTGAGGAGGATCCTGTTGGCGCGGTGATACTGCATGCTGGGACGGGTGATGTTGAGACGGTGATTGTTGATGGGGTGGTCAGGAAGGAAAGGGGGAAGTTGGCTGATGTTAGGGTTTTGGATGGGTTGGGTAGTACTGAGAAAGCTGTAGAGATGACTTGGGGAGAGGTGAGAGGCAGGCTGTTGGAGAGTAGAGAGAGAATCCAGGAGAAAGGACAGGGCCAGGATAGGCAGGCGGCGATGCAGTATTTGTACAGGACTTTTGGATAGAGCACTAGAATAGGCGACATATGAAAATGGTATTGGAGGAAAAAAGAACATTAGATGTTGATAGGAGCATTGAATCTATTGGATGGTATCGCGTTACACGCAAGGCAGGATAGCCGCCGCTGCGCCGCATGTTCAGGCTGCCTTCCTCGCTGCCCTCTTACCCCTCCCTCTTCTTCCTACAACTCACTCCGACCTGGTGAAATACCAGCGCCTTTGCATTCGAAGGTGATAGTCTAGAACCTTGAGAAGGAGCTCTACAACCCACACCATAGGAGCATTCTTTCGCAACTGAGCAACAACTATCCTTATCGATCGTTCGAGGTACAGATTCCAAGGACAAGATGAAGGTTTCGAGTGTGTGGCTTATGCTGTCGATGGCAAGGCTTTCCAAGGCAATCGTGGCAGGTATAACATTCCAAGAATCCTATAACTTAACCTTTATGATTGACTTAGGTGTCGCAGAAGCGCCCATCGTCGCCACCATCATCGACAACAAAGACGAAAGCCATATCCTAAACAATTACAACGACTGGGTCAACCCCGAAGACCTACCTCCCATGCCACAATGCATAGTCCAGCAGCACCACTCCACCTGGCTGGCAGCGATGACAGACTGTACCGCCAAACGATGCACCTCTCGTTTCGCCTTTATATGTACCCACCATCAATGGCTGACTGAACTCAGCTGTCTCAGTACTCATTTTTCTCCTGATCTTTTGAAGAGTTATCTGCCATATTGTAGCCGATCTGTGCTTAGTAAAGCACAATTGTATTCATGGGTTTGGAATATTACGAGTCGGACCTGGCTTGTTGATGTGGGTGATGCGAATGAGTTGCAAAATCTGTCCCCGGCATCTCTGGTTGATGGCTATGCGGACGTTGATGTGATAAACTATGCGCCGGTGTGTCTGACCCAGTCGGTGTCTACTCCACCAAGGGGCGCTTATCGGCATGTAATGGCGTCTTGTATGTTCGAAGGCTCGACCCAGAATACGGGGAATGCAGCTCGTCCTTGGGAGTATAGTGAATCACTACAGTCTATTATTCCTCTGAGCTATGAAACTGTTGGATATGATCTCACCGGACATCATATTAGCGAAGGAAGTTACTTTGATAAAAACTGCTTCTGCAGCTTCTTCACTATCGATCAAGACAATGAAGCATGTTCGGGGTCTAGGGCGATTGACCTGACGAGAGAGCGACTATGGATTAATGCCACCTGTGGATCCTCGTCCTTACCCCAAAACTGGACAGATACACTCCAAACCACAGACCTCGCATATATTCCCCTCGAAGACTGGAACTGGCCCAAATGTGTCGCGGATATGCCGCAGCAAGTGACTTCGCTTCCTGACCAATGTGTAGCCGAAGCCTGTGAGGTCGACTCAGAAGGCTACTGCAGCAAGATCAAGCCGGCAGTTGAAAGGGCTTGCTTCTGCCACAACATCAGCTACAATTCCTGCGGTGGTTCGTGCCAAATATTTGAGACCCGAATTGACTATGTCAACTGGCTCCGCAGTATGTGTGGTGATGTGGATGACTGGCACGGTCTCCCTGATGATTGGCGTCGATTAGTTGCTCCTACGACTCTCGACATGATCCCGTGGAAATGGACTGTCAAGCCATCTAATACAACGGGGAGTTGTGCTTCGAATAGATGGAAGCTTGGAAGCATTGCTCTAGTCAACATAACTACACTCCTTGCGATGCTTCTCATTCAGACACGTCGCATACATCAAATTGCGCACCGCTGGCAGCCACGCTCCTGGTATTCCAAAGGGTCGTTAATCGCCGCATCTCAAATCCTGGCAAACTACATCAACACTCTTCTTGTCCAAAGAACCCTTGGCTATGAAGAGGTCCCCGATACTCAACTGCTGCTCCTCTGGTGCACTATGCCCCGCCTGCTTTCCTGGCTCCCAATTCTGCTTGTCGGTGTACAACCTTTTGAGACGATGAATCTGTCTGCTGTTGGGGCTTGTTTATTTGCAGAATTTATCCTCCAGGGATTTTCGTCGTATTATATGCTCATGACTGTCAGATATGGCGTAGAACACAATATCTACCTTGGGCATACTTTGGAAAGAGCCGAAAGAGTCTGGGCAGCGGGCAGGATGTATTATGGTGCACTCATGTGGTTTATCATGATTGGCCTGGCGCTCGTTCTATTAGTGTGGGCTACACGTCGAATAAACAAGATGACCGAAGTTGCGAGTCTGGAGTCATCACCAAAGCCACAGAGAGATGGAAACGTAATATCGAGGTTTGCAAAAGTGTTAATGGCCCCTGTGAGCGAACGTTACACACGATTCAGGGAAAAGGCGACACATTTCTGGAGGGTCGAATGTACAAACTCAGAAAAAAGTTCATTGATAGAAAGCACGGAAAAACCTGGCTCGGCATATGGCACCTTTTCCGCTACAGGCAAATATCACTGGGCCTCTCACAGAAATTCTGTAGGATTGTACGCGGCTTTGATCCTTGGATTGTTTGGTCTCTGGATTGCGCAGTGGCTGTTCTGGAGTGGGTTTGTTGTTCTTAGTTCAGAAGAGTATGTGTTTGATACAATTTATTTGGTGCATATTGACTAACTGGGCTTTAGGTACTGTGCTCCTGAGCTTGGATCGCTCACAGGTGTTTGGATTGTTTTTTCGTTGGCGGGTGCTATTCTTGGAGCACCTTGACTGAGATATATATAGATTAAGTTAGTTATATCTTGGGCTTGAGCTGGTCTTTTGGTGTATCTTATTACCCTTTTCGTTGATTCAAGTTATTTGGTCTTCAACGTAGCTAGTGAGCTGAGGCATTACGAACGGTGCTAAAGATTGGAAATGTTGGGTCGAGATGGAGGGTTGGACTCGAGAATGGATTGTCATTGAATGAATTAGGGCTAGACATTTGTAACTATACACAGTATCTCTCCGCCAAGTCTCCCAACACAGCGTACAGAGAATGTTTATATCAGTATAATAGTCAAGCTGCAAATATTTCAATAAATCTCTACAAAATCATGCAAAATCGAATATTTTGCAGATTACCCAAATAGGCAATTCACGGAGAACAAGTCCAGATGCCAAGAGTCTACGTCATAGCGACTTCATGTGTATGTTATCATCGCTGCTTGACAAACACAAACAAATACTTCAATTCTCTAGTTGCTTCAGCATATACTCCGTAGTAAGTGATCGCTACGTCATACGATCCTAGCGTACCTTGTTGGAAGAGATATAAGAATATCCTGACTCTCATTCATCTCTACTTTCAACAAACATATACATACATTCAATAGCAAGAACAAAATGTCTTCGCCACAAATCTCAACAAGCTCCGGCAGCAAGCCTGTCGACCCCTACAAGGCTAAGAATTACGACCCCAATGCCCCCGTGCAAGAAAAGATTGAAGATCTCGTCAAGTTCATCAAGGAGATCAAATACGGCATGCTCACCACCAAGGCGTCTGACAGCGACCTGCTCTCTTCGCGGGCCATGGCGCTCGCCGGGACTGTATACTCCTCTCTCTTCGCCCCATTTTTGTCTTGATGATGGTGGGCTGACTGGTGCGTAGGAACACGGCGGCGTCGACCTAATCTTCCACACAAACCTCTTCTCCGGCAAAACGATGGATCTCACCGTCCACCCCACAGAGACAAACATGTCCTTCCTCGACGTCGTCTCCGGCGGCTGGGCCTCCATCTCCGGCACCGCATCCGTTTTGTCGGGTAAAGATGTCGTTGAGAAATTCTATTCTCCAGCGCTTAAGACTTGGCTAGGCGATTTGGGCGATGGGGTACATGATGGTGGTCCGCGGGATCCGCGTATTGGTGTTATTAGAGTCGAGTCCAAGTCCGCGGTGCATGTCACGCCTCGCAAGGGGATGATTGGGAGGGCTGTGGAGGTTGGGAAGGCGGTTACCAAAGGGGATGTGCCGCCGATTAATAAGCATCGTGAGATCAGCACGGAGGAGTTGGCTGAATGTGAGTTTGACCTAATATCAGCTTTGAACTATACTGACTGTGGTAGGGCGCCGCACTCACCCTGAGTAATTGATCCGGTATGATAGGATGATAGTGATGAATGTTGATGATATTTCAAGTCGTATAACAATAGTAGCCCAAGGGTATCTCCAATGAATCCAACAACCAACGCCTTTCAAAAAATCCGTAATAAGAATAAACCGACTGAGCTGATCAAATTAACCGAATAGGAAACCGCGCAGGAACACGCCCATCATGTAACAACATAGCAACATTCTTCTGCGGCGTAGCCTGCAACTTCCTAAACGCCTCTCGAATATGTCTCGGCTCAATCGGCGTCCTCCCTTCTTCTGGCGGATCAAACAGTCCCGTTTCTCGTTTTCTTTTTTTCGGATTATCCCCTGAATCCGAGTCTGCACCCCCTCTACCTTTTTTCTCTCGATCTTCGCGCTCTTTCACTTTGAGTGCTTCCTCGGTTAGGGTTTGCACAATCTCGAAGGTCAGAAATCCCAAAATATCGACGATATCATCATTAGGTTTTGATTCAGTCACGATACCGAAACCAGCCCACTCACGAAATCGTTTCCCCTTTCGAAATGTAAAAGATGCCTGTCGACAATCGGACCAAAACACGTATTCCTCTCTCGTCATATTCTTTGTACGCTCATCGGCAGTCGCGAGACGTTGTAACGTAGCATAATTCTGCTCTTCCTCTTCTTCATCCTCCTCATCTTCTCGCTCGGGTGCCTGCACGGAGTAAAAACTGTTAATGTCCCACGGCAACCCGACTTTGGCACGTTTATTTTTCGGTTTTGCGGCCATATCCTGGGGGCCAGCGACGCCGGCACCTGCAAGCGGATCATCGCCAGCCGCGAAGTCGGCTGCGTCTGCACCGGCTTTGTCGTCTGAATCCTTGACGTTTTTGCGGACATCTTTCCAGGACAGAAACGTTCTGAGACGGCTGACTTTGGCTTTGTCGTGGCGGATCAAGAATATCAGGTCGTCGGTCGAAATAGATCGGTTTCCGCGGCGGGTTGCCAGAGCGGTACTTCGAGTAAGCATTTCGACGACTTGTTGGCGGACGATTTCTTCGATGAGGGTTGTGGTTTCTTGGGAGGGTTCGGCGGTTTCTCCGGAGACGAACATCATCTTGACAAACTCATTAGCAACTTCTCAAGATGTGAATGCAACAGCGATGTTGTTAGACATGGAGGCCTACCTGCTGGATCTCCTGCCGGTACTTGGGCTGACGTTCTCCGGCCATATTGATAGCTGTCGCGCTACGACTTATATAAAGCAATTCAACCAACAATACAGTAAGTAACAATGAACAATAAATAAGCCCAAATGCTTCGTATGCTATGAGTATGAGAAGTAGACGAATGTACACTCTCGAGTCTCTACCACGACGCTAACGACGCAAGGAGTGGATCCACCAATGCGCCGGGAAATCATTACTCCGATCAAAAGAATGAGCTTAATTATTTTTTGGCGGGGAGCGGGGGTCTATCAAATTCAATCTACGACAACAAAGATCAAGTCATTCACTTCAATATGCTGTACCTCGTGGGCCTCGGTCTCGCAGACGAAAAGGACATTACAGTCCGCGGGCTGGAGGTTGTCAAGTCCGCTTCGAGGGTCTATCTCGAGGCATATACGAGTATCTTGCTGGTCGAGAAGGAGAAGCTAGTGAATTATCCTCACCTTGATTTCGTGATAGGGGCGATGGCTAACCAAATTGATCAATTAGTAGGAAGCTTACTATGGCCGTCCTGTGATTGTCGCAGACCGCGAACTCGTCGAGACTGGCAGCGACGATATCCTCGAAAATGCCAAAGAGGTTGATGTTGCGTTTTTAGTTGTTGGCGATCCATTTGGGTATGCCACCTCCATTCGCTCTCTAAATGATTTGAAGTGCTTATGATAGTATAGAGCAACGACACACACAGACCTCGTCCTCCGAGCCCGCGAACTCGGAATCCCAACCAAAACCATCCCCAACGCCTCAATCATGTCCGCCATCGGCTGCACAGGCCTTCAACTCTACAACTTCGGGCAGACCGTCAGCATGGTATTCTTCACCGAAACCTGGAAACCATCCTCATACTACGACCGCGTCAAAGAAAATGCACAGCTCGGATTACACACTCTTGTCCTGCTGGATATCAAAGTTAAAGAACAATCACTCGAAAACATGGCGCGCGGACGCAAGATTTACGAACCGCCGCGATACATGACTGTCGCGCAGTGTGCGAGTCAGATGCTGGAGACTGAAGAGGAGAGACAGGAAGGTGTCTATGGACCGGATAGTCTCGCCATTGGCGCTGCGCGTGTGGGTGCTCCCGATCAAAAACTTGTGGCTGGTACGTTGAAGGAATTGACGGAAGTGGATATGGGGAAGCCTCTGCATAGTTTAGTGTTGCTCGGTAAGAGAGCGCATGATTTGGAGAGGGATTATATTGAGCAGTTTGCGGTCGATAAGGAGACGTTTAATGCTGCGTGGAAGAAGGGGTATGGTCAGGCTTAGAAATTAGACTTCCATGTGATCTAAGTATGGAATCTCTTCATCGTTTTCGTGTATATAGTTTGTCATTCGCCTAAAAATAACCCAAGCCACTAGACTTGCAATACCCAACGCCAAACTCCCATCATGCCTTAACCATGCATTCCATAACGTAAATATGTACGAGGCGGGACAACCTCACAGCAAAAGAAATAAATATAGTCCTCTGCATCCGACTGATATGTAAGGTGATCACTCCAATTTGTCCAGATGCTCCAACCTCGTCAACACAACCTGCTTACTCGTCTCCTCAATCTCTCCTGCCAGAAACACCTCGTCAAGGATCGCATAGACCTATCCATACCCTACATTAGCCCACATTCCCCTGTCTCCCCCTCTTGTTGATAGGAAAGAGCATACCTTATAAAAATTAAACACCAAATCCAACTCACACACATTCCCAAAAAACTGATCCAACACCTCCACAAAGAAATGAATCGCCTCTAGGTATGCCAACTCATTATCATTCGCGTCGACGCAGACACAGAAAAACAATCCGGCGTAGCGGCGGTAGACGATTTTGGTGCTGCGTTTGAATTCGACGAAGTTTGATTGATATTTTTGGTCGCGGGGGGCGACGAGGCGGTGGACCTGAAGGTAGGTATATCAGCTTGGGTTCGTGATGTTTGATGAGTGAGCGATTGGAGGGACACACCTCGCCTTTGAGTTTTACTTTCTCATCGTCCTGTGCTGAGGTCAGTGCTGCGATTTCAGAGCCTGTAAGAAATGGACATACACTATATGGAGCGTACCACTTCGCTAATCTCGTCTTTCCTCTATCGTCATGTCAGTCATCAAGTCCAGGCGCATGCCCCTGGAATTCGGGTCACTCACTGCCGGTTCTGAATGAGTATGAACGAGAGCACCATCCCGTATACTTCGTGGCAGGAACAGCTTTGCTGCTCTACTGCCGATCACACCTTGAGATTTCCAAAGTTGATTGATTAAAAGAGCGCTGAAGTTGAAGTTTACGTAGTAAGCAGCACTGTAAATGCGGCGGGCGTATTATACTGCCTCCTGTCACCGCTTTGGAGTCGTCCGCATCGACCAATTATCGTGGATCCTCGGACGAACAATGAGGTCTGTTTACTTTGTTGAAGTTTGCTTGGAGATACGGAGGATGATCGTCATTCCTGAATTGGGAATGCTTCCGGATTTACTCATACGATGAATATTTGAAAATATTGCAGAGCTCTAGCTCATACATTTACACCTTCCGACTGTTTGTCGCACAACATCCCCGCACGGCACCATCACTCATTCTGATCTGTATCACATCGCATCTCCCAATTCAGCGCTCAATGCCTCAATCCCACTTGGCAAACGCCAACCCGCTATAGCGCAGTTTCAAACAGACAAAAAAATGCCCGTCTACAAAATCCACGGCTTCCCGTGGCCCCGCGCCGGCATCCCCAGCATCCGCGTCTTCATCGTCCTCGAAAACCTCGACGACGCCTCCGCGGAATACATCCAAAACAAACGTACCTCTTCTCTCATCCTGGCCGCAATCCGCAAAAACCACCCTAATGCCTCCAAATACTTACCCAATCTACAGCTAATAGAGCAATACGACCCGCTAGATATGACGGATGCAGCGGTGAGTCAACCGTACGCCTTTGTCGCGGATAATGTGACTATTTTACCGGATACGGCGAGGCCGGTGAAGGGTCTGAGTGTGGAGATTGATCAGCGGTTTTTGGACGATGCTATTCCCTCTGAGGCGCGTAATACTCTTGCGGAGATAAGGGATGCGATTGCGCCGAGTGAGAAGATTGGGTGGTGGATTGTGTATAATGGGGACCCGGAAAGGTATTATCCTGGTATGGAAGACGATGAGCTCATGGACGATGAGGAGAGTGCTGTTGGTGGAGATGAGAGGGTTAGTCTTCAGAGTCAGGAAACTGCGCCATCGTCTGTGGCTGCTTCAACGCCTGTCTCGGTGCCTGAGACTCCGGTTTGTTTTTATTCCACCCTGGCGTTCAGGTATTTGGTTGATTGCTAACGAGGAAATAGGCTGATAAGTCGCCGGCACCGGGATTGAAGAAGAAGAGATCATTTTGGCGGCGCAAATGACAGAGACAGTTCTGACTGAAGGACAGCCTTACGACTACAAGCATAGCTTACGAATGTGATGACATAGATGAAACGACGAATCGCAACTGATGCACATACTACTCTCTCGGGTTTATTCCTAATGGCAGCAATCTAGCTTTTCAATCATATATCTTACAAACAGTGACCCTGGACTTGAATCCGTGTCATAAATAGTCATTCGCTATATGGTATGTTTATAACAATGAAACCAAATAGACGATGGAATCCCGCTTCTCATTCATCACAAAACTACCTCTTCAATGCAGCAAACCTCTTTGATAATTCATCCACATTCGGTATCCCTTTGCTATCCTTCCTCTGCACCCCAGGCCGAGCACGACCCTCCTGTTTACTGGCATCAGTATCCCCCGGAATCCTAACCCTCGGCTCGGGATTGTCCGTAGAAGGTCCCGGCTTCGCAACACTTACGGGACTCTTCCCCGTCGCGTCGTGCGTCCCAATATCTCTCGGTGGCGTAGCGCGCGACAATTCTTCCGTCTCAGACGCACGACGCACATTATCTGCCAGACTCTTCCGCGGCGTATGCGGTGGTTGTGCCGTAACATCCCCGGTAGTATCACCATCATCATACCCCGGCGGCGGCGACGTTTCCTCCATCGACATCAACTCCGGCACATCCCCCTCCGCCAAATCTTCTTCCTCCCCAGCAGGCCAAGCAACATTATACGCCTTCGCAATCTCTCTCAAATAACTCTCCACCAACTCCGTCGAAGGCGGTTTTACGCGCAATTTTTTAACCAGGCGTTCCGGTATTTTGATGGCTGCTTTATTGTCCTGAGCCAGGGTTGCAAATTCTTTGCCCCAGCGCTCCATTAAGAGCAGGCGCAGGGTTGTGAGTTCCTTGACTTCGCGCGGGAAACGAGGGCAGGAATAGAATATTGCGACGGCGGCTTCGTCAAGGCCTACGTTTATGTAGCTGTTTGCTTCGTCGTTGAAGTCGTCGCTTTCATCTGCAGCAGCAGCAGTTGTAGGTCGTGGCTCCTGTGGTTGCGTAGGAATCGCTGCTGGAGTAGACGATTTGCTGCTTGAAAACCACCCAAACCCACCACTCTTCTTCGGCTCTGGCGTCGACATCGTCGAACCTCTCTTCTCCAAATTCAACCTATTAAGCTCCTCCTTCGCCTTATTCCGTGCCTCGACACCTTTATCCGAGAACGCGAGTTGATCGAGCACCATGGCGCGCGCAAGCAGCAATTCGCAGTAAAGTTCTATCATCTCCATAACCTCAACCCCGATATCCGTTGCGATGACATTCTCGACTCTGTAGCGCGCAGAGGCTTCGCGGCCATTTTCGAGGAGTTGCGCTAGTTCCCTGCGCTGGGCGACGGAGGAGGCGGTGTCTTTTTTCTGTTGGAGGCGGAGACGGGGGATGAGGAGGCGGAGGGTTGATTGGAGTTTTGTCTGTATAGTTGATTAGTTCCAGGTTGGTGTTGTATTTGTGTTATGTTGAAGTTGGAGGATAAAGTGACGCAATTGCTGATACGAAATGCGGGGTGATAGAGAGCATCTCATTGATTGATGGAGATAGAAACTGAAGAAGAGCTTACTGTTTGAGGTGTAGGAGGCATCTTTACAGGTAGTCCTATTCACTCAAGTAGCAAATATCAAAGTGAGTATATTGATTGGAGATATTGTTGATGGCTGAGAGTTGGGGTTGTTCCTCCAAGATAAAGATGAGTGGAGCCTGGAATAGCTGCCCCACCACTACAGGCACCAACATATCTCCTCTCTTTCTATATTCAGCTAGTATCATAGGATGGCACCTTCTTTGGCTCAACAGCATACATGTCTATCAAGCTTTGGCTTGCTCCCTCTTCTGCTTCGCCTTTTCTATCTTCTCCAACTCTTTGTCAATCTTCTTGAAGCCCCAGCTCCTCCAGAACGAGGGGTACAAGAACGGACGCAGATCCTATTTGCACTATTAGCGTTCTTCATCTCATTCAAGGGCAAATTTCTTGACACTTACGAATCTGTTATCGTCTGGTGAGTAGTCGTTGCAGTGAAGAGATGGTGTCAGTGTGGTCATCTTGTGGCGGTTGATGGCATCTAGCAATTGTATTAGCCAGATTGATTCCTAACTTCTTACCAGATTGAACTCACAATAATGGAAGAAGTGCTTGATTTTCTCCCTGTTGATTTGTCAGTATCATTCCCGCACAGAAAGCGTTCCGAAGGACATACGCAATCTGACGAGGTTCCAAAACCGGGCTTTCATCTCCGTCTTCTCGTATTCTTTCCTCGCCCCATTCGTGCACGAGTCTCTGAAACATGCCATACGGACCTAGTTTGTACACCTTTCGCAGGCGACCAAAGGTCTAATGTGACCATCAGTTAAATGAAGTCCCTACAAGATCTTTCGAGAACTTACTGTCAACTCATCGTATGTCATTCCCATATCCGCCTCGTCTGACTGAACGTATTTCTGCAATAGGTCAGTATGTATCTCCGCATCAATGACGTCTAACCATGCTACAAACCTCGGTAATGGGTTCGAGCTCTGCAGTCGGAATGGCTGTCAAGAACTCGTGAAGACAAGGAATGTCGTACACCCTTTCTGCCCAAGCAATGAAGCGTTTGAGGTCGGCTTTGTCGATACTTCCAATGGGGTTCTATCAGAGTTAGATCCATATCAAAATCCCAGTGTAAGCGAGAAACGTACAATATCCGCGCTAGAACAGTCGTATTTCGTGAGGTAGCTGGAAGAACATAGTCAGTGATCAGTCTATGGAGGTAATTTCCACGGGAAATCGTGTGCCGAGATCTTTAGAATCAAAGAGCAGGAAACATACCCTCGTAAGGATTCCTAGAAAAGTTAGTGATAACAATGTCATCGATATGCATACGACTTACGCCAACATTAGCAGATCCAAGCACCAACAAGCCTCCACCCCCGGGACGTCCTCGTGTCGTGGGCAAAATCTGGGCAAACTCGTACGCTATCAAATGTCAGCTTTGAGCAAAGCAGCTGTTAGAAGCTTGTTACTCACCCGTCACCATCCTAGATCGTGCTTGGATGTTCTGAAGCATAAGATTCTCTGCTTGTGATCCTCCCTCCACTTTGAACTTAGGGTCGAATCCTAGAGTTGTTTTGATGAGAGCTTTCTGTGCATGGTAGACCTCATCAATGTCCAAATTTACATGGTAACTTCCAATAGCTTCCGACAGATCCCTTGCACGTTGACGAGTCTCCTTCGAGGACTGCTGAGACATGCCCATGTAGATAGTGTGGAAGATCTGGTTGCAAAGTTCTTGAGGAGTCTCTGGCAATTTGTCAGAGTACTTTGCGAGCCGTCTGACATCTTCAATCACCTGGGCATTGCCAGCCTTAACTGCTTCCATGGCAAGTCGACACATGGAAAAAACGATAGTCGCTGTGGCGCATGAATCGATGCCTCCAGAAAGTGGAACCAAGTAACCTGCAACTCCGCTTCTTCTAAGGTAATCCCACAGATAGCAACCGGAGCAGAGGGCGATTTCTTCTTCAGGTGAGTGATAACGAGGGGTAATGGGAATGCTTGGACCACGAGTCAGGTCTAGATCGTCCTCCTCACTGCTCAATTCGAAAGGAGTCTGGATACGCTCGTATTTGGCTTTGGACTGAGCTGCCTGGAAAGCTCTCGACATGGAGCAGCGATAGGCCCGGACTTCCTCAAGGTCTATAGTTGCCGTGACAACCTCGACGTCATTCAAGCTAAATTGCGTTCCTTGAGCTACCATTGTTCCATTGACGATGATCTAGCATTAGCATCAGTATACGTGTTAGCCGACTGAGTATAGGGCAGATACCATAGCGCAACCATCATAGTACAACCGATCACCGTCACACCCTTGCTGATTGGCATACAGGTAGATACCACCATTCTTCCTAGTTGCTTCCATAATGAGCGCCAGACGAGTTTCCAGCTTCCGCAGCGTAAAATGAGAGCCGCTGCTATTCGTGATCACCTCCACTCCGTCAAGACTCATCTGAGTATGTGGACTATCGGGTGTGAAGAGCTCTTCCTATTTTGCGTTAGCTCATAGTAGACATTAAATCTGTGTTGAAATGCTTACACAAGTCTCCGCGCCAATACAGGTATCCGGAGTAGAGACTACTGCATCCCCAAAAGTAACGTGCGTTGCTCCCTGCAGACGCTGAATGCGCCGGGGAAGGTGGTACTGTTCAGTTGTCCGAGGGTGGCACCATGGAGTAAAGTGGCGCATCTCTCTGTAGTTGCCGTCATTTGCAAGGTACATTTTTGGTCTGATCAGAAGGATTCTGCCGTTCAAGCAGATTACTCGGCAGTTGTATCGGACATTTCGGTGTTGGATGGGCACTACTAGATGTCAGTATTCACATCATCGGAATACGTAATGTGCATTCTTACTTCCAATATCCAACAGAATATCGTTGCAGGACTTATCAGTCAGAATCCTTTCTAGCATCTCCCAGCATGCTAGGAAAAGATCCTGCTCTCTGTTTGTTCATAGCTTAGCCATGCAATTTATTCGCACAGTCAACGAGACATACAGCAAATGATCAAGGCAGCCATATCCGCAAATTTCCAGCTCAGGTCCAACTCGCAGCTTTGCTCCTGCCGCCTTTGCCTGCTGAATACTCTCGATGATACGCTGTGTATTACCTTCAAAATCGAGGGCCCATCTGGGATTTTTAGTATCTGAGAGATCCACATGAGGGGCGTTGACTCACTGGTTGAGGTTGCACGTCGCAACCGTTACGAAATGGCCCATGGTTCACGCAGTGCCCTCTACTAAGGTATCTACAGTCGGTTGGAAGGTTCTGTAGATGAAGTAGTATCCTTGGAGATATTGAGAGTATCAAAGATGGAAAGGAAGCGTCGTCGTCTTATCATTTTACGTCATGTGACCCCAACGCGGATTTATCTCCACATCCTTCCGCGTTTCCATCTTCAACCTCACAAATATTCAACTTCTTTCTTTTTATGTTGAACATTGTCCCAATTGCGAAAGCGATACCTACTCAGTCTTTGATGGATTTTATAGTTTTGCTGAATGAAGACCTTCAAGGCTCCGGCTATATGATTTAGTGTGCTTACACTCCATATCCTATCTATTGGTCAATGGAAGGTCCTATCTCTACTATTCTCTACGCGCTAGAGGCACCCAAGCCAGCCACCCCGCCGGCGCTTCCTCCCCATAATTTTAGGCGTTTCTAAAGGGCCTCATACTCCAGCCAACCCGAGACGGTAGCTACCCTTTCATTGGTTGGGACAAGGTGTGGAAGAGCTCTAAGGACAACGCCGGGACTTCCTACAGTTGATTCACCCACCTATCGACTCGGCCACTCAATATGTCGCCCTTCGGCAACGTCGAGCTATCTCGAGCGAGAGACTCGGCTGCTTGGGCGCCAATCAAGGTGACTGCTAGCCGAGGAAGTGACTGCTCGGACTTAGCGGAGTTAAGGGTTAGCTCTTGGTGGTGAGATGGACTGAGCCTGGCTCACTGGTCCAGGTCAAGCTTAATCCGGAGTCAATGGCGGGGGTAAGCTAAGTCCGTGCTATTGGTTGGTTGAACACGTATGTATAAATATTACGAGTTGGCCTACAGATTGGTGGAATCAAGACGCTGGATCCTTTGGTCAACGTGATCCTGAATTCAGCATGAGCTTATATCAGTATCTGGGCAAGTCTGGCCTCAAAGTTTCAAGAGTCATTCTGTACGCTATTCCCCAGAATGTCCCTCTTCTATGCTAACGATGACAGTGGAGCAATGAGCTACGGAACACCAGAATGGCAAGGCTGGGTTCTCAACAAAGAGGATTCCCTTCCTCTACTGGAATATGCGTACAACTCCGGAATCCGCACCTGGGACACTGCAGATCTCTACTCCCACGGTCAGTCTGAACAGATCATCGGTGAGGCTATCAAGAAATACAACATTCCCCGGGAAAACCTCGTCATCCTCACGAAGATCTACTTCGGTGTTACGCCAGACACTCCATCAAACAAGCCAGGCATGACCACTGAGAACGACGGCGAACTTCTCAATCAAGTCGGCTTAAGTCGTAAGCATATTCTTGATGCCGTCGATAAGAGTATTGCAAGACTTGGAACCTATATCGACGTGCTACAGATCCATCGCATAGATCGTTCGGTACCACGAGAGGAGATAATGCGCGCTTTGAACGATGTTGTTGAATCTGGAAAAGCAAGATACATCGGAGCATCCAGTATGGCAGCGTGGGAATTCCAACAACTACAAAACATCGCTGATCGCCATGGCTGGCATAAATTCATCTCTATGCAAAACTACCACAACTTGATCTACAGAGAAGAAGAGCACGAAATGATTCCATACTGCAAGGACACTGGAGTCGGCTTGATTCCCTGGTCGCCTATTGCACGTGGCGCCTTGAGCCGCCCGTGGGGTAATCGAAACAGTCTTCGAGAAGAAGAGGACTCTGGTCTCCACATGCTAGTTCGGTCAAGAGATGATAAGGTTGATGCAGAAATCGTCAATCGTGTTGAGGAGGTTTCAAAGAGGCTCGGAAAAAGTATGGCTCAAGTAGCGATCGCCTGGAGTCTGAGCAAGGGCATGTGTCCCATCGTTGGCCTGAATAAGAAAGAGAGGATTGACGAGGCTATCGAAGCGACCAAGATCAAGCTGACCGATGAGGATGTCAAGTACCTCGAGGAACCATATCTGCCCAGGGCGCGACTGGTACTATGAGCTCTACTACTTGCCTCAGTATTTTTGAATTTTTCCTTTGCTACAGAATCCAAGGCTTTCTATTGAGGATAAAGTAGCAGTAAAGCAACTAATCGACCCGTGATCACCAGTGTTCAACAGTCGAACCGATGGGGTTTGATCAATCAATCGAATGTCCGCCAGTCAAATTTCGACTGCACAAATGAATCAAATATACAGCGCCTAATCCGCGCAAAGGTTTTTGCTGTCTCCTTCAATCTACATACCAAACCGTTTCTCGAAGCTATGCGGATACTGTAAGGTCATAGAACCAAAGGCTGATAACCAACAGCCTTCGCCATCGATTAAACCAGGATCTTTAAATGGCACCCGCAATCAGGCGTCTCATTCGAAGACTACCAAAATATAAAACAAGAGCAACCCGTCATTGCTGACGTGCTGACGCCGTGTGCTTTCCCAGCGCACATGAACCACCTCACACCCGAACTCTCGACATTGAGCAGAAATGATCCACTAAGGTTTACCAGCAAAGGATCTAATTGAAGGACTTCCAAACCGCATCTGTCCTATTCTTCTCCGCCAAACGAGCTTTAGGCCTCTGGAGGAGCCTGTCGATTTTTCCAATAAGGGCGATAGCCTAGTTCACAGTACTCATACTGCACGATTCGGAGAAAATGAGCAACGGGGCGCGGCTGTTACTCCCAACGGCCGCGCATTGTATGATAAGTGTCTTGATGTTGTTCATGAGAGTGTAGCAGCTGCTCCGGCTCTTCTCCTACGTTTGGTTTAACTCAGCGTTGTCGAGTACATTTTCAAATACCCGGGCAACTGGTCTGAATCAAGGGCACAGGGTCTAGTGTACTTTCGATACAAAGTCAACCTCGATCATGTTTCTGCTCGTCGAAGGGTAAAAGATCTACCATCTCAGATCTTTATCGACCCGCCCTCGGAGTCGTGGATCACGAGCCTATTATATACCAAGATTTTTCTGCCATTCTCGGCAGCTGGGATTTTCCAGTTGAACCTTCAAATCAGCCTGGGAAGCTTTTAGCTACCAAACTAGATGCCAGTGCCCAGTTGGACTTGGAGCATGCTTTGGGCTGCAAGACACTTGACTCATGTGAAATATACAGCCGACTGCAGAAGGAAAATATGCAGGAGTGTGCACAAATCCTTGGTCTCAAAGAGATTAAGGTGGATTGATTGTCCTGCTTTATTTATTGTTATATCTGCTTGATTTGGTTCGCAGGATCAGCCATGTGAATACTTTGATAATAAAATGAGTGTATCACTGATTTGTCCCTGCCACCCTAATATCAAATCACTAACGGGGACGAAATCATGCCTGCCTTTTTTGGCTAACAGCAGCAAACAGAAATGCTCGGCGTTTCAGTCTCCTAGTTAGTCCTTATGACCATGGTATCTTCCGGTGTCTACACCAGCTTATGTGATTTTTTCCCCTGTTCGTTTTCTAAGATCTTTCCTTCTTACCTTCTACTCATTCTTTCTCTCACTATCCACTTCATTCAACTCGCCATATCTGATCACAGAACCTCATCTACACATACCTACATCAAAAACAATGTCACTCTCAAGGGTCAGAGAACGCTGGCCCCAGCTGCCAGATGGCACCTACATCACCGGCCCAAAACTGTTTGAGCTTATCCAGGATGACAGCCCCGTTCCGCCTCTCTGGGATCTCAGATCCGTCATCGAGGAAGTCGAGGAGAACTTTGGAGCGGATGTTGAGGATGTGACTGGTTTTGAGTGTGGATACGCAAACCAGGTAAGTCAATATCACCTTGCTTTTAGATTTCTCTCTGTTGAGTACGAATACTGAAGCTGGTCGACCAGGCTCTATGGTGTGATCTGTCGAATGGAGAAGAGATTCTTGCTCGTCTCGGACACAGCGACGTCAACAAGCCTGACAGCGAGAGTTACCCTGTGGATACCCAACTGTCAGACGCAAAGTACGAGGCTGCGTTATATGAGATCTTGTTGCCAGAATCTTCTGAGATCAAAGTCGCTCCTCTTTTGTACCACCGTGTTCCACAGGTTGTCCCTGGGCCCCCAAGCCAGGATCCTACAGACATCCTTGGCCGTCGTTTCTGCATTTTTGAAGCCCCCGAAGGAACTTCCAGTGAATGGCATAAGCTGGACGCCGAGGACAAGGTATTTTAACGCCTATAACTCTCAAAAACATGCTTTAATGAACCAATGCTCATTTCGTATAGATCCTCTACCTCAGGCAGGCAGCTCACATGCGCGCCGCCCTCTTCAACTTCAACGCTCCTCGCGCCTTCATCTCCAGATTCCTCGCAGAACGCATCCCACACTTTTCCACTCCCATCCACTTGTCTACCCCCATTACTCCAACCCGCGACTTCTGCATTGCTCTCCTCAATGCCAAAATCGAAGCCACAATCACCAACCTCGGGGACCCTATCGGCTGGCCCACAGACAACAACGTCGTCGGTCCCTTCGCTGCTGCCGCTAAGCAATCTCTCCTGCGCCTTGTGCCGTTCTTACTACCCCCAGAGACTCGTCACAGAACCTTCTATCGTCTTGTAGTTGATCATGGCGACTACGGCATGTGGAACATGACCTCTACCATTGATGAGGATCAGAAGCCGTTGATTACGTCTTTGTTCGGCTGGGATATGAGTTCCGTTGTTCCGGCAATCTTTTCAGACCTCAAGCTCGGTGTGGAAGTTGACCTTGTGGCTGATGACTACGGCAATCCAGCAATTACTCGTCTTCCTCATAACGCATCGACTACAAAACGTGCTCGATACAAGGTGTGGTGTCGCCAGTACATCACTGTATGTATCCCACCTCCCGCAAGAAATGAACATTGCTAAATTTGACTCTATATAGGCCCTCTACAGCAAAGCCCCCGACTACGAAATCATCCTCCGCGAGGGCCACGACGCTCGCTACCTCTGGTTCGCATTGCGCAACTGGCTCGGCACTCATCCAGAGATCTTTTTCGGCGAGTTGGGTGTTTGGGCCGAGAGAAAGTTGTTACAGTTCGCTAGTTCTCGGGGTAACGGCACCATGAGTCCTTTTAATAGTCCTTGAGCTCTTACCATTGGCATTTGGGAGGGCCCTCGGTCGCGGATTTTTTTTTTATTCCTTGGAGGTAGTTTGGATTTGGGTTTGATGATTTGTATTTGGAGTGCCCTTTGGTCTCATATCCCCCCATTAGACGCAGTTTAGTTTTCAATTGATGATTAGGTTTGGCAGGACTCCTCAATCTAATATCTTCCTTGGTAACAACTTCAGGTTGATTTATTGATCAGCATTTGAGTGCGCCTCTCAATTTTATATCTTTCGTAAATGTAGTTTGACGATCAGCCCAGGCGGGGGGACTCCGGAACTTTGTTTTGTTGAATGTAGCTTGATGTGATCATCTGCTCCTGGAGCACACACCCTGGTACCAAGTCTGTCTGTTCATGAATGCATGAGGCTGTAGTTTGACGATTTCCCATCTGGAGACCCCCCCTCAGCCTCTTATCTTTCACAAATGCAGATGGGTATTTTTTTTTTGACTATCAGCCTTGGGAGAGCCGCCGAGTCCATCATGCAACTGCTTCTCATTTGATATTGTTTTCTCGGACGCAAACTAATCCTTCTCCTTAAGCTAGGAAATGGGCCGTAGAAGGACGGACGAATTTCCGAATTACGAAATTCTCACCTGCAAGGTTCAATGTTGTCAAGTTTCCCCCATTCCATGTTTCTCCTCAACAAGGTCTTTTGTGTGTGTGTGTGTGTGTGTGTGTGTATAAACACCGGATTTTCCTTGAATACCTATATATAATCAAAGGTCATATTTAACTGATTAATCCAGCATTCATAGAGATCTGAAATCCTCGATTGATACCGATATGATCCATGCAGGTGTTATTACTGTCGTCCATGGCGAGCAGGAGTAGGGCTTCGACATATCTACGGATCTATGGACCCGAGGGGCGGCGCGTTTGATCAGATGTAGACATTTGCGGCGGAGTATACCTAGTGAGTGTGATCCAGCGCTGGCGAGACAGATTAAGAGGAAATCCGATACCTAGGTTATTATAGCTGTAGTTCCAAAGTTACTGCCAACAGGATACTATATACATACAGAGACGTAGTACATCATTTACTTATACTGGAATCATATTCAATATTTTACCGTCACATAACTCAACAGATAATCACAATCAGTACAGAACCAGCATAGACCGAGCCATACTATATATATGCCAGCCCAGAACAAGTCGAATCAAAGTATAGCATGTAGCTAGCTATAACAGATGCAAGATAAATATATGAAAAGCTGTGACAACAGCAGATGATATGGTAGAAGAAAAAACATTTTGAGCCAAGTGCCCGCTCCCTGAACAGGATGTCTTCGTATGCTTTGGCAGATGTGCAATTCCAACGGCAGATTCGACATCAACTTCCACCAGTCAGGATCGGGTAGTGTGTACATCGAATTAAGTATAAAACATTAATAGAATTAGTCGTGGGAAGAGAAAATCCAGATGCTGTCGCCAGATCCTGGTCAAAAGAAAAGACCAAAAATTGAGGGGTATCAATCAGATCGTTAGATCAAAAGAAGTAATCAAAAGTAAAAAGTCGGGAGAATGGAAATAAATCATAAGTAGAAGCGCACGTGATCTCGTGGAAGAGATCCTGACGGTGGAGCGATGTCGTTTAGTGCCAATTTAATATTGCATCATGATGCCGGCCATCAGGCACAAGGCCAAACCGGTCATCGAGCCTGTCGACATTGGCGATGCGGCAGAGGATGGGCTGGCGGAAGGTGAAGACGAGGAACCGCCGGCCGTAGCCGTGGCACCGCTGCCTCCGCTAGCGGATGTTTCCACGAAAACATGTGGTGCGTAACTGTAGCTAGCCGACGCGGATGGGGTTGACGATGGAGTAGACGTGGCGTCAGAGGAGGAGTCAGAGGACGAATGAGTAGGCGAGGTGGTGCTGCTTGGAGTAGATGACGTCGGGCTTGAAGTAGAGGTTGAGCTGGTTGAGCTGTGAGATGTCGTTGTAGGAGCAGCGGTGGTTGTTGGGGTGGTAGAAGTGGAAGAGCTTGAAGAGCTGCTGCTGGACTTGCTGCTGGAGCTAGTGCTGCTGCTGCTGGAGCTACCGGTATCGCTGCTTCCAGCGTTAAAAACAACAATATTTGCAGTCTGGCCTTTGGGAACGGTCACAACGCAGAATGATGCACCACCAGCGCCATCGGAGCTGTCAGGCGAGGTGACTTCGTTCAAAGCGTTGACGGAGGGATCAATTTTGCAGGGAAGACCGTTGCAGCCTGCGCCGTCATCGCAAGTAATTTCGACACCAAATGTAGCAGGAGTATTGCGGAATGGGGTGGCAGGTTCTTGAACAACCGGATTGTAACCGATCTTGACGAAGGTGTTCCCACTGGAGTCGGTGTTGGCACCGGCGACAAAGTAGGCCCAGTTACCGATTGGGTTGGCGCTGGTTCCCCAGATGCATCCTTCGTCTCCAGTTCCGGGAGGGTTAATGTAGTAGCTAGAATTGTAAGTAGTTGTCACATATATATCGAGAGGACTACTTACTGAGCAGCGGTTGAGCACCAGTAGGAAGGGTCAGGAACAGCGAGAGTAGCAGTATCCTCGACCAAAGTCGGGATAAGCATAGCTTCGTTACCGGGGAGAACGGTCTGGCAGAAAGACAGAGGCTTGCCCGCCTTGTTGACGGCATTAACGGCGCCAGTTCCATCGACGCAGTAAGGCTTGTCGGGGAAGGGTTTCGAGATCTTGCCATTCTTGTCGCAATACAGACCACCATCCTAGCTTTTGTCAGCGACACGATCTACTAATTTCATGTTCAATACATACCATCGAGAGAGGATAGGTGTAGGAAGTGGCGTCGGGATTCCACTGCATCGAGACTTGTCCAGGAGGGCATGCATAAGGGCACCAGTTACCCGGTTGGCAAGGTTGATCAGGACTCATAGCCCATCCCGCGTTCGAGGAACCCGGCGTAACCGCGACCAAGCCGGCATCGGTAGGGAATTCACATTGTCCGCCGCGCTTTTCCAACAGATCGTCCGAGTGATTATGGCTTCGGTGCAGGTGAGCGTGGCTGTGGGTGCGAGCCGCATCAGCGAAGGCCAAGAGGCCGACAAGAGCCGCAACGGAAGTCAACATTCTGTCGTATCGCTGGATCGATAGTTGAGAATTGAGAATGTTCGAAGCAGATGAAGTTGGTTATGAGTGTCGCGCGAGATGGTCGTTTGAAACGGTCGCTTAAAAGTGGCTTTGTCGCGCGATGGATCGAAACGGGTGTACAGAAAGAAGTGAAAGAACGGTATATAGATCACCTTCAAGGAGAGAATAAAAACCTCACAATCAGCAACAAAAGACCATGCGGCCCAGAGCGCGATGATGAACGAAAGACTAAGGTCAGAAAAGAACGAAGTAAAAGGAGCGACAAGTCGACAACCGAACAAGGTCAAGTCATAGGGAAGAGAAAAGAGGACTCAAAGGAGAGAGAGAGAGAGAGGACTAGAGAAGGGAGCGGGAAAGTGCGATGACTGTGCACGACGAACGGCAGGTGGACACTGGAACGACTGGAGCGAACTGGAGCGTGGGAGGAAGGCGCCAGCCTGGGTCTGGTCCGAGGTAGGAAGGAGGGCTCTTTCCCCAGGTGGCAGCCACGGCCCAGACGGGTTAGTCACAAAGCATGCAAGCGAGAGTCGGCCAACGACAGCAGCGACAATCTTATTAACCGCCGGAGAGCGAGAACGCCTTGCTGGGTGTAATTTGTGATTCGCGCCTGATTGGCTCGGGGGCCCGAATGGAGACAGGCTTGGCAGGGACTAGCGGCCTCGAACGGGGAAAGCGCCAGGGGCTGGAGGCACTAGTGGCGTAGATCGTGCAACCATTGGACCCCCGACTCACTCTCATACAATGCCCTGTCATGCAGTCGGTCGAGTCATCATTAATCAGGCCTGACGCGAAACATCACTGATTGGTACATAGTACATGACTGAAGAAATGTGCACGAAGAAGAGGGTTGGTGTTGTGTCACGCTACGAGGCTATGAGCCATAACATCGTACTACATACATAGTAGTATGGTTGCGCAACTGCTCCCCCTCTGGGCCTCGACTAAACAAAGTCAGAGTCCAGACTAGCCCAAATTGGCTGAAGCGACTCCATAACTCCGTATTCCCCATCCGCTCTAACTCTAACTTTCTAAGCCTCTTCTTCCGTCTCGCTTCAACCCGCCTGCAGTCTCGCCTTTGCCCATCGAGATTTTCAGAAGCTAAGCTGCTAGAACTTGCAAGTCAAACCATCGATTCAGATTGACGCCGTCAAAATTGACATTTATTCGATCGGCAAATATCGGTTCAAGAATGCCACGCGCCATGTGGTTGACAGGCATTCCAAACGAACCTAAACTCACGTGGCGCCGTATACATTCCGATGATGCCACGAAATGCCAGTCAGGGGATTTTACCCAAACCTGGACATTCTTTGTCCGAATCTGGACAGCCACTACGTACTCCGTCCAACACTCACGACGGCCCATAAAATCTGCCGATGAAAACGTTTAACGATCATTTCAGCCTCGGGTCAAAGCCCGAGTCTAGCCTGTCTAAGCCCTGCTTCGTAAGTTCTTAGTTCCTACGTCTGAAAAAGTTTCTGTCCAGATGTGGAAGTATACTTCGAAATAGGGTTTGTTCAATTTCCACCTTGGTCGATAGTTGAACTTTACTTCGAAATCGGTAAATCGGTCATGGAGTAATAGGGCTTGGGAGATCAGATGATACTATTAGGCTACTACGGGGAAGGGCTCCGTGCACTGATGTATTGAATGATGGCTGACGTCGACCTCACCACTATGGCACTATGAGGAAGGCTCCAGATATGAAAATACAATTATTGATTTGAAGTCTGTCTCGGGAGGACTTCAGAACTAAGGTTACATGAATTTGAGGGGCATCTCAGATCATAATCATGCCGCTTGACCGAACAGCTCAACGAAAATAGGGTCTCCAGTCCTCCTCACAAGCACAAAACCTACTCTCACAACGACCCTCGCTGTCGCAAAACTCCCCACACTCCAAACAACGAACATCCGGTCCCTTCCTCCCCAACCCCATCATGATATACCTTGGAAAAAGTGGCCATGGTTCTTGAAGACATTATCAAGCTTAGGCTCCTTGAGCAACAGCTCAATCTTCCGAACACAGATATCAGTAAGCAGGAAACGCATGCAACCGCGAGCACAGTATAACTCATGGTTAACCAATCTCAGGAACGCTTCAGCACCGAATTCAAAGTCGGGAATGTCGGTGGATTGCTTGACTCGTTCCAGGGCGTGGACGCGTAGACGTGACACATCGAAGCGGACTGCCATCTCGTACATTCCTGCGTGAATGTAGGTCTTGTTCTCGTCGCCGGGAGGGATATAGTCGACGCCGTACATCCAGCCGATCATGGCCTTGAAGGCGTTGACACTAGTGGTGATCATATCATCTGGGATTTTGATGGTTTTCTGCATTATAGTTGGTTAGTATGATTATACCCCTTTGTTGGAGGAATATGGCTTACTGCTCTCTTGTCCTTGACATGAAGACAGTGAACCAGAAAATTGAGATAACTGGACTGGCTGCAGACAACCATCCTGTGGGCGCGAACATTGTAGCCTTTGACGCTGATGACGAGATCTGAAAAATGGCCAGTCTCCCAGTACCTGCTCAAAGCATTAGAGATTGACATGAGGTTAGGGCCTAAGATGACTGACTCTTTCATGGCACCAGAGAAAAAGTCAAAGGGCTTGTCGTCATTTTTGGGTATTCCCTTGGCCTCAGGGGTTGGATTGGGTATAGCAGATGCATATATTGGTTTCTTTTCTTTGTTGCTCATGATGTCGTGTGTGATCCTTGATGAGATGAAGAGAGATGGGATAGAGAGAAGATGAGTCGTGTTCTGTGACAAACACGATGAGGTGAGAGGGTGGGATGAGATGTGTGACGACATGAAGGAGGAGGGGAGCTTTGTGCAAAAAAAAAAAAACCCTTCAAAACAATAACATCAAGTTGATGCCTGGGGCGCTAATTTGGTGCCATGCCAGTCAAACAACCCAATTAGGAAATAGTTCTGATACTCTCTTACAAATCCTACTTAATTCTTTTACTTGAAAATTGTTAACTTGCAAATATCTCGATTATGAGATCTCAATAGTTTACCCTAGTTTCCAATCCAGATTAATAAGACGAGTATCTCAATTCCCAAACTCCGTAAATCACAATGTCGGCTGAATCATTCCGGATAATTGCTCCGATCTTTCTCATAATGGCCACAATTAGGACAGAACGATGGTGAAGACAGGGCAACAGTGTTGATAGGCGCATCACTTGAATGTCTCAATTGCAAGATCTTTAATCGCGGAATTTCATAGTAACGCGCGAGACGATACATGTCGTGGTGGAATCCAGTAGGGTTGTCGAAAACGCATACCGCGGCTAGATACATAGTCTTGTCCGTACATGAACTGGAGCATCGTCTCGTAGGAACTTCGTACGTAGTCCAAGTTTTCAGCGGCTCGAGCTTTGTCTTAATTCATGTTGTCACTCATAGCACTTCTACCCGCACCTAATATATATCTAGAAACGGCGCCTTGATGATGCCTGAGGCTACAATGCTGTTACCCATGATTACTTTGCTTAAAGATTGTCTGTCTTGCAATTTTCTCGATTATAATTTCTAGTGCAAAATAATTTCCCCTCCAAGATATGCAAAGTAACCAAAGACCTGCTCAAAGTAGTCATTTCGAACCTTGCGGTTTCCGTTGCAGACGGTGTTCGAGACACTGGATTTCACGGTTTGTGCTGAGCGTTACTGAAGAATAGACCGTATATTTAGAGGTGATCATTTTCTGAATTTGTCCTAATCTTGCTCATGATGGCCACAAGTAGGACAATATGATGTCGAAGATAAGGAGCAATCCAATGACCAGGTCTGATTGCACTGAGGACAACAATAGCGTCTCAGCGACTTTCCAACCACTATAGTCAATTCCCTTGCCAGTTCAGAATGGCTGCGCAAATCGTTCTCGAATTCGGGCTTGTTTGACAATTCGTCGATGTGCTCACGGCATGCTGATATGCAATACCCCGGAAAGAAAAACTTCGCCATTCCGAGTACTTTCAAAAATTCATCTGCATCCCAAGCTTTCTTGATACATTTTTTGAAGTTCCTTTTTGCAAGGTTTCGTAGTTCCAAGACCCCCAAGCAAACTGCGAGTTGGTAAACTTGGGCATGGAAGCTCATACAGCTTCTGACAATCGGATTGTCGTATTTCAGTCCGTACATGAAACGGAATACGGCCCTGTAGATCTCTGTGTTCTTTTCGAACCTCCATGTATCGGGTATTATCTCGTCCTGTACTAGTCTCAGTCACGGCTAATGCTGTATATCCTGATAACTTACCTTTCCATCCAACACAGCTCTTCTGAATACCGGCGACTGCCCACAGACGACAGATTTATGTAACTTCACCGTTGTGTCTCCAAGAATGACGGTGAAGTCCGAGAATTCGCCAGTATAGTAAATCCTACTCCTGGTTAGATTTCCGATGCTAGTACACTTCAGAGAGAGTCGCACCATTCTAGAGTAGTGGGCAAGTCCCCAATAGCGATCGTCTCACCAGGGACGCTCGCCAAGGATTCGCTTGTTTCTGAATAGCTGTCGTCGTTGTCGACGTCCATACTTCTCGTTCAATCGAGGAGAGTGAGGTTCAGGTTAACTCGCTGAATTTCTCGATGGGTAATGAGATGTAATGAGTAGAGCGGTAGGTTTAATATGAGATAGTAGATAGGAGATAGATATAATGAAAGTTGGATGGACGAGATATGAGGTGGGAGATGAGGAGTGAGATAGAGATGAAAGTCGAGGAGCAGGTAGAAGAAAGGGAAAGAAGAGGCCTCGTGTAAAGGACCTCGATCTTTCCAAAAAGGGCTATTTTGAATACCTGGGGCGGCGATACGGTTGCCCTTGCCGTAACATGACATAACTACGGAGGTATTTTGAGACTGTCTTGAAATACTGGTTACAATTACATTAACTTTGAGAACGTCCAATTGTAAAAGCATGATTATGATTTCTGCTTCAACCTAGCTCCCAATCTAAGATAAAAATATAACCATAGAGATTCCCGAACTTTTTGCTTGACCGCGTCAATCTAGTTTCCAATTTGTAATAAATGAGATACTCATGAAATCCCCGAAATTTTTGCTCCGTTGCTTCGATCTGGTTTCTAATCTGAGATGCATCAAAATGAGGCAGCCGTGTAAGTTTCCAAAATTCTTTGCTCGCAATGCTGAATGATGTAAATCGAGAACCGGTCCTAGTCTCCCCCATAATGATCATAGCTAGGACAAAATGACGGGGAAGAAAAGGGGCACTTGCAAAACCCTAGTCGCGAATGCTGATGGGTTCAATACAAGAACTGGCGCCAGTTACCCCTGTGAAGACCACAACTGGGACAGTATGATGGCGTAGACAAGTATTTTCTGTCCATTGGCCAGACCATACCGCAATGGGGACAGCCATACTTTTTCTGCGAATCTCCCCAGCTCAGGATTAAATACTTTGCTAATGTATCGTCGTCTTCCAGGACAAATTCAAAATCGACATCATTGATCAACTCATCAATATGCTCATGGCATGTATCGATAAGAAAATCAAAGAGTTCATCGTCTCAAGAGTGTCCTTGTCCAGCCTGTTTTTCAGTATCTTTACGAGTTGATCTGTGTCCCAAGCGCCACTGTTCGCAATATTTTTGATGTTCTCAAACGCGAGATTTTGTAGGCCTAAAACCTCGTATCGACGTGCAACACGATAGACATCGAAGTGAAATGCAATGTCGTCGATCCGTGGGCTGTCATTATAGTCAAGTCCGTACATGAAACGGAACATCTTTCCATGGACCCCAATGTATTCAAGGTCTTTTACCGGTTTAAGTGTGATGGAATTCTACATCACAAGATTAGCTACAGCCCATCAGATACTTACGTACATTGGACAGCTTACCTCGTCCTTGATTTTCTCTTTGAGTATCGGCGATTGTCCACCGACAACCAGCTTGTGTAACTTGAACTCTTTGCCGTCAACACAGATGGTGAGGTCTGAAAATTCGCCCGTTTCGTATGCTCTGGTTTTAGTTAGATCACCATCACTAGCTATGTTCCAAAGGGAATCGAACCTTTTCAAGGTAGCTGGAGAGACAATCATGGTGTCATCAGATGGCTCCGGTCCTGCCATTCTGGTGATGGAGCTGTGTGGTTGTTTATTTGTATTGACAAGTATTTGAAATTAAGCTGAGGTCGAGTTCGTAGTTGAATCGAGGTGAATTGAGATTGGAATTGAAGTTGATGTGAGCTTGACTAGCTGGATAGCTAGCTAGGAGATGATAGATGTGAGTGGTAAATTGAGAGAATTGAGAGAATCGAGAGACTTATATTGCGAGAGGAGAGGAAAGAGTTGAGAGGAGAGATGTGATAGGATGTATGAGAGGAAATCTAAAAGGAGAGAGGCGAGAGAAGGGAGTTGAGACAAGAAACAGCCTGGAAAGAGTGGATATAACAGGAATTGTGGATGGAGATCAGAGGAGAGATGTAGTAAGAAACAGGGAAGGACGGATGTGAGAATGAGAGAGGATGGGAAGAATAGAGTGCCAGATTGGGACCTTGGAAGGTACGAAGGTTGTATGGTTAATGGAAGACGAAGAAGAATGCCTTTTTGAAGCCTAGAATGTTGGTGTTTCTTATGCCCGGAACAACTTTGAGTGAACATCTCTATTGATTCAAATTAGTGAGGTCCTGCCAAATCACTATAAACTATGGCAGCTTCTCTTTTGGTTCGCCCTTGCCATCATAAAACATCCTTTCCCGAAGGAACATCAACCTTGGAAACCATGAAACAGAAAAGAAAGACACCATAACCCCCTAGTCATGCCCAGCATAAACTTCCTTTTCCCCCAAGGCCACCAACACGTCAGACCATACCCATCCATCAATCAGACCATTTATAGTCCAACGAAAAACAACCCAAAGACACCAACAAGCATAAGTAACGCCATATTCACCATCGGCTTTGCACCCTCACCAGCCTTAGGAACAGCAGTTGACGAGGCAGCAGCCGAACCACTGGCAGTAGTATCACTTCCAGTTGAACTTCCAGTCGAACCAGTAGAAGAGGTAGTCGAGGAACTACCATTCATAGCCAAGGCCTTGAATGCATCGAATGTCTTGTTTCCGCTTGTAGGACTGCCCATCGTTAACATCACCATAATTATTACCAGCAAAGGGGGTGACAAGGAGAGACATACGCGTTAATAGCAAAGACCATACCCTTCCCGCAATGACCCGTTTGGCTGCAATAAGCCCAAACAGGCTTGGTGTCGTTGACCATAAGCGAGAAGACCGGGATAGTGTTCGTGACGGGCATGAAGCCGGACTTGAATCCGGTGACGTTTGACATGACGGTGTTGATGGGTGCGCAGGGAGAAGAGAAGGCTGATTGCACGACGGAGTGGTTCTATTATCACATTTATTAGCATACCTGTGTAAAGTATGTTTGTGGGATAGGAGGTTACCTTTGCCATAAACTGGAACTGAACGATTTCTCCGGGGTTGGCCGTGATGCTGTCCGGAGAGAAAGCGAGGGAGCCGTTGAGACCGACTTGGACGACGTGCACTTTTACATCGGATTGTGCGATAGCTGCTGCTGTGAGCAGGAATGCGGAGATGAGGGTGTTGAAGAGCTGCATTTTGGATGATATGAATGTATCGTAAGAAAACTTCTCAAGTCGTAAGTGTGTAAGCGTAAATGAAAGTCGAGCGACCGGCGCTTTTGTCAAGATGAATATTAAAGTCGTAAGAAAAAGAAGTGAAGATATAGAAAGACAGTAGATTGCTGATGAACAGGGAGAAAAATCCAAGAGTGTAGAGACGGGAACATGTCGCTATTTGTATAGCATTGACAAGCCCAAGATCTCGATCCTATGTTCCGAGCCGCGCAATATCTCTGGAACACAAGCTTCATCAGGAGTATCATAATACTAAAGTAAACGTAGTGTATAACGTGTCAAGTGGCGTACGCGAGGAGGCTGAGTGTTGAGTATAGTCAGAATTTCCCAACTGGGAAGTATGAGACACGAAGGGACGGCGGCTATGTTTGAGAGATAGGAGGCTGTCTCAGCGTGTATATGACCGCGGCTTAAAATAGTTAATGATGTATACGCACGGTTAGTTTTTGAACATCATCTATATCGCTTGGTGATTTCGTTGTGTTGTACTTCGGTTACGCCGTATGTTAGTTGTCGTGTTGTCCAACGCCGCAACATTAGGGCTAATTATAGGTTGACGTATGAGTCGCATCCAACTACCCCGAACGATGGAATAGGCGAGATATCAAAAATAGTAGTAACAATTTCATAATCAATTCGACCAGATGGACCGAAAAATGTCAACTAAAAGCCACCCTCATACCATCGCGGGGGAGGCTGATGATGAAACACGGAGACTGTCTCGGAACAGTTTGATGCTTCCGCCTCAAACAATAAGACTCGGAGACTAAGACATCGTGAAGAGGAGGCGTGCCGAGCATATTCCGGATGGATTTACTTCGGTAAATAGGCATTTGATAATGTAACTTAAGTTAGTGCATATACAAGGATGATTAATGGTAACGATACCTACCTAGGTATGTAGATGTAGGAAAGTGTTGGAGCTCACGTACGTAACGCTGTATACCTAGGTATTCATTGGTTACAGTTTCTAGTTGCCTTCCAACACAGCTTATTCAACCTGGTTATAAATACCAATTATTTTGCTCATTGTCTAAGTAAAAAGCTTTATTCTAAATATAGTTGAATCCAAAATAATCCTAGTAGTTCATTTTTTTTCTCCGATACATGTAGTCCTGGAAATAGCCTACTTAGATATATATATTTCCCGACTATTATTCATCGGCTTGCCGGAAACTTGACATATCAGTTGACCGAGGTATTTATGAGCTCCGATTTAAAAAGCCGTACCATTAGGCAGCGCAGTAGGCGTATCAGCACGCATGCTGGGCAGAATCAAATGATCAAACGAAGGCGACCACTCAACCCTCGGATTAAACGGCTCAAAATCCCACAAATACCCCAAGGTACGCAAGATCGAAGTAGCCGAATAAGAAACAACTTCGCCATCAGAGTTTGTGCCAAACTGCTCAACGCTACCCTTACCAACCCAGGGTGAGATCAAGAACGTGGGTATACGCCCTCCGAGACGGTTGAATGGAAGCGTATAGTTTTCGCCGTTGGGTGTGGTCTGGGTGTATGTAAGATCATCCGGACGCGGGGCAAGGGGAGGAGGGACGTGGTCGTGAAAACCACCGCTTTCGTCGAATGTGAGAATGAATAATGTCTCTTCCCACTGCGGGCTTGTGCGTAAAGCGTTGTAAACACTTCGGATGAGCTCTTCGCCGTCGGAAACGAGGCCGCTGGGGTGCATTGAGGTAGTGCCTACACCGCAGCATGACGGGTTTAAGTAACTGAAGTCGGGGAGATTGCCGGCTGCGGCGTCAGTGTAGAAGTTGTCCAAATCCACGACCTTGTCGGTGTTTCCGGAGGTTTGGGTCCAGGTGTAGTAATTAGCATCGGGGCCAGTACCGCCAGCAGGATCCCAGTAGTTGATCCAGGTGCGATTGGATTCGGTTAGTGCTTGCCAGATTGAAGTCTGGGGCAGCAGGTAATCAAAGTCAGTGCCCAGGTTGCTGCCGTGGCCGTAAGAAGTGCCAGAAGTCAAGAAGATACGGTTAGGGTCCGTAGGCTATTTTTGGCAATTAGACAGGGAGCCATGAAACTACATATATGTCGGATGAAAAACTTACACCAGGGAGACTGGAATGCCAGTAGTTGAAGGTAACAAAGTTTTGGACTATGGAAGTCAAGGTAGGAACCTGATCTTCGGTGTAGTAGTTCATCACTTGCTTAGCCAACTCCGTCCTATTAGCATCGGAGCTGTACAGACGAAGCTGCTCTTCCACAAATCCTTGCAGAGTGGGAATATACCACCCGGATGCAATCAAGTCATTGTCCGGGGTAAAAGTGCTATAAAACTCAAAGTTATTACCATACACAGCATGGTCCGGGTCATCGGCTACAGAGTCATAATCCTTTGCTTCGCTGCACACAAGGCCTTCAAAGAGATTGGTCGTGTTGTACGGATTGCAAATGGGGACCAAGCTCTGGATGGGGTTGTTGAGGCCGAAAAGTTTCTGGCCACCAAGCAAGTTGTCGAAGGATCGGTTCTCCATTACTAGCACGACCACATTTTTGATTTTGTCCTTGAGATTCTGGATAGATGATGAGGATGCACTTCGTTTGCTGGGCAGGGCTGTGGCCACTGCGGTGAAGGCCAGTAGGCCTAGAAGGGCGCTTGGATGCATCTTGACTGTCCGTAGTTCTTTGAACGAACACAACCTCGTAGCACGGTGTTAACGCGAAAACTGTAGAGGCACGAGGCCGGATTTATATTTCTAGCCATCTCCCAAAACTTGATTACAATCGGAATAAATCAACATGCTAACTCCGCGAGCCATGTGTTGTGTGCCTCCAATGAAGATGCATCACTTTGTCACGCCGCATATGCATCTGAAAGCGTAAATGACTCGCAGCAAGCTTGCTGTAGCTGGGTTACTTAGCAGTGTAGCGTCGAGAACTTACATGCCAATGAAGGTAGCACGAGGGAAGCTGGTCAAAAGTACTACGTAGTATCAACGTCCAAATTCCCTTGCATACTATGCAGAACGTCGTGTGGATGTCAACCTGATGAGGGGTATCTACTAACTACTAACCACAATGGTACAATGGTCGAGACTCTGATTGAATTTGATTCACAAAAAGCACGCGATTATCTTTAGCGCCATGTAGGATAAGAATCCGGCTGAAAAACCGTCAACTAGTCTCGCCGATCGCTGTTGAAAGGCCCGGAATCTATCCGGCGATAAATGGAGGGATGGATCAATCAGATTCGCGATAGAGAACATCTGCTTCAAACTCGCAATCGTTCTGGTAGTCCTAGGATATTGATTGATTTAAATTAAGCTCGACGAAGCTTTTGGCCGTATGGAACGACTATTCCGCAACAGTTGAAATTCGGCATCGTCCGACTTCTCGATATTAATTCTCCCAACGTGGGATTCGATGAGAGATGCATTTAACCATCTCAATACAATGCAGGTAAAGTTACGGCTGGATCCGAATTGATATTTCCAATCGCGGTCGAGGGCATTATCGACCACGAAAGGTTTACAAAAGTCTCCGAAAGAACCGAGCCAATTACTTCTAGCACAAGTACTCCGGTTGACCCCGGTGATTTGCCTAGTAGGGGTTTTTGTGCAGGGGTCAACTACCAATAAAATTTACCAAATTCTGCCAATTCTGCCAATTCTGCCAATTCCTATGATTTCATATATTTTTGCTTACTACGCTAATATTTGGTATGACTACCTTCAGCAGCAATTACAGCCTTACACCTAGCTTGCATGGAATCAATCAAATCCTTGAGAAATTAATCCAGTAAAGCATCCCAAGAAGCCTATATAACCTCACATAATCGATCATAAGAAAGCTGCTCATCATTTGGATATTACTCTTATATCCAATCCTTCATCCAATTCCATACAGCTTCAATTGGATTTAGATCTGGTGAGAATGCTGGCTAATATATCAGATAGATACCCCTAATACATAGCTCCTCTTTTATATCCTTGCTCACATATCCTAGTACACCATCCTACATTAATTGAAGATATTAAGATTATTGTTGATTAAGGCATATATATCTATCAATAATAGGAACTATCCTCTCGCAATAGCTCTTAGATCCAATAGAACCCTATTCCTTCTCCCAAAATATGTGACAGCCCTTTCGGCTCGTGGCTACGTGGTGGAGGGTTGACAGCGTGGTTGGCCATGTGACGGAGCTTCCCGTCATGAAGCCATATCCAGATAGGGCTACAACCCTAGCAACCGCTACATCGGGAACTGCCTTCCTGGCAGTACTGTATTAGGAAAGGGTATTCGCACACAGAGCATACAAAGGAGCTCTCAGCGGGCGGATTTTGACTTCTTCTTCTTTCCTTCTCCATGCTTGATATTGCCTGTAGACCCGGTGCACCTAGTTAGCGAGATAGTCTCAATATCAGGTTTTGACCACTGTCACAAAATAGACATAGGCCTTTAATATTTGCATAAAATAAAGCCCAAAACATCCATCCACGTTTTTAAGCTGGGGATATACATAAACACATATCATCTAGCTCTTCACCAGCTTTTCTAGTGATCTAGATTCTCATATAAAAGCCTCCCATAACCCATATCTCATCAGTCTAAAGGATTCAATTCCATTGCTCAATTGTCCAATTAATATGCTCAAGCGCCCATACAAGACGTATACGTTTATACTTATCTAATAAAGGAGGCTTCCATAGAGCTTTATAACAAGTATATCCTTATTTTTTAAGTGCTTAAGCTAATGCCATAGGCCCAACTGGAAGCTTGAGCTCACACACAATCTTATGAAAAAACATATAGCGCGTACACTTTGAAGAGCTTATCCACTCAATAATCTGATCAATATCTTCTTTAGAGAGCTTTAGGGTCATGCCTCGGGCCTTTTTAGACATAGTGCGTTGGCTTTAACACATATATTGCACTTGGTCATGTATAACATAGAGCATTATAGCAATCTCTAGATACGTGAATCTAGCATCCCATAGTGTTAATACACGAATCCGGCCATCCCTATTAAGCCGTGTAGAATAAGGCTTTAATTCTTCTCTAGAAGCAGCTTCTGGAGCAGCTTCTTGGGCTATAGTAGGCTCTGGGGTGGTAGGCATATTGTTGATTAATTAGTTAGAGCGCATCCCAGAGCGCATACGAATAGATTCTCAGGGTGTGTAATAACTAATATAGGCAGGCGGTAAGCGTTCCTTTGCTGACCGCCTACACCCCTGCAAGGCCCACCGTACTAGGCAAATCACCGGGGTCAACCATAGTAAGAAGTAGAACCTTAATACATTGCAGTCTTCAAGGGTCCCAACGGGGCCATAGAATTTCCACGCATAACGCTGCTAAGTCATGCTTGCTGCTCCTTCCCGGCTCAGCGAAGAGAGTCGAACACCACTTCCCTCAGAAGTCGCTCGTCACGAACTCTTTCCGCAGTTAGCAAGCCTTCCTAGTCCATGCGCTTAGTTATAGGTCAAGCATTGACTAGTGCTTGAAAGGGAAAGCCGAGTGCATGTGCGGGTAGAGCTGGGTTGTTGATTGATTCCATGCTTCCTTGCCAAAGGAAGTGACCGTATGCAACAGCAACATTTGCTATAATGGGCGAGCACATCATATGTGACAATATTTCACACAAGTAACATAAATGATAGTCTGCTTGCGGCCTTAATATCAGGCGTCCAACATATCTCAGAAATCGAGCAACATCTGCGGCGCCAATTTCTCCAAATCCTCAACCTACACACGCCATAGTTAGAAATCAATAGAAACCAATTAGCCAAAGAGAAAACACACCTCCAAAAACCCATCCCCGGCATACCTCCCGCCTCCATCCTTACTCGCCGCATCCGCCCTCTCAAACGCAGCCCGCGCCAACGCCTCCCTCACAAATATATCCATATACTTTGCCACAACCTCATTCGCATCTTTCGTAATTTTGGTCTTCTTATTTTGGAAGTGATGGTGTAGAATTGTGGTCAAAAGTTTGGGCGGTATCCCCGGCTCGTCGGATTCAATGCTTCGCGGTTTGGGGTTGGTGGTGACGATTTCGGCGAGGATGTAGTCTGGTTCCGGGGATGTGCTTCTGCTTCTGCTTCTGTCGTCTTCGTTGTCACTGTTATTTCTGGAGGGATTGGAGGCGGTTGAGTCTTCGGAGTCGGAGGATATTGTTATTGATTGAGCTTTTCGTTTTCGGGGATTTGAGGTTGATGGTGTTTTGAACGAAGCTTTCGTTTTCGATGAGGATGGTTTTGAGGTGGATGCCTTTGTCTTTGCCGTCGATTTCGACGCTGAAGCCGTGGTTGTCGTGAAAGATTGGCGAGAAGTCGTCTTGGATGTTGTTTTGTTTGTTGTTGAGCTACTCGTGCCTTCTGACTGGCGTCGGGGAGGTTTGAAGGGTAAGCGATTGCGCTTTGCTTGAGCGGCGTCCATATTTCCTATCGTGTAGCTGTCGATTCGAGTAGTTCTGATGTTGATATTGAATGAGGCTGGATTGAAATGGAAGTCTTGATAGAAGTCTAAGACGCGTCACCCGCGTCACGCTCAATCAGGCTAGCTCTATTAAACCCCGTTTGGGGTTAGCGCATTGACTGTTTTGCTTGAATTGCATCAATTGAGGCTGGAATTGGAGATATATTTTCGATTGGAACTGAATCCAGGTACTGATCTATCAGCTTCATTGCTATTGACAATATTCTTATCCTCACAGTGGTTCCTGAGCGATGATGTTGTTGGTGGGGTTCCGTGTTAGAATTTAGGTCGCGTGAATCCGCCCGATAACTTTTGAACTTCGTCTTGTGGCAATCACTCAAGCTCGCTACGAAGCTGAAAACCATACACGAAACACGACAGCATACAATGGTTTGAACATTGAATACGAATCAACATGAACGATGCAGTCAACTCCTTGCTGACTGAGCATTTCAGTTATACGCCATTGGTGAGTCCCAACTTTGATCTAAAGTCAGAAAACAGTGACATCAATTGACAGAACGACTGTCTAGTCCTTGATTGACGACATCATCAACTCCATAAACAACCTCATCTACCAAGCCATCTCAAGTCTCGAGACCGGACTCCTAAACACCCCTCCCGAACGACTCGGTTTCGGCCATGCCAACAACGCGTCTACAACCATTCCGGACACCGACGCAGATGGAAATATCGAGTACCCAGAGGCGACCCTAGAGATTGAGAATGGATTACATCAATTAGAGACGTTGTTTGAGTCCTCGGTGGACAAGTCGTTTGATAAGTTTGAGATTTATGTGTTGCGAAATATCTTTACGGTTCCGGATGATTTGGTGAATTATATGCGACTGGGGCATTATGAGGTATGTTCTAAGAGGCTGGCAGGATGGAGTACTCCTTGATAATAAATGGGGATATCGATTAATTGCTCACAGAATCTGTCATTTTCCAACCAAGACAACGCCCCAACGCCAGAGTCAATCAACATGCAGCGCAAAAAACTCCGCGAGACGCGCAAACTGCAACAAGCACTACAGAAGGAATCGCTACAAAACGAAGCAGTAATAGCGCAACTAAAAGCAGTACTTTCAACGGCGCAAGAATCAGCCGTCAAGACTGACTCGAACGCACCTGCAACATCAGCAACAACACTGCCCAATTTATCCTTCCTCACCTCCGGGCCCGCCGCAACCACGCTCCGCGTCGGCCAAAACAACTCCCTGACTACAAACACAGACTTTGTTCTATCACAACTCCCCGCTCTGCATGCCGCAACACAAAAACTACGCGCAAAACTGTCAACCTTGTCCAGCAGCACCGCCGCCGTTTCGGGTGACCCCACCAAACGGGACGAGAGACGGGAATACATTGACAGCAGAATCAGACTGCATCTTGAGCGCTCCGGTGAACCTGCTTTGGGCGATGGACAGGCGGCGATTGCTGGACGGAAAATCTCTGGCGCTGAAGCTCAGGCACTGGAGGCGGTGGGAAATATACTTAATGATGGGAAATAAGACTGAATGAGCCGATGAAACGGTTTATATCTTTGGTTTAATTTATTAGGAGTATGGGTACAGATTTGGGATAGGAAAGGAGCGAGGCGTTTGGATGGGGATTCTTGTGTTTAGTTGTCTCATGTGTTGTTGTTCATTGCAGTTGAGCCTATCAATTTTATGTAGTGTAACCACTGACGTCTTCGAAAGAATATGATAAGGTCTACTTGCATTAGTCCAAACATACATTGACGAGGCTACTGATCTGATAGACTTGATTATCAGTATATAAATAGCAAGCCTGAAAAATAAGGCTTTTCCACTAGAGCGTCCCCCAAAATATAGATTGACCAATAAGAGCAAAAATCAGCCAATCTTCGTCGACAGCTAAGCGCCGACTCAAAACATCCTCCCAACCAATCTGATCTCTTTCTCTCTTCAGTCTCACATCTTCTGCAGACACTTGGGCGCATACATGCATGCCCAGCACCAATCAAGTCTCATATATCATGTTTTTATCGGTGTCAACCCCTCTCCGGAGGCTCTCTTGAGGAAATATCCCATGCATGGCCCTAGCCCACCAAACAATGACCTTATTTTGTGCTTGCAAACCCCAAATGAGCAGCATGCTAGACCTCCAGGTCTCACACTGAATAAACTATTGGTCCGAGCAACTCTCATCCAAACCTCGTCGAGTTCCTAAATGAGGATAGGACATTTCCATATTTAGACCTGTCTTAATGCTGATTCGATGCCGTTTTACTCAACTCCTGGATTAGTATCGATCAGCCTGCATCATTGACCTTATTGGAAGATTGGTATTTTGTCTGCAAGAATCCGGTGGGCGCCTAGGTGCAGTATGTATCGACCATAGGTCTGGAGGTGATGGACCTCGTTCTTATAATTAGATGATCATTTCTCCTGGAGAGTATCAGATTTGCCTTTGTTGCATTCTCTCTATTGTCGTCTGTTTCCACAAGTTTCGTTTTCCTTTTTCCGTCTCTTACATTATCCGTTTCGTTCGTTTGTATCAAGTCGAGAGGTTTTGCTCTGGTTAGCAAACTGGTATTCTTGACTCTATCTTTGCACGCTTTACGTTTACATTATAATCGATATTTACGTTCTCTCCTTTTAACCTTATACCATACGTCTTTTACATCCAATTTCTGTCAAATTTTGCGTGACAAAACCCAAAAAACGACAAGAATGTCTTCCGCATCCTCCTTCACGGTGACAATCACCAGCGCCGCCGATGAGCAGGAAGCAACCTACCTCTCTCGCGCCCGGCTGCTGCACCGCACTCGCATTGGCATCGCACTCATGCTCCTGGGTGCATCAGCCGGTGTCGTAGGCACCGAAAGCGCACCTCTCCACTACTACAACGAGACCAAGGCGTACTCGAGTATGTTCCTACCACTCTGGCCTCTAAACCTAGACGTTCGTCAGACGAATGCTCTATTGGCCTGTGGAGCCGTTATCTTGTTTCAGGCGATTGTCTATATTGGTGTTGCTGCGTTTCCTTCGGTTCGGCCCCTTCCCTCCTCTATCATATGAGATCTGTATAGCTGATTTGTGAAAACAGCCCCATCCCCGCCTCCGCCTCCTGAACCATCTCTCCTCAGCAGTCGGCGCAACAGGCCTCTTAGTCGCCATCGTCGGCGTCGCGTTCTCCATCTACCTCCCCTCCGCCACCTACCCGGACGGTTTCACCGTCAGCGAAACCATCCACAGCTGGACCTGCAAATGGCGATCCGTCGGCAGCCTCAGCAACAGCAACGACGACGTAACTGCACCGGCTAATTTCTCGCGTATCTGTGCCGAGTCTCGGGCCGGGTTTGTGTTGTTGGGTCTCTTGATTGGATTGGAGGTTGTCATGTGTGCCGCTGCGGCGGCAGGGTATATGCTTGAGATGACTGTGTCCAGGCAGCGGAAGGCGTCCAATGGGAATGCGGAGACGGGTGAGTTTGTTATGGAGACGAAGCAGTAGATATGTCTTATAAGGTAGACGGAGTCAGTGTGATACACTGGCTGGATTGGCTTGCTTCGGGGTTGGGATCAGGGGCTGTCATTGTTGATAGATGGTCCTTCGGTTGCGTGATGTTATTGATTCTCGTATAACGGCGTTGAGTATATTACCGATGCTGTCATACGTGAATCTAAAGATTTCTATCTGGTTTCTGGTGTCAACTTCTGGCTTATGATAATATGTTGTATATGAGTTATTGGATTGATGGGCGGTCTTCCAAGTTTTGTTTGATTAATGGCGATGAAAGAAATATATACTGTTTAGCAATGAAGAAAGTGAGATTACAGCTTTGAAATTAATTTGAACCTCTCAATTTCCCACGAGATATATTGCCCGTCTGAAACCAGGCCCAAAATTTGGGAGTCAATTCTCCCAGAATCAGGGCTACTAACCACGGCCTTATTTTTGGGGCAAGAAGGCAACAGGCGCATAAAATGCCGTATATCTGGTGGGTTCCCTTACCGTTTTACAGTAGAACCTGGCTATGATGAACGGAAGGTCTTCCAACGTCTGGATCCGATAACTACATAGAGATTTCCATTCATATGAAGATGGAGAGCACTCTGATACAATAACCTGTCTGATCAATAACAATTTGCAGCACTCTCCATATTCATATGAAAATATATTACCTGATATCAATATAGGGATAGGGGGGCTTTCCGTTCATTATAGCCACCTGGGCAGGTTCTACTGTATACCAAAATAGATGCCTAGTTACTCTACCCCCTTCGTACTTCGGGTACAGCACTCATTCATTTCATACCTCATGTGATTAAATAATCTGGCTGGAGAAAATGAAAACCCATCTACTACCTCGGTAATGAAGTGTATGAGGACCTGCGTCGGACATTAAACCTCAGCTTGCATCGGCTGTCTAATTCACCAAAGTCTTCAAATCAATCCCCGAAAGTGCATCACTGAGCACAGAGAGTGTCTCCTGAAATAGTCTTTTCTGTGTCTCTTGTCCTTCAGCCGAGAGGACAAAATTTGATGGTCTACGGTATTATCAGAATGTTTCAATTCGCCGGCTTACCGCTACCTAGTGATGAACTTACTTTTTGATGACTTGTTCGCTGATATATGCACCTTGGTCTTGCTCATACCCCGTTGCTGCATCTGCCAGGCAATGACCGCCCTCTTCAGCAGACCAGGCAAAGACCTTGTTGAAGCTCGAAACACCACTATGCGATCGATGTAGTGCGCTAGCGCAAAGTCCGGGATTGACGCCGTTAACGATGATATCGTCCCCAACTTTGGTGCTGAGTTCTCGCAACCAGAGCAAATCGAGAAGTTTGCTCACGTTATAGCGATCCATGCTTCCTTTCTTGAATGAACTGGGTTTGTCGAGTTCCTCGATGATATTGGACGCCTTGCGCTCGGCGAAGTCGGTCCAGAAATGCACCTCTGACGTGACGATTGTTAATCGACTCGGTGCTCCGGTTGATTTGGCTGTTGCTCGGAGAGGTGCGAGAAGGAGTAGGGAAAGGGCGGCGGTACCAAGATGGTTGACCTGGATTGGCAGGAAGGATTGGTTGTCGTTCAATATGTATGTCAAATTGTGCTTGAATGCAAAATTGCCTACCTGTACATGAGCTTCGTGGCCCGTTTTTGATTTTATATACTCCAAATGCTTGACACCAGCGGATAATATCACAATATCTAAACGATCAAGCGTCCTTGCGCGCTCGCCAAAGCTCTTGATGCTGTCGAATGATTCATAGTCCAGTTCCCAGACGTGAACGTCGCAATTAGGGCTATGCTCTAGAATTGCCCTTTTCCCATCTTCACCCTTGGGGACATCGCGCGCCGCTATTATCAGGCGCGTTAATCCATGTACCGCCAGCTCCTTAGCAGCCTCCAGTCCTAAGCCGACATTGGCACCGGTGATGATGGCCGTCTTGCCCTCTAGACGGATGCTGCGCGGGATAGGCTTTGGCTTGAATGTGAGTTGCCTGTAGAGAAAACCTAGTTGCCCCCCCATCGTGGTGTGAGCTTGAAGATTTCTATCTAGATGAGGGAGCTGAGCGAGTGGTCGATGAAGAGAAATGAATTGTCACATCTAATAGCAAGAGAACGATTAAGTTAGGCAACCATTTGCAGCATTCCTATATCAGGCTGTTATCGGTCGGATTATTAGCCGAAATATTTCGGTCGAAATGTCCCCCGCCAAGCATAAGATCCTTGTATTTATGTACCCTTGCTGCTTGTTTCTTTGTTGGATTGTGTTCGAGTTTTAATATCAACCAACAGGAGAGGAAACCGTCAGCCATGTGGACATGAACCCTAACTATACCGGTAGTGTCATTCGAAATCCGACATACGAGAGGTGCTATGACGGTCTTGCATCTTGGCAGAATGTTCCTTTTGTTCTCCATATGTACGTAGTCGAGGAAGTTTCTACACGGATGGCGCTACTGTTCGAGATCTATGTATGGTCCATTGTCTCAAGTTGATTCACTTCTTCTCCTCCTGTCCGATACTTTCCGTCGACACAGGCACTGAACAGATTATTAACCAAGCACGCATCGCAGTGCCTACAGTAGAACCTGGCTATAATGAACCTTGGAACAGAAGGCTTTCCAGTGTCTGAATCTGATATCTAGAGAGTTTGATCTTATAGGAGTGGGGAGCACTCTGGTACAATAATCTCTCCAATGAACGACAGTTACAAGGGACCCTTCTGTTCGTTATAGCCAGGTTCTACTGTACATGTGTGATCTATTGTTCTAGCTGGTTCCCTCCTCTTCATGCCCGCTACTGACGCTCATCGCAGTACCGACACGGCTCCTGGAATGACCAAAAACTAATTAACATTGAATGCAAAGAGTTGCAAGTCATATAGACTCTAAAATTGACTGGACATGTTTCGATTTCCCTGAATAGATTGTTCAGATAGAGTGTCTCGTCCACTCCCAAAAGATATAGAAAACGCACCGATGAGTATCCCTAAACGCAATACCATCAGGCTGACTGGAATAGTTTGAATCCGCCGGGAAGCAATTTTTGAAATACACCAGTGGGATCGTATTTTCCGGCCACGGTCTGCAAGTTGGCGTACCTCCCTTCCCCGTAATCAGCCAAGGGATTCTGGCTAAAGTGAGCGTCATTGAGAAATGTGAACTCCAAGCAGGTATCCTGGTCCCGGGTGTAACTGTCAATAGCATTAATCATGCTCTCCAAGATGTTGTTCGCGGTGTCCTGGTCCGCTTCGTTGATAAATCCGATCTGAGGACTTGCCCCTGTTGGGTAGTCAGCAACATCTCTTAGGTATGATTCAAAGTACATCGGTTCAAACTTACACATCTGAGCGGCCTTGGTGACGTTCAAGGGGTCGACGCCGCGAGCAAGCGATTCTCGAACCATAGATAAAGAAATGGGCTGAGGCATTAGAAGCAGGGTACCTCCCTGGAGCGGAGAGAGATTTGTTCTTGAAACGGGGTGATCACGTCGATCAATCCGACATATGTCTCGTTATCCAGCTTGAGAGCATTCGAGCCATAAAGCCATCTAAGAAATGTCAGCCATCCGTTTGCTGGTACATATCAATTGATGGTGAGGGTGACATACCGAGGAACAGCGGAGGGAACAGGAAGTATAGCAGTATCGTAGAAACTCTCATAGATCTGAGTGGCATCCGATAAATTGGAAAGCCGATAGAAGGGAGCAATGGCATCGGGATACTCCACGGTTTGAAATAAACGAAAGTGGCCAGGGTGGTATCGTTGATAGGGTCAATATATGGCAAGATAGCAGCCTTTGTATCAAGTTGTCCCTAATCTGGAACACTGACACAGCAGACATGAATTCCTTGGAGATATTGGAAGGGAAAGCCACCACACCACCCCAAACTTGAGCCATTGGATAGGTGAGTCGTGTGAAGTCGGTTACGATCCCTGTTGAAACGTCAAAGTTAGGGATAATCACCCATTCAACAAGGGGCTTCTACTTACCGAAATTACTTGAGCCACCTTTCAGTGAGAAGAAAAAGTCAGGGTACGAAGTTTCACTGGATATCGGTTCGTTTGAGTTGTTGGACACAAAAAAACAACATTTCGGCCCTAGCAACTGCCATTGTAAGCAAGGCGTTGAAAGCATGAGGAGGCAACTTGATCGAGCTTTATGATTACCCCGACTATTGATATATATAGATAGTTTGCCCCTTTTACCCAACCAAATCAAGAATGTCTAAGAGAAAGGATTATCTATATGCTTATTTCCTGTTGCATAAACAAGATTCGAGAACTTCATAGTCCAGATGTTGACTTTTACCTTTCAAAGTAAATATCCAAAAGAAAGAAGATCATCGCTAGGTATTGATGGTCTAGCTCCTCAAGCTCGGTCTCAACCCAATACAGTAGAACTTGGACATAACGAATTGAAGGCCTTCGAACATCTGGATCTGAAATGTAGAGAGTGTAAGTTATATGGAAATGGGGAACATTCTGATATGACAACTTGTCTGGTCAATAACGGTCCGGAGCACTCTCCGTATTCACATGAATAATATCAATCTAGTCTGATATGAATATAGTGATAATGGGGCCCTCTGTTCGTTATAGTCAGGTTCAAACTGTAACTTAGTACTCGCTCATGTCATGTTTGAAGTTCCCAGGTCTTATTGACCAGGATGAGGCAATACGAGTGGGCTGATATACGTCGGCCGTAAGCTCGAATATACCGAAACGACCGATATGGCCGAAGTATGAGAATGAGGTTAAATAAAACCGACTCCCAACTCCCTACGAATATTTTCACCTAAGGCATATCATACCTAGTTACAAAACTCCGATTCATTAACTCTTAATCTTTTTCATTGCCCCGAGTGGGAAGTGTCTACAACAAAGCGACTTCGCTCTGCTATAGCAGTATCATCCAGCCTTTCACCCCCGTCTCCCCACCATTATCATCCAAAATGTCGCTGAATATCCTCGTCGTGGGTGCCGGAGTCTCTGGTCCAGCATTTGCAATGCTCCTCCAGAGATCCAATCCCAAACACAAGATCACGATCTTGGAACGTTCTCCAACTATTCGTCTGGGCGGACAACAGATCGATCTTAAAAACCAAGGACCGCATATACTACGACAAATGGGGCTTCTAGATGAGATAAAGGCTAAATGTGTTGATGAAACTGGACTTGAAGTGGTTGACTCGAAGGACAAGACGATTGCTCGGTTTTGTGTTGCTCCAGCTGGTCAACGGCGTCCGGGCTTAACAAGTGAGCATGAAATCCTGCGTGGGGACATGGTGCAGGTGTTGTACGACGCTAGCATCAGGCAGAATCAGAGTATGAAAGCCCAGTCAGAGGATCCGGATGCTGGATTGAGATATGTATTCGGCCAAACCATCGTGGCTCTGGATCAGCGCGAAAATGACAATGTGGATGTTACGTTCTCGAACGGGGAGAAAAAGCGTTATGATCTCGTGGTCGCTGCAGATGGACAATGGTCGCATACCAGACGCCTTTCATTTGGAGAGGAAACGAGTAAGGCGGCGTTCAGGACCCTAGGTATCCACGCAGCATACTTTAGCCTGCCGAGAATTGAAAACGAAGCAACTCTTGCAAGGGCACATCTTGCGCCGGGACGCCGAATGATCTTCACCAGAACTAGTGGTCGCCCGGTCACTGGAGCGTTGCTTTTCACCATGCAAAAGTCAGAAAAATTATCCGGTTGTTACAGAGAATCGATAGAGAAGCAAAAGGAGGCCTTTGCTGAGGCATTCCGGGATATCGACTGGCAAGCAGACAGATTGACAAGTGGACTGAAATCCTCCTCCGACTTCTACGCCCATGAGCTCTGCCAAATTAAAATGAAAGAATTGTCAACCGGCCATGTCGTGCTTCTTGGAGACGCAGGCTATTGTCCTACTCCATTCACAGGACTGGGAACAAATCTTTGCCTCGTGGGCTCATACATACTTGCCGGCGAATTGGCGAGACATGGACGTAGCAATATTTCCGCGGCACTTCGCTCCTACGACGAAAAGATGCGACCATTTATCGACGAGTGTCAGAGTATTTCACCTACGACTTTGAGTTTGTTCTTTCCCTCCTCGCGTCTTGGGATATGGGCAATGCACTCTCTAGCTTGGGCTGTTGCGAGTTTTAGTGAGAGGTTTTGGCAGGGACAAGAAAAGCTCAAGGACCATCATGCAGAAAAGCTGCCAATGTATCCAGAGTTGAATCTACCGTGGTAACATCATGTTTACTAGGCTGTTATGTTAATTCCATGTGTTATCACCGAAGAGCCAACACCTTGATTTTTCATTACTTTCACAGCGAGCTGGAAGAGATGATGTATTACATCAATGTAGATTATAACACAACTCCACTCTAAATCTCATGGTTTTCCTTCATTATACTGTCACATATCTAGAAGCAAGAGAACTAGAATGCTTTTACAGTTGAAATTTTTCTGTGGAAGATACTGGAGCCTTTTAACATATTGTAGAGTACATAACAATAGGTAAGACATAGCTATGCAGTTGTATTAAATCTGTCTTGCTTATTTTTGCAAGTAAGTTGCGCTCGCATCTTACCCTGATGCGGATTCAGTCCGTAGAGCTTTGCAATATGATTTTGACGAAGAACTTGACCGGAGGTAACAGATTGTGGGTCTCAGTTGACTCTTTTCATACAATAGTATAGCCTTGATATACCAGCTGTTGCAAGTCACGGCCAAAGATCGACTTTCCAGGCCTGGGACGCCACATTGTTTACTCAAACACCAAATTCTAACAGAAAAGAAGGCAAGCTCTATCCTCACCATCATTGCCCGTTTTCTCTCTCTCTTCCATATACTATACAAACAAGCAGCTCAATTTGAGCCTATGTTATTCTTCGTAGACAGGTCCTGATGTTGAGCGGTCATTGATCAACCGGGAGGCCCAAGTAGGGGTAATTCAGGCGAGTATCAGACAGATGACGACCCGCTGTTCCAGCTTTGCGAATACCATTGGTAATATCACCCTTGTCGCCCTAGAAAAAGACATCGTGATCCCATTTGTCTATAAGAAATGATAACCGTTGAATGTCGCTGTAGGTGACAGGTTGTGGGTCTTTTGGCCTATGTCTGATTAACATACTGTAAAAAAGCTTCGTGTCAGATATAAACCTGCTATTGTTACTAAAGGCAATAGGTCCATAGTAATTAAAATATTGGCTCGAAAAGCATAGCTAAAAATCTATTGTATAAGAGACTTGGATGTTATCATTACCAGACTTTGTTAATTGGTTGTGAATGACTTGATTGGACTTGGATTTGTCTCTATACCGACTGAGGCCGTGTTTCGCCAGACCGCTTTGTCTCTTGACACATTAAAGAGAAGCTTGATACAGTGAAGGCTGAAACATATAAAGGACTGGACGCAAGTTTGTATATCACCATTCACTTAACGGTAGCCACACTAGTTCGGTATCATTCCGACATTCCATTCCTGGCTCCGATATCATAGTCTTTTCAGATGGATCTAAGCTCAAAAACATTAGTATACGTGATTATTGTAGCTTGAGCTACGGAACCCTACGAGCAGGATATTATTTTCTGGACAGTCACATAAATTTAAGTTACCAAGCGCTAATGGGTTTCTGTCACAGCAACAGTGGACTGACGCCAAAATACGGTATCTATATATAGACAAGGGCCGACTCCGATCTTTAATGGCACGTAGCATCCAAGTGTGACTTCCTGCAGGTAAGTGCAGCAAACATGCATCAGGAGGGTGCGAATGCCTAACCCAACGGGCCGCATTGGAATTTCATCTCGGTGAAAAATAATAGAACAACAAGGATGACTGGGCAACTACGGTTTGGAGCCATAATGATGCGGCCGCAAGCCGAAGAAAACACCGATTCAGCTAGGCACCTCAAGAGTAAGTTTTGGCGATGAGTGAAGCAAGCATGTGTAGGGGCATGTGATCGGTCGTATCCGAATCTCAGCCTCAAATATTATAATAAGGACTACTCATAGGATCTGATTGGTTCTCTGTGTAATGACGCGGCTGAAAGTAAAAACTGCACTGCTTTTAGCCTAACACCTACTTCTGAATGTCACTGAGAGAGTGAGATTGAATAATTAGAATATAAGTTGGCTTTAACCTTGATTTAACTGTGATAGAAAGATAGAAAAAATTACTATATAAGTCTGGGAGGAATAACTCTTGTTTATATGGAAACCAAGATCACATTTGAACTAAAATCTAAGAAAGCCTGAAACTTGATTAAGGGGTGGATAGACTTGCACAGGAGCGGGCGATGACCGACTTGGAAGAAGCCATCCAAGCAGCACGACAAGCTATTAATGTCACACCTGATGACCATCCAAAGCAAGCAATATACTTAAATAATCTAGGACTCCATCTTAACAGTATGGGTAGCCGAAAGCAGATTAGCTTTATTTTAACATCTGCTGGCAGAATTCTGACGCCACACAGCCACTTAGATCCAGGCAGACTCAGTCACAACTTGCCTAACTTAGTCTTGTTCTACCCTGTTCAGATCTAGTGCAGAACAGCAAGCATGGGCGTGACCGGTGCAAGGCTGTCCTAGAACGACATACGGGTGCGCTCTTGCAAACACGCCCGAAACAACCTCGTCACCATGCCGGCGACCTCCTATGTCTCCTCTCGATGACACAGATGTGTTCAGAAGCTGCCATTTCGACGTTCATGATGGCGTGAATTCCGTGTTTACGTTCGCTGAGGATTCTGTTCATCGGTACTCTCGTGCGCAGATCCAGCGGGCCAAGGACGCTCGACAGCGGATTGACCAGAAGGAAAAGAAACAAGAGGCAGTGGAGAACAAGGAGAATATAGAGAACACCATCTCGGAAGATCTTGGAGACGGCCAATTCGCAAAGCTAGACGCATCTCTCAAGCTTCTCAGCAGAGACGAACTTAAGCTCCTGACACCTAGTGATGAGTTGGAAGACGACGAAATCCATATTATCGAGATAACCACAGGAAACCGCGCACTGGACGACTACCAGAGGCAACTTATGATCCTTGAGCAACGGAATAAGAAGCGGCTGTTGGCAAGAGAAGAACAAGACGCTTTTCAACGTGCTCAACCCCTACGTTCTAGCGGATACGCAAGGGTATTTGAGGAGAAACCAACAACGAAAGATAAAATTCAAGTATCATCGGTACAACAACCCTCTGGAGATCTTAGTCTTAAAGCAACTCTATTTACACCTGAAATGCCTGCGACGCGCGCTGATCAACGTACTGCCCCTGCCGCAAAGAGGCAGAAGCGTTGCCATGGAGCACGAGACGAATCGCACAAAGCAGCCGACAGTGGCGTTTCCAGTGGCGATGATTCAAATGCGCAACAAGCAGGGCCAGTTGTGGGCGATCACTGCCATTAACTCTTACATAGCAGTCAAGTTCAGATACTAACTCGACCAGCGCCTGTCCCCTCACTTCGACCTTCTTTATAAGATTTCATGCAACGGGACGCACTTAGATTGCCATCCCGTGCCAGCCTTCCGCGATGTTCCCGTTCTCGACGCTTTCGACCCCGGAACCTCGAACACAGCATCTCGTTCGCACCTCAACGGAACGGTTCCTGTATTTGATTTAGCAGCCTTTATGGACAATGACGAGGATGACATTGCCTTCGTTATCATTAGAACCGTCGAATGCTCAGAAGCCTCGGTTGTGATGGCTCGTGCTAATGGTACTCTTCATTGGACTGAAGCCATCTACATGAAGTCGAAGATCTCAAAGATTGCATTGCGGCAGACTGCAACATGTTACTTCCAAACTCCTCCCGAGGATAACTATCTCTTTCCATACCGCAAGACTTCATCTGACCTTGACAAACCATTATATGAGCAGAACCAACTCAATCCCGCAAACTTATTCCTCTTCCACCATTATCATTCGCTGGCAGCTTATGCCATAGAACACCCGGAGTCAAAAGATCATATCGACGCTCTCCTTGATTACATGCGTAATCAATATAGCAAAGAATTCACGGCTGCAGAGAATCACTTTGCGCGAGGTCAAGTAACCCGTGCGTGTCTTCGGTACCTATTCAAACCCAATGATCTCATCTTGAGTGGAACATACGGGCGGCCCGCCGCGTTTGTGCTGCAAGAGTGGCCCAAGTTGAGCAGTGATGGCTGGGTCACCCTTAATTGCTGGTCCTTTCAGACTGACGGTTCTGGCTTCGCTCGCAAACAAAGTGTGCTGAAAATTCCACCCATAGAGTTCACAGACACGGACATACAGAAACTGGTTGCATATCCTCTTCGTTTTGCACCTCCAGAAATACGTGAGATGATTCGAACTCGTGGAGAGAAGCAATGGAAACTTCGCAACGCAACGCAAATCACCTATAAAGGTTGGAATGTTAAAAGGGACCAATTTTTTGTAAGTCGAAAGAACATATCGTGTTAATACGTTTCACTGATTCTCCTAGCCCGATGCCAGGTTCATGATCGATCACACAGTTTATCGCAAAATGCATGAATTGGCTCAAGCATTTCAATTCGATACGCCAACCACAACCCATCCATTTGATCGCATGCCGGCATATCTCAGTGCTGATCAAGAGCCTTCAGAAATATCTTTTCTCCTGATGCCGCCAGATATTCATGGATTTTATCTCAATGAGAAGAAGTGGATCAAGCTCTTTGTTGACTGTGTCCATGATGTATCATGGAACAAGAAGGCCTATGAGAGATTGGTGCTCCCGCCTCAGACCAAAGACCTTATCCAAGCTCTGGTCACTGTCCGCACGTCCCAAAGGGGCGTCAAACAAGGTCTTGGTGTTGCAGGCAAACGAACAGACATTACTGGTGGCAAGGGCAATGGTCTGATCATGCTTTTACACGGTGGTCCTGGAACCGGCAAAACGTTAACCGCCGAAAGTGTCGCAGAGATAGCAGAAATGCCTCTTTATCGTGTCACGTGTGGAGACATAGGAACAAGCGCAGAAGCGGTCGAGAAATACCTCAATACTGTGCTGCACCTGGGGAAAATATGGAACTGCGTGCTCTTATTGGACGAGGCAGATGTCTTTCTGGAGGAGCGGTCAATGGCCGATCTCAAGAGGAATAGTCTTGTATCTGTGTTCTTACGCATTCTCGAGTATTACGACGGAATCTTGATCTTGACGAGCAACCGCGTAGGAATGTTTGACGAGGCTTTCAAGTCTCGAATCCAAGTGGCACTGCACTACGAGAATCTAAACCGATCTGCGCGGAAAAAGATATGGCAGAATTTCCTCGACATGCTCGAAGAAGACGAGGAGGACGTCAACTTTGACGAGATCAAGTATCATCTCGATGACCTTGCCGGGAAAGAGTTGAATGGACGGCAGATCCGCAATGTGCTTACAACGGCGAGACAGCTGGCCCTTTTCAAGAACGAACGTCTGGACTGGAAGCACTTGGAGCAGGCGCTTTCGGTCTCGTCCGACTTTAGCGAGTATTTGAAGCGCATGCAGGGTCACACTGATGACCAGAGAGCCAGAGATATTGGCTTGAGGTGATGTAAACGAACATTATAATTTCCAATTGATGCTATGATCAACATGATCCGCTATAAACGTACAAATACACTACTTCAGATTTTCCTAAATCGTACAACTGGCCGTCGTGACCTCCGCGACTGCCTCCAATCTCCGGCATTACCAGCCTGAATCTTGACGCAGGCGTTCAAATTCTCGAGTTCTTCAGCATAAGCTCGACTAACGCTTGAAATGGCTGTTATGATCTTGATATTACCGGATAGTTTTAATCTCAAGGAATCTAGAATTTCCAGACTTTCGCTTCGTTCATGCACCGTCGCGTGCGCTAGGAGGTCGGCATCTAGTACGATGAATGCGTGGCTGACGCAAGAAAGCACTTGATTCAGGATAGCAACCCATTCACGAAGGCTTGATGCTTCTCGAAGCTGCTCTACGGTCACTGGAAAGGGTCCGTCGAGTAGGCCGTTGGCGCCGACTTGCATTGCTTGCAGCACCAACATGCGAATAACGTCTGTGGGGCTCATGCGCTGGTCCCAATAGTCCGCATAGCGAAGGGCCCAGATGATGGATAGGCGATTGTTGAGGATGAGGTCGATCAGGTCAACCATGAAGGTCTTTGCGACTGTAGGCATGTAGGTGTCGATGAGAAGTAGAGCATTGGTTTTCTGTAAAGTCCAAGTCTCCAGTTTCTGGATGTCGGGGAGTGGTAACTTTGCACGCTCACGGCGCCTCTTGGACATGGACCGACAGAATTGCAGAGACTCCCCAGAGGTTGGGAAGGAGTTCCAGAGCGGCAACGAGAGCATCTGATTTAGGTGGACTCGATTTAGGGTAGAGCGCTGAGAGGCGAGGTCGAGACGTATCTCCTTGTATATACCTGTTTACAATTCCAGTCAGCTGCGATGTCAGACAGTCGGGCTCGCTCATGGCATGACAGAACATGTGTCTCTGTGTCCTCAAGCGAATAGCAAAATACACTCACAATTCATGGAATCCTCCATCGTCCCAAACCTAACCCGAAACAGGTTCGTCATCCGCTGATTCTCCGCTCTCAGCTCCCGGATCTCCTGCCTCACCAGCTCCCAGTGCCGCGTGCCCTGCGCAACCTCCAGCCTGGTGTCCCGCACTTCTGCCTTCAAGGCCACGTCTGCCAATCGCCGAATCTGTTGCGCCTCGGCCGCGATCGCCTCATACTCGGGCCGGAACTTCAGGTCCCAGGGCTGGAAGATGGCCTTGAGGGCATGCACGGCGCGGCTATCCTTGTACCACTTCAACGAGGAGATGAAGAAGTTGAGAATGTACGCATAGAGCCGCGCAACTGCGGTCTGCATCTGCGGAGTCGGGTAGAGGATTACGTGGAGCGAATGTTGCGGGAGGAGCTGGGCGATCTCAGAGATGGATTTGCTGATTTTCGAGGCGGTTTCCGCGTGGTTGACGATTGCCTTTGGTGGGTTGTTAGTAGACTGTTGGGGCGCAAATGCGGTATACTCACAACAACCAGGAGTTTGAACATGCCCCAAGCCAAAGAGACGTACTCCGGGTGGTGTTGAACCATGACATCGAAGATGTTGCCATAGTAAACGAGTGTCTCGGATATTTCAGTAAACCATAGTCGTGCTTTGGCTTTAGCTTTGCTGAGCGATGTTGTCGGACTGGTCATTGAGGAAGCGGTAGTGGTAGGGGCTACTGCCTGGGAAGGGTCATTTGTTTGTCCCACTCGACTTTCGTACGAGACTTGAGCATCTTTGAGGTAGCGCTGTACGTCGAAGATCATGCGGCTTGAGACTTCTTGAGCGTTTGGATTATTGGTTGGTGGGAAGAGGCTTTCGAAGTCCTTGGGTTTGACTATGGTTTGGAGCAGCAATTTTGCATGCGCGTAGGTCGATTGCAATATATCTTCTGAACTGGAATGGCCATAGGATGTTAGATGTGCGATGCAGTAGGGGGACTGGAGAGCGATTGCAAAGTGCTTTAGCGTAGACAAGCTTGGAACACAGTTTTCTCCTTAAGCTCACGTACCTAGATGAGGTATTCGCGTTGGAATACCAATTTGCTATGTATCCATCCTGATCCACGAAGTCCATTGCCGAAGGTTGTATTTGAGGGTTGTATCATTTCATCCCGGCGCTTGAAATGGACAGAGTAATGTCAAACACAAAGCCCAGCGATACTCTGCAATGAGCTTGCAAACGTCACTCTGAGAGTTTGGAGGTGATTTTCTCATATGAACTCGAAGAACAATTGCCGGTGGCCGTCGTTGATAGAAGATGGACGCGGAGAAGTGATGCACAGCCACACATGGGGTATCTGGCCTCGTGCCCAAGTAAATTATGGCTCAAGCTTTGTAGCCCGATTTACAAGGCGTACAGAGCTTTGGCTTCTACGTGTCAACAGCGCATAATTCAGCTAAGCTGCTTTAGGCATTTCATACAATCAGGCTTTGCGGGCTTCATTTCCAGCCACGGCCAACACAACATAAAATCATCATAAACACACGAACAACCGCCAATATACAGTTGCTTTGCTCGGCATAGGATATTTGCATGCTTGCTTGTATCTTGGCAGAGTTTTATAGAGAAACACTGGCTTTTGAGTAAGAGAGGCTGTTTGAAGTGACGCACTCATGCTGCGCTCAAAATGAAAAGTGGTATTCCACAGTGACCGGGAATTCTTAGCAAGAGATACCATGTAAAAATGAACTTCATGTCTTAAAAAATCCTTATTCCGAGATTATCTATGTTTGTACCTTGTTGTTGACTCTGTTCTGGTGGCTTTTGGGACAGTGCTTCCAGGCCCCCCACAGTCCCCGGAGTCCCTAGAGGCTGCAGGCTTTTCAGGCAATGAACAATACACTATGGAAGAGGAAGAGGACCAGCCCCAGCCCCCAACTGCCCCCGACTCGCCCCTGAGCCAGGAATCATGTTAGTGCTCCAGCACAACTGTGCCCGTACCAGCGCTGTGGTTCACGCTGCGTTAGAGGCGGCGTTGGAGGCAGGGGCAGCCATAGCGTGCCTCCAAGAGCCTCCAGTGACTGGAGGTGAGATCAGCCACCCCAGGCTTCTTATTGTACTGGCCGGAGTGCCCCCGGGAGCATGCCCGAGTGGTGACTGCGATAAGGAGAGATATAGTGGGCAGAGTAGTAATCGAGGCCCGTACTGATCTAGTGGACCACCCCTATTTTATAGAGGTGGTGGATGTGGTGGAGAGCGGGAGACGTACTAGAGTGGTGAATTGTTATGACAGCCTATTAGGGACCTCTTACACGTACGTTGGAACAACCCGGCGCAACCGAAGAGCCCTAACAGACGTCAATTGGGACCCAATTCTTAGAGGGATATGCCTAGTCCTTGGGGTTTTAACGCTCATAGCGCCCTATGGAACGCCCTGATCACACAAAGAGAGAATGCTGAGCCTCTGGAGAGGCTTATTAACAGGTATGGCCCGTTTATCAATAACGACCTAGACGTGCCTACTAGGCCCTATAAGACCAGCGTCTCACGGGTGAGAAGGTGCTTAGCACCTCGATTATTGACTCACAATTAGTAATCAAGCGCTAGGGCCTTTGGACAGCTGGGAGATAGACCGAGAAGGCCTCACAACGTCAGATCACCTAATTATCTGGGCCTCACGGGAGTCCCCAGAGGGAGAGATAGGTCCCCAAGAGGCAATAGTAACGGGGTGGCAAATAGGTGCTCTTATGGAGGACACAGAGAGGTTGGAGGCCGCAGAGCGCACTTGGAACAAGCTCACCAACGCCCGGTCACGCCTAACGGATGAATGCTCCCCGGGGGACGTGGAAAAGGAGGCAGAATTAGTGGAGGATTCCCTGACAAAAGTGCTCCTTATGCATACCAAAGAAATCAGGCTCTGCGCTCGCTCTAAGGCTTTCTTACAGGGGTCAGATGAGGGCCCACCTGCTGAGCAAAAACGCTGTTGGGCAGCTCTACGCTACACTAAACTAAATGCCACCGGCACAACCACAGCAGTAATACACCCTATAACCAAGAAGGCCTATGAAATCTTGCTGCAGGAGACGACTGCCATCAGCGTAAAGAAAATATTGGTAGCCGAAGTGTTTCCATTCGTCTGAAGTATTTTCCAGGTTCTTCAAGTTGTCAATTTTGTAGTCGATAGCTACCAGTGTACCAGACCATATTGCAAAGGCCCCAAAGAATGCCCATAGAATATATTGAATGCGACAGACACTAGACAATATCGAAAGCATAGACAGCTGACGTTCTCGGGAAAATGAATAGGTAATGTGACGACAAGTGCATTTCAATGGTATTTGAGAATGTGTAGACGATGGGGCCATGATATTGGGTACATGTAGTTCTGGAGCGCGTCCAACAGCCATACCGGATACAGGCCCTGCAGATATACTTTCACTGCATGAGCCACGTGAGATATTTAAGCATTGCAAAGATGTGAACACGCTTGTAGAGACATGGTAGACATGACAAGCTTTGGCGTTTGTCAAAGGATCAGAGCACCAAGTAGCAACGAAGGCACTTTAGTTTATAGCACAGGTAGACAAAAAGGCTTGGAGTAGAATGCTGAACCCTAATATGATAATCCCCACCCTATTAAAGTCTAGTCCGTTCTGATAGCTATTAATTTGATAGACTATTATATTATCCTTGGTTCCTTCTTTGAGGCTATAACCTAAGACCACTTTGGTGTTAACTATGACCGATGTCAAAGCTCCAAACGTTATTATAAATCAACCAGGAAAACGGCGTTCATATACCATTTATTTGGGAAATAAGTCTTTGAGCTAGAGAAAAGTCGAAGATTCGAATTTATCTGACGTTGATTTTCCTGTACAAGAGCCCATCTCAGCGTCGTTGCATTTTACTTCTCTCGGTTGTCTCACTGCCATGGTTCCCCCATCAGAAATATGCTTCGTTCCGCCTTAGCGTTCCTTCTTCTCTGCTTGGTAGCCTTCTACTTTTCTCTTTACTAGTTCGCCCCACGATTCTGGAATGGATTGGAGTCAAATGTGGGCCAGGGGGGTAGGAGTTCACCTGTTTTCTTAAAATGTCGGTGCACCGCAACTTCCGGTGGAAAATGCCGTTGTCCACCCAACGAAGAAAAACAGAGGGTAGTTCTTTTTTTTCCCTTTTCTTAAATATAGTTATATAACGCAGTATCAATATTTCCAATAGAAATGGTAAAAAAGTTTGCTAGATTTACCGAAACAAAGCACGAAGACTTGTGAAATTTGAAAACTTGGGTATCCTTGAGAAAAAATGTGAGATGGAAACATGGGCGTCGAACACGTGGTGCAGGAGTGAAAGGCCTTATCAGTACTAATATAGGTAATATCAATAGAACCAAGACACTGCAATTTCGAAAATGAAAAAGATAGGCGTGATTATTGATGTCGACCTGTCTATACAGAACATAGATTCCTTCTTCTCCCTTCTTTTTCTCTGTCAGAGATTGAGACATGATATGCTGATTCAAACATGGGTGACAGAACTTCACAGCTATGCGGCGTCAGCAGGGTAATTGCCAGTGCAGGATGCATCGATTTCTGGAATATCATTGATGAAACATCCATTAATGATGGCATTCCAATCGGGCAAAAATGGGAACTCCGGCATTGACAAATCTAAAGATGAGAAAAACGTCTGATTGGAATCAGTCATTAACTCTTCGTCTAATTCGGGAAAGTTGGATGTGTCATGCGCTGGTGGTGGCGGCGGTGTTGTTGCTGTAGCCGTTTCTGTTGTGTCGGTGGAGGGTCGAAGTTTGAACTCTGAAGAAAGATTTTGGGAGGAAATAGAATTTTCAATGATTGCGGACGACCGCCGCTGGGAAAGCTTTCTTAACGATAAAGCTTGAGATCGGAGAAGATTGAGGTATGACCAAATGCTACCGTGTCCATATTCATCATCAAGATTCATTCCGAGAGGAAAGAGCTCTTCAACCAACCTCCAGGCGCGTTCGGTCTCGGGTCCACGGGGGCTGCTACAAAGACAGCGCAGAACGTAAGCGAGAGCGTACCATTGCGTGTACATTTTAAAAAACCATTGGAATCCAGATCCAGAAGTCATGCCCTCTTTTAGTAACACGCGACTACATTCTAACGCATCACAGGCCAACTTAAAAGACTGCTTATGCACGTTAGAGATTGTATCGTCTTGGGCGTCTTTTTTGTTTCGCATAGTGACCTCCTCTCGTAATTGCAGCACAAATTCCATCTTTTTACGCGCAATAGCGGTATGTTGAAATGCGATGCGTGATAGATCTGTGGGTGCTGCATCGCCAGGCGCCATACCATATTTAGCCATCAAGGTTCGACCATGCTCGTGTATAAGGTTTCTAGTCTCTGTGATGTTTAAAAAAGCATTGGCGGAATATTGCTCTTGTATGCTGAGAATCGGATGTAGCAGCCGGCAGGAGTCTGTTTGGATCAAGAAGAAAGACATTTCTGTCCAACCCTGCGACTCCACTGGAAGGTGCGTCATGCCTGGATAGATTTGATTGTCGTTCACATTTAGGGGAAGTCGTAATCCGCGGTTCATAACATCGACGGTAGGTTGGAATCCTTGATCCTCTGGGGCACGGGAATCGAGTACACATAGATGCCACCAAAGACGAAGACGTATTTCCGTGTCAAAGGGGCTCAGTTGGAGGGAGGCACCGTCTCGGTGTAGGCCAATTGATTGAGCGAGCCGGATCGCTAGCCCATTGAGAACCCAAACGCTCCGGCCAACTTCATGGACGCGTAAACAAGTCTAAAACAACATGGTCAATTAAACAGGTAAATTAAGTAACTTCTAGAGCCAGTATCGGTACTCACTGCATATATTGCAAGAGCCTGTAATGACACTAGTTCAGGTCGTTTCATAAGTTCCGTAGGCATGAGAAGCTGGTCTAGGGCTTTCTTGTAATGTTCCAAGAGCACAGGTTTCTCGCAGGGTAGGACGGTGGGTTCATCATCATCATCATGGCAGAGGGCCGTGACGGCGGCAAAATAGATGGCGTATGTCAACGCCACTACAGAAGACTGTGCAGACTTGGGGTCCAGAATAGTTTCAACAACTGTAGACTGAACAGTTGGTATATGCAAGATTTTGAGGACCGGGTCAACCGACTTGACGTATACACTCCATAGCCGAAGGGCGAGTTGGGTATCAGGGTAGCAATCTAGCACATCGAAAAAATTTAAAGTAATTGAAGAGACATTTGGCTGTGCATGGGGTGTGTGGTGAGCCTTTGTACTATTTTGAATATGCGAAGGGGTTGTTCCCGAGGCAGTCGATTGTGGATTTCGGACCTGATCCTCCTGGTTCATGCATCATGTTAGCTTGACCGTACCATATAGACTGAAGTAGAACTGGAATGACAGCAAAAACAAAGACTAACATTCTCTGGTAATGAATTGTTCGCATACTGAACAACCTCTTCCTCATTCAATAACAACTCCCATGTTGAGGCGCCCGGGGCTTGGTTGGATGAATGTTGATTTGCAGCTTCGGTTCCATTGACATTCACATCAGAATAGAACTGCACTTGAGTCTGGAGCTCGCGCCTACGGCCACCGGCTGCCCTTGTAGTGACTTGACCATCCTCAGCTAGACGTACTAGCAAAACCTCCAGTCGTTCCAGCCGGTTAGAGATGCTTTGGAGAGTAGGGCCGCCTCTCCGTGCCATGTCCGACTCCTTTGTCGGATACATACATACTATACCGCATCTTGAACAGTTGGTGCAAGGCACTGCACGGTCACAACGAATCTTGCGCTGATGGCAGCCTCGACAGGATCGTGCTGCTAACTTGCGACTTTGCGGGGAGGGATGCAGCGCGTCATTCTTCTCAGTTGCCGCCTTCTGTCCTCTGAGCATAATTCGTAAGGCGCGACGCTGTCTGCTTAGTTAAATAGTGTTTAGACTTTGAAAGGACTCGGGAGCTCATTGGAGTGCTAGATATTAGTAAATGATAGTTGGTGGTGGTAGAGTCTCCCGGCACTCTCGGGACCGAGGAGTCCGCAATGTAATATCGTTCGAAATGAGACTAACCCTAGCCCTAGCCCTAACCACCGGCTCTTTCGGCGCCGGTGGGTCCGAGATTACTATGTACAAAGCAGCAACCATCTATACAAATGAGAATGGGAGATAGTAGAAAGCTTTGTGTGTATACGTATATAATCTTCAATATCCCCCCGTCGATTCAACATGTACCAAATTGCACTCAACAAATACCGCGTGATGTGTTCCACCCTCTTCCATTAGATTGAATGTCAACAGTATCAACCTCTTCCATCATGTCAGATCTCGAAATGAACGAAGAACTTACTGAAGTAAAGAGCTACCCCGGGGAAACGGTGGGTACAGTGACTGGCCGCAATGAGCCTCGTAAGGCCATAAATGCTATCAACTGGAGTTTTGGCATGAAACTCTATCATACCGCGATCCCCTGCTTCCTAGCCTTTTTGATGTAGGCCATGACCCAGTCAAAAAAGCATGCTATTATACCTACTTATAGTAACTAATTTCTACATTACTACAGTACATTTTCATCCTCCGTTACGGTTCCTGCCACCGACGCACTCATGGCCGAGTTCAACGTTAGTCAAACCGCAGCTATCCTCTCAGGAACCCTATATATGTTAGGGCTAGCCTTCGGCCCTATGATCATGGCACCGTTGTCGGAATTCGTTGGTCGTCGCTGGCTGTACCTGGTAACGTCGTCAAATATAATTGCTTTCGCAGGGGGTGCTGGAGCTGCACAAAATTTCGCTACACATCTAATCTGCCGGTTCTTTTGTGGCTTCCTGGGATCAGCTGGAATTGCTATCGGTGCAGGCACAATTCTTGATGTTTGGGGAGCGGGACAAGCTGGAAACCTGGCAAGGCTTCTCTTCATCTGCGGCCCGTTTTTAGGGCCATCTCTAGGCCCGTTGGTAGGGGCATATGTTATGCACGAGTACCATGGCGATTGGAGATGGACGCAGTGGGTAATAGCCCTTATTGGGGCCCCGACCTGGATCATGATTGTGTTCATGAGAGAGACCTCCGACACTCGAATCGAACATGGCAAACAATATTCCGGTCGTTTGGGAACTGTGAAGTTGGCCCTCTCAACACTCTACGCTGCTGTCTCCCGTTCAATGACAATACTCACCACCGAGATGATTGCGTTGTCCATAACTCTATACACGGGGTACGCATATGCAGTGATCTTTAGCTACTTTGCAAGTGCCAGTTATGTCTACGAATTAGACTATAATTTCACCGAGCGAGAAACTGGCCTTGCTCTTATCAGCGTGATTATTGGGTATATCCTGGCTGTTGTCATGTACATGGCGATTGAATCGACACTTTACGCTCGCGCTGTTCGAAACGCGCCTAATGGCCGCCCAGCCCCAGAACACCGACTATATGCTGGTATGGTTGGAAGCATTTTCGTGCCCATTGGGCTATTCTGGTTCGTTGCCTAAACCTCTTAACTATGATTTTGTTCTAAAACTGATCTTCATTTCCTTTGCCATTCAGGTACGCATGGGCCGCTCACCCAGGAGGCCACTGGGCAGCGGCTGTAGCGAGCGGTATTCCATTTGGTCTTGGTGCTTTTGTCCTTTTTGTAGGTCTCCTATTACCTGACTTATGCCAGTATGAAGATCCAAAATTTCTGACTAGGCCTTTTCCCTTTGAAGGTGTCCTCAATCGTTTACCTTATCGAGGCATATGGAGCTGCCGCCGCGGCATCCGGTAAGTTCTCTTCTTCCCAAAGTCTTCGACCTGACGCATACAAAATTCAGTACTTACTCTGCATCAGCTATCGCTGCAAACGGATCCTTTCGATACCTTCTCGGAGCGGTATTCCCATTGTTCACCATTCAGATGTATGAGAAACTGGGAGTGCATTGGGCTGGAAGCGTGTTTGCATTTCTGTCTCTAGCGCTTCTGCCTATTCCTTGGCTTCTCTTCAAATATGGTCATCGGCTGCGCAAGAACAGCCGGTTTATAACTTCCGTCCCCGTATAATCGATCGATAGGTATGGCTAGTGGGATATGGCTGGCTGTATGAGCCGTGGAGCAGCTCAGAACAATCGCCAAGAGAACGATAGAGGCTCGGCTAGAGTTTTAGAAAGTAATTTGATTAGAACTTAGAAGTGAAGAAAAAGAAAGACTGGAATGCTATTGTGGTATGGGAGAATTGTATTATATTATGTATAGACTTGTGATGTTTTTTGATAGACAATAGACCTCTCCTTATTTCAATTTCACCGCACCTGGGCACTTTCTCAATCCATGGATGATGGAGCTTCGAAAGGAATTTCAGGATCTAATATCGGGAAAAGCTCTTATAAAATTTCGGAGTACTATGCGCAGCGGTTTGGGAACTAGTTCTTGGATGTATAACATTACCAGGCACCGTAACAGACCATAGAATCTCGGGATTGTTCGCGTATATAGACATCTACACTCAGAATTTCAATATTTTGCAGGCGAAGCATTTTGTAAAGAAGAACCTGCTTTTTCCCCTCCTGCCTCGCATTTGATGTGGTCCGTAATGCATCCTGAATCCACCTATTCTCCATGTTTCTCCTTCAAATATCCGCAAAACACAGAATAGACACAGAATGGCCGACTTAGAAGTAGATGAGCAGTCGCGCAAGGTTATATCCCGTTGTATGCGAGGCATGTGCCATGAAGGGTGAAGGTAATGGAGAAGGAGTTAGGGTTATAAGACTGCCTAGTTATCAGTATCCAAGCCCTAATCAGATCAGAAGGTGTATGCTCCAAGTTCATCTCCTACCAAGATAATCAATCTCCACGTAACAATTATCGAGCATACGCTTCCAAGCAAGGCACAAATATTGTTACGTATCATATATTTGAACATAGTACTCCAATATAGTGCTCGCTATCAACAAACCCCTTCACATATCAGGTAAGCCCTAACCCTAACCCTGATGACGAATCGCCCCACGTGACCCCGGCTGCGGTCGGGGTCCAAGGCGTGTTGGGGGATGATCTGCTATCAGACACCATAAGATGTGAATTGACATTGTTCATTGCCGTCATATTCCCTGCAACGCGATCATATATACTGTTCTGTGAATAAACCAGATATACGAAGTCGGCAATTCCTCCCAGTCGTTGGCCATTGATTGTACACCATGAGCGGCCTCCGCGGGGTGATGAATAATGGGTGGCATCCCAAAGGCAAAGAAGGAGGGAAGGAAAGCTGGCGAGGTGATTTCAAAGGAATCAATCAAGTGGTATGTCTATACCATCCTTGACAGACTATTTATGGGTTTTCTGACGATACCATAGGCCGGTTGGATGGGAAAAGGCAAAGATAGCAGCAAAGACGACCGAGCCGAACATGTCTCGCGACCCCTAGCCTCACTCAAAGACCCAGCATCTTTCGGACCACCACCAAGACGCGGAGATTCTCGGACATCAACAACAACTGCGTCCGGAATAGCACCTCCTCCGAGAGGCCTTGGAGCGGCATTACCACCAGAAGCGATCGTGGGCGAACCTGAACAGATAGAAGAAGACAGCGGGCCACCACCTCCACCCCTACCATACCGCGCAAATCGGACCGGAATCGACACAACAAATCTCCCTCCACCTCCTGTTCGTCGTACAGAGTCTCCCGTACATAGACCTTCATCGGCTTCACAACCTCGATCTCAACCGGCTCTTCCTCCCCGCTTACCTTCTCGCAATACCATGTCTCCATCACCTCCACCACCTCCATACTCCGAAGCAGACCACTCAATACAGATGAACAAGGGCTCAATTTCACGCCTAGAACAAGCCGGTGTCTCTGTTCCTGCCCTAGGAATTGGCCGAAGAGACAGCGACCAATCCGCCACAGCCCGAGGAGGAATGAACAATCGAGTCAACGAACTACAAGCCCGTTTCGCAAAGATGTCGACACCAGGCTCCCAAACCCCACAGAGTCCCTACAGTCCAGTTGAGAGACCTCCTTCTCAACGCCGCCTCGACAACACCCCTACTTCTCCCGCATCATCGAGACCAGACACAACTCGCAACCCCGCCCCGCTACCGCCCCCATCATCAACAAACAACTTCCGACAACGCAGCAACGAGCACATCGAAACCGGCAAACAGAAGCTGACAGAATTCAACAAGAAGCACCGAATCACAGAACGCATTGGCTCGTATTTTGAGCCACAGCCTGCACTCACGGCGTCGCAGGGAGCGCCGCAACCTGCGCCTGCTCCACCACCACCACCGCCGCATCCGAATTTGAGTAGACAGGGTTCGAATATTGATATAGACTCATTGAATAAGAGGAAACCGCCGCCACCGCCTCCACCTGCTAAGAAGACGAATTTGAGGTCGACGCCTGTGAATGGTGGTGGTGGTAGTGAGTCACCATCTCCACCTCCATTGCCCTTGGGGACGAAGCCTCGATGATCTTGATTCATTTGTCATTTGGCACTTTCATTTGGCACTTTCCATTACTTGTGGTTTCATTCAATTCTATATCAAATTATATGCTTGTAATTAGCGTTT